>JAHVYC010000046.1:0-368879 GCA_020623665.1 Calonectria multiphialidica | reverse complement strand
CGGTTCTGCTGGTGGTTCTGCTGGTGGATACAGCCCCGATGGCAGTTCGTCTGGCAGCACCTCCTCTTATGGCTACCGCAAGCGCTCCCAGTATGATAGCGAGGAAACTTGCGATGAGTTTGATGAGGTAATTAATCTTCTCCAAATATTCGAACCGTTTTACTAACATTCACTACTAGTTTCTCACAGGTCTCACAAAGACAGCCAATGCGATCAGCGCCCACTCTAAAATCATTGCTGGTGCCGAACTTCAATCGGAGCTTAAGAATATTATTTCCTCTACCAAGGCCTGCGTTGATGAGTTCAGTCCCAAACTCTTCGCCATCGCTGCTTCCTGCAAGTCAACTGGACAGAACAACCTCGAGCTTGCCGACAAGGCTTTCAAGGCTTGCCTTGTCCAGCTGGATTAGGTCACCTCTGAGGCTGTAGTGTAATTTCAAGTACATAGCTGTATTTGATCTTACTTGGAAGTGGCTCAAACAATGTCATTAATCATAATATCAAGAGTATTCTAGATAAACACGTTCGTTATGGAAGCTGGATGAAATCTCTATTAAAACGTCATATAGTTCTGCCAAATATATCTAGCTAGCTTAAAAATATGCTTTATGCTCTACTTCTTGATCTGCAATGCATGAACCTCTATCAGCCCTCCAAATTAACATGCTATGGTACTGCAAGCTGCAGGTTTGGGTGCAACAACCCCCTTTACATCTCCAGTCACTCCTAACGTCAGTGATGCCACTGAAAGTACTTCGTCCAGGGCTGGCGAGATGATACAGCAGATTGCATTGATAATGCTACTCGAATCTGTTGTCACCCCTTGTTGGAGGTTGGTCAGGCCTTCCAAGACCTGCGGCGTGGCTTGTGTAACGGTGTTGATAGCACCCAAATAAGTCACTCCATTCGCTCCGTCGTTAGGGTTACAGACGCCCCTGAGAAATTGGACTTGGATTGACACGTCTTGTTCGAAGTTCATGGCGTCCTGGATGCTGAAACTTGGGAGAGTGAAGAGCGATTTGGAATTGTCGATAAAGTTATTAACGAGTGTTACGTCGTCAAAAATAGTGTTGATGGCCAGAGTGACATCATCAGCATCGAGGCATGAAAATTGTCTCTCATGAACAATAGGGGAGGCATGTAGAATAGATGCCGCTATTGAGAGGATGTAAACGGCCCCAAATCGCAGTTTCATCTTTGCGCACGTTGTATGACAGATTGTAGATTATTGGCCGGTTCGTATGGCTTTGATTATAACAAAGGCCACTATATCCTAGCTTTGTATTTTATAAATTATGCGCTGTTCATCGGGTGTCGCCATGAAGGTGTAATTATATTTGCAACAAATAAACCTATTTTTATCAAGACACCTGTAAATATGCGTGGCACGCTAATGTTTGTATTTTTTCTTAGCCTAAATTTCTGTAGAATCCTTCGGCACAGCCCCAGTGCGCGATACTCTCCATAGCCGACTGTGGATGGAAAAGTAGCAAGATGGTTATCGTCAGCACTAAGATTACACTTATCTAGAAAAAAGTACAGACAGGCAAGTCTTTTCAAATGGTTTTGATTTATTTGTAAACGAACGTGCTTGCTAGTCATTCTGAATTCTGCCCATGGGCTTGCGAAATACTTGATAAAAAGAAAAAAGCGACATGATAACATAAGGATACAGGTGCCAGTTCACCCAGTTTATTTCACTTCGGCGATAAATTCTTGCCTGGCCTATCAGTCTACATTCTCAATTCTACCATAGCGCAAATTCAGCAATATGGGTACTGAATACCAACTAAGCTAACAAACTAATAGAAAAGAAATGTTTGACGATCAGCTGTGGAAGTCTCTCTGATCTCCATAAATTTTCAAGGGTCGGTCTGTAAGAATTAAAGACACATGCTCGAAGTTTCTGAAATGGCATATCTACTAACAGGCAAATTCAATCAGCTGATAATTACGTGTCACTAATCCAACCACCAAGCTTTTCTATCCAGTCAATAATTGAGACGGTGGGATCAAATACTGCTCTCATTTGCTGGATGGGTGACACTTGACAGGGGTGCCACAGAGGGAGGTCTCATCTTACCACCTAAACTTTGCCTATTTTTGTATCGGCGATAGCCTTTTCAGGCATCATACCAACGTGTTCCACTATCTTTAGCTACACAGGTTAGATTCATGATGTAGGGTCTTGCTATATAACTTTAGCTTCTAGACCGTGCAATCCAATAACACTCTTATTTAACATTCAGCTCTGCATTTTCCTGGACGATGTTTTCAATGTTTAAGATCGATAACTAATTTTCTTTACAAATACGAAAAACAAAATACTGATTTTCTACCAAGGCTATTTTGTTTTATCAGCAATACTGCTACTAGCCTCTGTCCGCAACTTGCCTGATACGGAAATGGGGCCAACACGCACAGAGCCTCTAAGAGTGCGTGCCTTAGGCACCCTAGGAAGACCTACATAAGCCCTCTACTGGGGTAGATAGATAATAGAACATTAACCTTCCTACTATATATTATTGAGACCCTACTATTCTGACCCTATTATATTATATAGTAGCAATTACTTCTCCGTGAGGATTAGTACCACGAGTTATTTAGACTATTCCTTTGAGTAATAATTGAACTATACTAAGTATATTATACTATTAGATTATCTAATAACTAACTAGTAAATAATTACTTATTAGTAATTCCTATAAAAAAACCATTCTTTCTATCCTTTTCTAGACTAGACCTAATAAGTACTTTATTTTTTGCTTATATGGTTAGAAAAGAAGTATTATAGGCAGAGATAATAGAATATCCTAAGCTACTATTCTTAAAATATAAGGGGCTACCTTTGTAATAAAGAATAAACTTAGAACTACTTTATTATTATTAGTATTTTAATAGGTTATCTTAGACCTCCTTAATATTATAATAGAAAAAGTAAAAGGTTTAGTATACTAGGACCCTTTTCTTATAATATAGCTATAAGGCAGTTTAATTACTAATTAATACTACCTTATAACTATTAACTTATCTAGGCATAATTTAAGTATAACTAAGAATATTTACCTAATCTACTAAAATTAAATACTTTCTCTCCTAATTTTATCTAATTCTTTTTAGTCCTTATATAAAGATAATATAGCTAGACCCACTATACTAGCTTTAGTAAACTCTATACCTACCCCTAATAATAAGGACCCCTCTTCTCTAAGTAATTTAATATTAGAAGAAAATAAAGAAAAAGAGGATAATAATAAGGATAAAGAGTCCCCTGAACCTTAGCTAGCTATACCTAGAGCTAAGATAGCTAACTAATATATTTCTATTATTAAACCTAATAAGTAATATAAGGATAAGTTTCTAGACTATAAAGAGGCTAGGAAAATTATAAAATAAGATATTTACTTTAATAAATTAATATATAAGAAATAATCTAAGGTAGTTCTTATTAAGTTTATATTTTAGGATATAATCTTTATATAATAAATAAGTAATTATATTAAAGGAGCTATTTGCCTTAATTATAAGAATATATTTACTTTAGTATAATATCCTTATGCCTAGATATAGTATTTAGACTCTCTTAATACCTAGAGATAAGAGGTAGTAAAATATATTACTTTCCTAAGCTTCTTAAGCTTTCTTATTACCTTGCTTAGTAATATGCTATAGCCTAATATTTCCCCTGTAAATATGGCTATACCTAGCCAGTCCTAGCTAGAGAATCTAGTAGTTATTAAAGTATGGGAAATAATCTAATTATCTGGCCCTTAACTTACTAAATAATCTAGCTACTTTACTTAGTTAATTCTATTGACCTAAGAAGGAAGCTTAGTATGTTTTAGTTTATCTATCCCTAATAATAGGACCTCCTAGATTTTAACCTAGATAAGCTAGAGCTATAATAATTATATCCCCCTATAAATAGGCAAAAGTAGTAATAGCTATAGGAATAATTTATTCTTTTTTTCCTTATTATTATTTAGCTCCTCTAAGGCTAGCCTAGGGCTATTAAAATATATTAAAACCTACCTTATACTATTAATTATAAGTAGTAAAATAGGTATAAGGCAAATAAAACTTGATTTTATAGGTATATTTAAGCTAGGCTATAAGGACCCTAAGAAGCTTAGAGTTATTATAGTATATAGGAAATAAGTCTATACTAATATATATCTTTTCTATATATACCTTAAAACCTTTAAATGGTTTAGTAAGGATTACCTTTAAGAATACTATATATTTATTTTATAGGGCTAAGTTAAGGGATAGCTAAGTAGTAAATTTAAATACTAAGATAGAGCTAAGCTCTTAAACTCTCTTATTTCTAGGTTCTATTAAGAGCTAATAAAGTGATTTAAGCCCTAATTATTTAAGCTAGCAGTGGAATATATAACTAAAGAATATATATTTAATTTAGTCTATTAGGATATTTTCCTAATAGGATAGGTATAATAAAAAGTGAAATTTACTAAGTAAATAGGAATAAGGTCTAATTAAGAGATCCTTAAGATAATATTCTTATTTATTAATTAGGAGATTACTTAAGTATTCTAAGTACTAATATTAAAAATAAGTATTATTAATTTTATTAGGAACTATAAAGACTTTAAATGAACTATTAATATTATAATACTTAGAGAAGAAAGGTGAAGTTTATAATAAGGGTATTATAACTATTAGTATTAGGATAATTACAAGACTTACTATAATAGGAAGTATAATAATACTAATAAATATAAATAATATCCCTAAAGGGATAATAATAAATAATTAAATAATTATAATTATAATCCTTATTATAGGAACTAATAGTATAATAACTAGAACTATTCTAGGGAATAATAAAATTCCCCTAAAGAGGCTCTTTATAAGGATAAGAAGCCTAGATTAGAAAATAAATATCTAGTTAAAGAAAATAAAGATAAATAAGAGAGCAAAAGTAACCCTAAAGAAGGAGAATCTAGCTTTAATAAGTCTACTATATCTAATATATCCTAAGCTAGGTACTATGCCCTATCTTAGGGATAGGTCCTATAGAGTCCCTAAGGAAATAACCGATGCCTGAGATATAAATATACCTTTAAATTATTATTATACCTTGATAAGTATTAGTATATCTAATTATATATAAAACCTTTAGATATTATAAAAGAATTATTAATAATCCCCCCTAATAAGGTATAATATAAAAGGTATAAGGAATACTTTTCTTCTTATAATAAGCTCTTTATTTATATTAATAAAGGATGCTCTAGGTATTAATAAGCAAAATTATAATAGCCCTTAGAGTAATTATAAAGGATAAGTAGTTTACTTATCCTATACTAAAAGGAGGTAGGCGATATATAGTATATATATATATAAATAAATATTAAAATAGTAAAAAAGGATAATAAGATTATAGAGATTTATATTAATATTAGATATAGTAATCTAGTTATTAATTAGGAGCTATTATAATTATTTAATTATATAATTAAATAAAAGATCCTTATCTTTATTAGAGGTATAAGTGGAATGATCTTTATTAATAAATAGGTAATATTTAATATATATATTAAGGGAGTTAGTATAGATAGAATAATAATATAGATAGCTAAGTTCCTAATTAGTATATGGGTCTAAGATAGACTTAAACTAGGTGCTTTTTTAGGGAATGGTTTTATTAACCCTTATAATATTAATATTATTACTTTATAGAAAAAACTTTATTATAATTCTCTAGATAATTTTTATATCCTATATTAAGTAGATTAATTAGGAAAGAAAGTGGTATAATAAGTTAGAATTACTAGGGATATTATTATTCCTACTAAATAAACCTAAATTATATTAGCTATCTAGAAAGAAATCCCTAAGGACTAGGTATTTATATTCTATACCTTAGTAAAATATACTATAAATATTATAATTAACTATAAGGCCTTAGTAAGAATTATTATTTTTAATAGCTCTAAAAAAATAATTAAGTTTTATTAGAAGTAAAAACTTAATAATATTATAAAGTATAAGGAAGAGGAGGCCTTTATAGTAACTATATAGACCTAAGCCTTTATAGTAATAACTATAGTATATACTATATTTAGAGGAGAGACCTTACCTATAGTAAATAATAAAGATATCTTACTAATAAAGAACTTAGTTATTAGGTTAGAATTCTTCTTAATCCTAATAAATATAGCTATTATTATAGGTAACTATATACTTAACTAGGATTGACTAATAATAATAAATATAATATTTATATCCCTTAGCAATATAGTCCTAGTAGATATATAGGTAGTAAAGATACCTTAGAAGTAGAGAAGGAAGCTATTATTATAGGCTATAATATACCTTATACAAGACCTAGAGATAATAATAGCTAGTATAAGTAATAAGGCTATTAAGGAACCTATTAAACTAAAATAGAGAAAAACTAGGGTATTATATTAAGTATATATCTAAAGGATACCTAATCTCCCTAAAACCATTATAAGGGAGGGGGTGCATATCTATAACCAGAATAATCACTTTACTAAGAGGGTATAAGCCCTAGTAAAGAAATACTTATAGCTATAAATTAATATAGGCCTAGTAAAAGTACCTAAAGGAAAGGAGCTTTAAGTACTATTAATAGATAGTTAGTATAATTATATTATTATATAGTGGCCCTATCTATTTAGACTAAAGGACTAGAAGTTTATTAATAAGAAGTTTAATAAACTCTATAAATAAGGAAGATTAGAATAAGTAAAAGGACTAATATTATTTACTATACCTATTTTTATTATCTAGAAAACTATTAATAAGGAACCTAAAGAATAAGTAATAGTAGACCTTAGAGCTCTTAATAAGATTATTATCCTAGATAATTACTTACTCCTATAATAAAAGGATATTATATAGTTATTATAAGGTATATATTATATAATAACTATTAATATATTCTTATTTTTCTTTTAGTTTAATATTAAGTTAGAATACTATAATTACTTTACTATAACTAGTTATTATAGACTAGAAAGATTAATAATTGCCTTAATAGGGTTTTAAAACTCGCTTACTTATATTTAGTAATATATAGACTAATTATTATGTTTATATAGTAAGTTTTATAGAGCCTTTATTAATAATATTATAATCTTTTTTAAAATTAAAAAGGAATACCTATAGTATCTATAGGTACTCTTTTAGTTATTTTAGGAAAAGAATATTACTATCTCTCTAAAGAAAAGTTAAATTGAATACCTAAGCACATAGGTGTTAGGCTTTTGTATTAATACCTTTAGATTAATAATTACTAGTAAGAGGATTATAGCCTTTACTAAATTAAACTTTCTGGTATAGCTCTTTATATTGGAATAATATATTAGAGCTATAAGCTATATTAGATACCTTATCCTATATTATATATAGCTAATAAAGCTATTATAGAAGTATAAGATTATACTACTAAGAAAAGGGTATAAATAAAGTAAAGTCCTAAATAGAAACCTAAATAAAAGAAAAGTATATATATATATAACTTATTATAAACCTACTAATAAAGAAAAACTTACCTTCTAAGTAATCTAGTAGGAAATTACTAGTATAAAAATACTTTTTTATCTTAAGGTAAATAAGAAGCTTTACCTTTAGATTAATAGTAATCTTTAATAGGGTTTTAGGGCGATCTTATTTTACCTTAAGAAGGACTATAAATAGGATAGAATATTATATATTCTAGCTATAGTAATATAACTTATTTATTTTTTAAGCTATACTTTAAATTTGGCTAAAAGAAATTATAGTCTTTTTAAGTTAGAAGTAGCCTGCCTAATATGGGCTATTAAAAGGCTATAGATATATATCTAATTATTAGCACTCCTAACTATTATATTTACTAATTACTTTATAATTAAGTAGATTATAGAAAAAACTATACTTACTACCTTAAGTATGGATAGATTAAACTAATAATTGGTTATTACCTTAATCTATTTATTAGAATATAAGCTAAAAGTGTACTATCTACCTAGGGAAAAGAATTTTATTTTAGATACCCTAAGTTAATTATTTATACTAGAAACTAATTAAAATAAGGAGTAATTATAACCTAATTATATAGCTTTAGATAATATATTAGTTATAGTAAAAGCCTTAATATTAAATAAGTTAAAAGTAAAGTTTTAGAAGGGATATATAAATAATATATATTACTTTAAAATTATTAATATAATAGTAAATAAGGAGATCCTAGACCTAGTAAAACTTAATAATAAGGATATTATAAATACTTTAAGATATAAGATATACTTTAAGCTATAAGATAGATTATTATATAACTATAAATAATATAAATACTATAGGCTTTATATCCCTTATTTAATAATTAATAAATTCCTAGAGATAGCTTATAATAATTAATATTATTTTAGTAAGAAAAGGATAATAAAGGAGCTATTAGGACTTTATATTAAGAACTTAATATATTATATAAAGAAATATATTTGCAGATATGAGACTTACTGCCTTAGGCAAATAAACTAGTAATAATCTATTAGAAACTACCTACTAAATAGGCCCCTTATATAGCCTATATATATAATAGCTATAGACTTTATTATTAACCTTTTACTAATCTTAATAAAAGTATTACTTTAGGTATTAAAAGGCTAGGAGATCTATAACTAGCTAATAATAATTACCTATATAGTAAGTAAGAGATGCTTACTAATTCTAGGATATACTAAATATATTGGGAAGGAATAGGCTATAGCGTTAGCTTGCTAGCTTATGCTTTTAGATTAGGGTATACTAAAGGTTATTATATTAGACTAGGATAGTAAGTTTAACTTAGAATTCTAGTAAGGCCTATAGATAAGCTTTAAAATAAAGATTATAATAATAATAATATATTACTTATAAGCTAATAGACTTATAGAAAGATATAATTAGATAGTAGAAATTATAATATAATTTTACTATATAGAGTATCCTAGAGGAGACTGGTTATATATCTTACTAGCCTTATAGTGGAACTTAAATAGAGCTTTTAATATAGCTATTAGATCTTTAGTATATAAATTTATATTTAGTATTAGCTTTTGTGGACTAATTAAATTAGTATAATCTCTAACTAAAGAAGCTAATCTGCTATTTTTATAGGAAGCTATTTAAAAGGATACCTAGCTAGTAATAGACTTTATAGTAATAAAGGTAAAATAATAATATAATAATAAGCACTAGCTAATCTAGCTAAAGGCTAGGGATTAAGTCTATTTATATCTATACTAGGGATACTATTTCCTAGGTAGACTACCTTATAAATAGTCATAGTAATGATCTAGCCTATTTATAATTAAGCAGATGGTTAGAGACCTAGCCTATAAATTAGACTTATTTAATAGTATAAGGATATACCCTATAATATCCTACTAATAGCTTATACTTATATATACTAATAACTTCTAATTAAAAGAACTAGGCTTTATTCTTAAGGATAATAGAGCAGATTAATATAAGGTAGACTAGATCCTTAAAAGAGAAGATTATAATATTAGAGGATATAGCCCTATTATAATAAAAGGATATTAGGTAAAATAAAAAGGATATAGCTACTATAGGGCTATATAGATCTAGGTAGAAGATATTAACCCTAAACTTATTAAGGAGTTTAAGTAATAATAAATACCTAAGAAGGCTATTTAATAACTAGCTAAGGAACTTAGAGATTACCTATACTAATAGATAGAGCTATCGGATCTAGGGCAAGTAGGTAATAATATACTTATTAAATAGGGCCTAGGCTGGCCTTATAAGAACCTAATGCTTACTGGCATCTAGCTTAACTAACCTACTAAGCTGCTTAAATAGCAACCCGGACAACCTTATAAGTACTTATACCTAACTTATAAAAGAGAAACAAAACCAAATAATTAACCTAAAAGGAAATAAGGTTAGCTATGGAAATACCTTATAATAGTACTAGATAATGCTTAAAACCCTAACCTACTGCTAAAGCGGTTAAGAGGTTACCCTTAAAAGATCTAATTAGAGGATACTATTCAATTACCAATAAATATCCCTTATAATAATAGCATAAAGGGAGTCTTATAGAAACCGGTATAACTATATACTAATTAAAGGAAAAGATTATATAATATATAAAGGGTTAAAATAAAGAATAACCATAATATTACCCTTACTGAGGATAGTAAATAACTCTTTAAAAACGCTGGGATATGATACGGAAATAGGGCTAATACGCATAGAGCCTCTAAGAGTGCGTGCCTTAGGCACCCTAGGAAGACCTATATAAGCCCTTTACTGGGGTAGATAGATAATAGAATATCAACCTTCTTACTATATATCATTGAGACCCTACTGTTCTGACCCTACCGTATCATTGCCTGCCTGTAGCTAATGCGGGGCAATTTTCTCAGGATGCTGGGAATTGGCACAGATCTTGCCCACTTCACATATCCTTAAGGGTTATTTACCGATATAGCTGACAATGAACAAGATTTTCATGCCCACTTGGGCCAGCCATGGCCATTCTCTCTTATTTCATATGGCTAGTATTTTCCTGCGGAATATACCTGGCAATGTTCATTTCCCATTGAAAGCTGGTTTGAAGGTTTCTTTTCTTCGGCTATACAGCTAGATATTCCCTACTCGTCCGTATAAAATGTGAGTCGTGGTCAGAAAGCAGCTTATACAATCTTGCCAAAGATATCGACCTGGTCTGGAGACCTATTAACTAGTAAAATAATGTTCATCTTTCAGTGATATCATCGACTTTATGCACCATGACCGGTATAGTACTTCAACATTAACACATCACCTGATCGTCGTAATAGTTATCTTATTTTCCTTCTTGTATCAAAAAATGGGCCCTATACATAATCTCTTTTTTTCTTTTTGTTTACACTCATTACTTTGGGGGCAACCTTAGCGGCTTGTAGTGCCCGAGGGTCCCGAAGCACCCATGACTGTGGCAGGGGATTGGATCTTTCCAGCCCCATCAGCCATTTCCGCCATATCCGCCGCCGGCTTCCGTGACCTGGTCATGATGGAAAACATGACAATAGCAGAGGCCATCGCGGCACCGGTGATTCTATATCCAGGAAATGAGCCACACGCGCAGAAATGAAAATTTCCGGGAGAACCCACGCCCATGTTGTGGTGTCTGAATTCATCTTAGATTTTAGCCCGGAAGGATCTTTGCCGGTTGGTGTCGTATACAGACGTCCTTGCGTGAGCAGAGGTCTGATCAAGCGCTGCCGAAGGACGTGGTTGAACATGATCGATTGTTGTTGGTTTTTGTGAAGATTTGGAAAACGCAATGCGATAAGCAACTCAATGCTCTCCAAACAATCATCATTTCGCTGCCCGCACTTTCTATACCGAGGAAGCTGATGAATAAGCAGCAGCACCGATGAGGTTCTGTTGTATCGCTGACGTCAACATTGTTGCATCAGCCAAACAAAAAACAGGCTTGCGTCACTTGAGCGTAATAATCAAAATGTATGCATAGCATGTGTTCGTAGCTAACTTGATTTAGTTTTAAGGGTTGAATAACCTGACGTGACATGATTGACGTTTTTTGTTTTGCCCCTTGATTCCACTCACCTTACTAGGCACCCTATGGTCAAATAGGAATCGCAGATTTTCACGAAGATAATTTATCCTGTTTAATCAGCACTAGGAGTTTAATTTCACCTCTCCCTCCCCTTAAAACGGGGGGGAAAGGGGTTTAAAGCCTCCAGTGGCTGCAATGGTGATTAGTTACCCTGTAGACATCAGTTAGAAGACCAAGCAATTTCGGAACCAGAATATCTGAAGGGTTTGAGAAATTTTTGCTTTTGCCACACGATAACCCCCCGACGAGTTTCTGTCTTATTTTCATGATGGCACGTTTAGGGGGAAGAAGTCAATCTCGTCTCATTTAGCGAAAAAACCACCTTTGGGCATTGCATGCAGAACTGAAACGCAAATCGGGACCAACGAGAATAATTTTGTGCACGGACACACAACTATTTAATGTTGTCAATGGTCGAGTTTGATCCTATTTAGAAGGCCAAAGAAAACTCTTCAAGAATGAGGTTTCTTTTGCGTAGTATTATGCCGGAGTGTAACCGACTTAATACAATGGAGCCACATGGTCTGAGAAGGCATTCGCGGTGAAGGGGATCGTAATAACTCGAATGGAATTCTTAAAGAAATTAACCATGCACAAGAAAAGAAGAAATTGCAATGTGCAGCCCCACGGTAAGCTGACAGGGAAGATCTGCAATTGCCGTGCCGCACTGAACCGAGTGGTGTACGCATAAAAAATGTTCATTAGGGAAAACCCTTAGTGCAGCGGTTCTTCCTTCAGATCACCAAAATTTGATGATCAGCGTTGGGGTTCTCTGTTCCTGGAACCGCCCGACGACAATAAAGCAGCCACAACAGGGAAAAGTACGCGTCATATGCAGAAGAAAGTGTTCAGTATGCCTACTAAGTCGGATTGAATATGGGATTTTCGCATAGCCACAATGTACCAGATAGGAAGCGCCCGAAGTCGTTGGATCAACAGCACATGGGAATGGCTTCAACCCAAAAAAAAAAGCCTGCACCTGATGTATCATCATTGGCCAAGCCGTATATTCAACGTCCTGCCAGTACACCATGCCATTGGTCTTTTTGCGGTGGCTATGCAGATAGGCAGCACTTTAATAAAAAGACTAATTGCACTCACTTGGTTGCCTGTTGAGTCTAGAACCGGCGCGCGCCGAATCCCCTGCAGCAACCAGTGTTGGGCCTCCTAATTTAGTACATGTAAAGTCCCACTTGGCATTGCTGTTGGCTTGTAGCATTCGAGCAGGTACGACATGGAGCTAACAGTGGGAACCGGCAGAGCAGCCAAGGAAACCCAGCGAGGTAGGCTAAATAAGTGGGTGGTGTCTTTGGAAATTGCCGTTCCTGACCCGCCAAATCCACACGAAACATCGAAGAAGAAAACAAGACTAGCCATTTGCCCAGTTAGGCGGTACTAGTGACAGCCGCTTGGCACAGCCTTCTCCGCACCAAGCACAGATCGGCCTACTGAGCCGAATTAGCCGTGGTGCATTCTTCTGTCCTTGTCGTAAAGGCCCCTTTATTTGGATCTTCCATGAGGAAGGCAGTCGCGTGAGAATGAGACTAGTACTTTTTTGTGGGCTTCTTGTCGCATCCGGTGGGTCGCAGGAATGGCATCGGGTCAAACGACCCATTACAATGCCAAATGTCTAGCTCTTATGTTGTCGATCTCGTCCACTTGGTCATCATAAACCTGCCCCATCATGAAGGGTACTGCCTCGCTGGATCCTTCGACTCAAAAGTGCAGCCATTGCCGTATCTCATCCCTGTCCCTCGGGGCCAGTTCTGTTGTCATAGCGTCCGGTTCTGGCCACGGGCAAGGCTGGCCTGTGCCACCAACATGGGGAGTATGTCCATGAAAACTACACCGAGATACACGTAACAGGGCTTCCAAATTCACCAGACCGTAGCATCGGCCGACTCTGAAGCCTCAACAGGCGTGGCACAAAGAGGCAAGAGATCTTCCAAGGCTCTCATATTAGTAAAACCCCCACTAAGCACGCGTCACCACTTACCAAACAACAATACCTTGAAACCTTATGCTGCAAGCTTTTTTTTTTTTTTTTCGTACTGTTGACCTGAGGCGTATCATTTTCGTTTATTTCAATATGGGAAGGCAGACCTTGATGTCTTGGCTACAGCCTTAGATCGTCGCCAAGCAAGTCGTTTGGTACTTGCGCTTGCTCCCGACCACGGGCAACACGAGGACTCATGTCCTGCCCATGTTTCCAGATGGAACGTGCAAGCAGCAACCTAGGCACCGGAATTTATCTCAGCCAATGGTGTTTTTTGCGGTACGAGCGTACAGCCACCACCAAAGTTAACCTGATACGCGCTGGCTTTTGATTATCGCAGCGGGCGAGGGATCGCCCCACTAGTGGAGGTGCATCATTAGGGTGTGTGCGTAGAGTGCCGGTTCAGAGTGTTTCCATTGGAGTCCCTCTACCAGGAGGCTCCTTCATTTATGTGACTACCTCGAACAAAACAGCCCGTTTCCTGGATCTGACTCTTGGCCTCCTCCATGTACCGAAATTCTTCATACGCTTGATGAAATGCCACCAACAGCAGCATGGTCTGGCCCGGGGCCGTTGTGTTCAGGTGCCAACTCTTTAACATGCCGATTAGCAAAGAAGCCATTCTTCTGTCTTGCACTGCTGTGCAGTATAGCTTTCTTTCTTCACACCGTATGGACCCTTTTTGACGAACCTTGACGCCAGCTCTAAAAAAGAAATCCAAGTGAGCGTGAGTAGAGACTGACTGGGTAAAATATAGATTTTTTATAGCAAAGAGACGCCCCCCTTTCAAAAGGCTATTCAACTAGATTCCACCCTAAGGATTAATGAGATCTCGCCAGGGGAGCGCAAGCTTGTTATAATTCTCCCAGCAGACAACTCAAGCCCCGACTTGTGTAAAGTCATCGCCAGTGCCGTTGCATTGGGCTACCCTGCCCCAGTCATTGTCAATTGGAAAACAGACTTTCACACAGGCGAAGAGGGCATCGGCCCATCCCAGTTGGGGAAAATCACGGGCACTCTCGAATACCTGGACTGGGCCACGGGCCAAAACGCACCCGAAGACGAGCGATTGAGCGATGATGATTTGGTTGTCATGGTAGATGCCCATGATGTTTGGCTACAGCTGCCCCCGAGCGTCCTCTTGCA
This sequence comes from Calonectria multiphialidica, assembly GCA_020623665.1. Classification (NCBI taxonomy): domain Eukaryota; kingdom Fungi; phylum Ascomycota; class Sordariomycetes; order Hypocreales; family Nectriaceae; genus Calonectria; species Calonectria multiphialidica. The sequence continues at coordinate 354,129 of JAHVYC010000046.1, read as the reverse complement.
TCGATACTTTAAGACCAACGAGCTAGGAAATAAACGCCTCCAAAAGGAGCACGGATATTTTGACGGAACCGTAATGCAGCAAACAATTGTTGTCTCGGCGCAAAAAGGATGCGTTGCACCTCGGGACACTGTATCGAATATGCATTGCGACTCCATACCAGAGAGTACACTGCCAGCCGACGTTTATGGTCCCTTCACGGACAATTGGATGTTCAGGTGGAAGTACACCAGGCCGAGATACGTGAATAGTGGCAGTTTCATGGGACCTGCCGGCGACATGCGAAAATATTTCCGCCGCGTGAAAGATAAAATGGACCGAGACCTGCGAGACTTGAGCCCAAAACAGGAGCTGGGCGGTGACCAAGGAGTCTTTGCCGAAGTATTTGGTGAGCAGGAGGTGTGGCGTCGCCAGGTTCGTGAACAACGCGACAATGGGTATGAGGTGTGGCGCCAGTTTGCCTCGACTCTGGTAGACAAACTTGAGTATCATGTTGGATTGGACTACACCCAAGAGCTCTTTTATCCAACATGCTACTCCGAGACTGATAGCTACTTTGTCTCATTAAATGATGAGGTGGCTGTTAAGAGAGAGTCAAACAGACGAGGTGTATGGACTCCACGCATAGGAGCAGTCACGGACGATATCAAAAAGGAGCCAAAACCGCTTTCGAATCTACTCAACAATACAGAAAAAGAGTTGAGCTGGGGCGATGTGCCTTTATATACAGACTTCTGGACCACGTCTATTCCGGTGTTTGTGCATCACAATGCCTGGAGGAAGGGCCTTAAGAGTCGGCGAGTGACATGGTGGGATAAGACATGGTACTTCCCATACCTACGACAGCTTCTCGAGCTCCACGCACAACCAAACGAGACAAGTTCATTAGCAACGCTCCAAGTGGAAAATGGCAGCATGACAGTGCAACCGTATGACGCTAAGAGAGCGCAGCGAGTCCCATTGCTCTTTGGGAAGGATATCAAGAGTAAGGAATGGACTCTACGCCCAACAGATTGGGATACTGTTTGCATGGATAGCAACAGAACAATCGAGGCGCAAAGTCATTGGTATGACGAGGTTTTCAGAGATGGAAAAGGATCTTTATAGTGTGTTTGAATATTTGTGCATAAGCGATGATCATTAGAATAATTTAAAAGGACCTGGAGAGACATAGAAAATACATATTTAGCCATTCTGTCGGTTCATGAGGATATGATACTAGATGAAACCTGCTATCCAAACAGGGAGATCGTCGATGCCACTCAGAGGCCTCTTTGATTAGTGATGTAGAGGATACGAGAGCAAATGACCTGGAATTTGGGACCTATAACATCATTCCCGACTGCGGATGGGTCGAGGTGAGGTGTGGAGCCGGTTCCCTTGCAAATCTCGCGTTAAAATTAGCCAGTTCCTAGCCGTCACGCGTGGAATGCAATAAAAGAAATATTGTCATAAACCGACTAATAGAGTTAATGGGTGAATGTTCCTCTTTGCAGGAATGGCTAATAAATCAAACTTTGGCTTCGGCTTCCAACGTCAAATCAGTTACTTGATTGGTCTGGTGGTCTAGTGGTATGATTCTCGCTTAGGGTGAACCCTACAGCATTGCTTGCGAGAGGTCCCGGGTTCAATCCCCGGCCAGACCCTACTTTTTGCCTAAGTTAGGCTCTTTTTTTTTGTCTGTCTTTTGAACCAGAAGAGGTCAGAGCCTCTGCGTCATGTTCTTTTCTGCCAAACTGACATTGAAATGCTGCAGTCGGGTTGCAGTAGCCAAAATAAACATCTCTTTTGTTCCCTGTACACTCTGTCTTTCTCTGCTCAAACCCTTCTGATGTTGCGTTCAATGCTCCTGATATCCCTCTTGAACCACTCTGGTGGTTAGCGCTGTCATCCAGCACACTATCTACCCTCTCGAAGTACCCAACCCCTTTAATGATAATTTCAGGCAACTCTGCTTCGAGGCGGTTGTAAGCTCTCTACTCTTTTTGCGCATCACATTCACAATTACTCTCTTCATGCAAATATACAAGAAAACGGCATTCTCTTTTATCATGTGCATTCATCTTCGGGCTAAGATCAGTATCCACGAGGACGGCAGATAATCATTCCTGATGCTAGCTAAGCCGCACGCTAGTTCCTCGGTCATTTATTCACCGACCCGGACAATTCCAATTTGCCTGATTTCCCCTTCGCAGCCATCTCAATTGACGTCAGTCGCGCGCGGCAAAGTATTAACAGATGATCAAAGCGGACATAACCGCGCGCAACACCACTGACTGTTTCTCACTATCTGGGGGAGCACTCTTAGTACTCCCACCAGCGGAGCCAACGCACCATCCTGTAATTGCATGATTAGTGTATCGACGTTAGGGCAGCTCTTAGCTTGACCTCTCAATGGGCTGCACTGCATCTAATTGAGTAGTTGGTGTCTTACATCCAGCCCATTATCCACGAATCTTGGTAATCAGATGGATAGATGTTTATTAATTATTGTAGCTGGCGGGAATACATTGAGATAAATATCGTAAATGTTCCTCAGTCTTATTTTCCTTCCCCATCCGTCTCAAACATCATCATGTCTACCGTCCAATATTTCCTAATTGCTGGTGCCACTGGTCGCCAAGGCGGCGCAGTTGTCGACGCTCTATTAACCCACCCAACCATTGGAGTCAAGCCAGATCAAGTTTACGCGCTTTCTCGGCAACCTGATGGATCTAGAGCCACCAACCTACGGGCAAAGTACCCTAGAATTAATGTTGTGACTGGCGATTTGAACAACCCGGCCGCAATCTTCCAGCAGCTGGATAAGGCTATGATCAAACAAACTAGCGTCTTTCTCGCCCAAGCTCATGGACCTACTGAGCTAGATGATGCCAAGGCATTCATTGATGCTGCTAAAAGTAATGGTGTTCCGTATTTCGTCTACTCATCCGTTGACCGCGGTGGACGCGAACTTAGCGACAAGGACCCATCATACTGCAAGACCTTTTCCGATAAATTTTACATCGAAAAACACCTCAAAAGCATATCGGAATCTGGTCAGTCCAAGGACCTCAAAATGGACTACACAATTTTGCGCCCGACCTGGTTCGCCGACAATGCTTGGTGGGGTTTCCCTGGTCAGCTATGCATGACTGGATGGAGAGATAACATGAGGGGAAAGACGATGCAGGTTACTGTCACCAAAGACATTGGCAGATGGGCGGTTGAGGGCCTCATTAGGCCTGACAGGACGGGTATTCGGAACCAAGCCCTCACGATTGCTAGCGATGAACTCAACTTTGAGCAAGTCAATGAGGCTTTCATTCGCCATACTGGAAAGGGGGTACCGGTGACCTATGGGATGCTGGCTAGATCAATGATATGGATGGTCAAAGATTTGCATACAATGTTTGGCTTTATTGGCGAGCGACCTTATGGAGCAGATATGGCGTGGTTGAAGAGTCAACTTGAGCCGACCACGTTTGAGCAATGGTTGGAGGAGGAGGTGCCAAAGTCGGGTTGATTAGGTTCCCATGTACAATTTTATCTTGCCAGTCTTGAATGGCAATTGAGTATGCAATGATGTTGGATGATAATTCATCTCGCCAACTCTGTTAATGCTAAAATATACTGTCATTGCATGTAAATACCGACTCGAGAAGAAGAAAACAGTGCAAGATGCGTATCCATATCAGTAAAAAATGATACTGATCTGATTAAGAAATTTTGACACTATATCAAGATGCAATTCCTACATCTACACCCCGTTCTGGCCAACTGCAGATTACGGTCGGGGCACACGTACGATGTCGTACATATCGATGCAGCACCAATGTGAACCCGGCGCCTCTAATTGGGTCTATCCTGGGATTCCCATGAACGTCTGCAAGATACATGCACTGCAAGGTTATTTATCCTTGCGCGTCTGAGACTGGCATTCACGCAGTGCAGGGGAAGTAGCGAATAGGGCTCAGTCAGGGTGACATCGATCACGCATAAACAATGAGTTTCAAGATAATAAGTTGATAATTTAACAATAACTAAGGTTTAGCGCCTGCTATTATTGATAGAGGATCGGCATTCTAGCGCCTTCTGGGCCAGGGAGAATTGGTTCTCACGATTAGCTTTCTTAGCTTGAGTGCTGGGGAATTTCGTGAGTCCCACTCGAACCCACTGCAACCTCACGACTCGCTGGCTGCGCACTTATTGGAGACGCTGATTAGCGATTGATCTCCAATACTCAGCTTCTGTAATTAATATGCGTTGAAACGATGCTTCAAATGCTTCCTTCGGTTCCATGAACGATCTTGTCGACCAGAGCGGTATCCAAATAAGCTCTGACCTGCACGATCTTGCCCTCTTCATTCCAGCGGGTCACCCAGCAAAAGGTGTTGTTGTACTCCAGACCGGTTTTCGTTTGGCTGGTGTTGGTCATTTCAATAACAGCCCATTCCTCGTCTCCGCCGCCAACAATGTTGTGGACAATGGGGCGGACAGGGTGCTCTGGGTCCATGATCTTGCCCAGGCGACCAAAGGTCTTCTCGCGGAACTCATCACGGCTGTGGTACCTTCCTCCAAGGATAGTCTTAGATTGAACCTGCCAGTCTATACCAGAAGAATCTCGGGGTTAGCCAACAGAAATTACTTGAGAGGAGGCCAGCGTGGGATCTTACCGACGTCCGGCACAACGTTGGCAAAGAAGCTGTCGTAATCTCCCACAGCCACGTGGGAGAAGACCTTTTGGATATGTTCCTTGCTGGCGTACTTGGGCATTTTCTTTTTCGATTTGTAAAAATTAGATAGATGAATTAGTGATATCTGTGGTGTGCTAGGGGGTTTGGGGTTTTAAGCTGATGCAGTTCGTCAAGTTGGAGCAACAACAGACACGGCCGGCAGGTCTATTACATATACCGATTGGAAAATGATGACTGGACCACCCGTAACACGCAATCACAACTGATAATCCAAATGATTCGCATAAATCCCGCACGGCACTGCCCGCGAAACCTAACACCTTGGCCCGCGGGAGCTCGGAACCCGGAAGGGAAGCGTGGAGACAGGGCCATCGAGATGGGATCTCGGAAGACTGCCGTTTTTGTTGTATATTTGCATCTACCGGACCGAATGCCGCTCGGGATATTATCCTTGTCCCAGGCCATATCGCGTGATGATCAAGTCTCCAACAATGTGTGGCGTAGTGCAGCAGGCAAAAACTCGCTTGCCTTCGGATCTTGAAGACTTAACTGTGACATGTGCATATAAGACTTCATTCACATATTGATAGTTGAGTACATTGACGGAGAATTTAATAGGCCACGGGCACGAATTGGCCATTATCATTGCGCCCCCCTGCGTCAATCATTCTTCCGTTGCTATTAAAGCAGTGCCAACAAGTTCGTTCCGCTTTGGACAAAAGTTAGTTGCCCCTGTTGTAGTGGGGGCAACATCGCTTCGCAGGTACTGGGGGTCGGACGCAGGGGCTGGGGAGGTGATTCATCGCGCCATTCTCCCAGGCACTTTACCGATCTAAGGATAGTGGCCGAAGCTTGGTGTAACATGGCCTGAGAGGTTCGCTGGTTTCACCGTGGCAAGGCCAGCGATTGTACCGATGCTATTGGCCCAATTAATCAGAAATTTGTCTGCATTTTTCCGACCGGCCATGTCCGGGGCGAACTCGGCCTTTTGGAAGATGTGCAACGCAAGAAGTACGTCAAATGGACCCGGTTTAGGTGGATGTTACGAAATCGAATTGAAGCATTTGGCTGCTTCGTGCAAGCTGTTTTTGCGAAGAAATACAACTGGGGAATCAATGTCGGATCATGTCCAGCATGTACTGATTTGTCTCGCACAGACCAAGTTTACATATGATCATTTCTGCCGGTCTTCAAAAACGAGAAGCGTTTTTAAATGTATTCATCATTTTAAACCGTAGCACATGTCCAAAAGCAAATAACCATATCGTACGTCCAAAGTGAATATGACCTCAAGATGCACATATCATTCATACCTTTTATCATTTCATCATCAAGTGGTTATCCCGTGGTTGGGTGCATCTCATCACCGGGGATAAAATCCTGTCAGAAGTCAGAATGGCCGATAACCCTGACCTTGCTGATGCTGATGATCTCCGCGATCGACGAGACTAGCTAGCCTCATCTACTTCACTCAATCATTCGAGTCTACTCCTGTCTCACTGCGGGATTTGTGTGGCTAGGCACAATTTATCTAACGTTATGTGATGCGCAGAGATGAGACGCCGTATCCTGAGTATTAATTGCAGGAGTTTGAGTTGTTATTATCTTTCGACTGATGTCCTATCTAAAAGTTCATGAATATGCTGGAAAATCAAGATGAGGATCGATAATACAGCAATAGCCCAAAATTGGTGACAACGACAGCGTATTGGTGTCATAATATTTTCTTCTATGGCTATGAAGAGAATAAAGTTATGTTTAGCGTTCAATATGAATACAATATATATCAATGCAATTGGTTCATCGTAAACCCAATCGTACGGTTTTCCTTCTCAGGTTGATTTGCATGCACTATCTCTCAGTCATCCTCAGCGGTGCCGGAGCTCCTTTCGAGGTCCGTTAAATAACCGATTAGCCAAAAGACCACCAGCTATGGACTCAACAGTCTGGCGCTTCCCATGTTTGGCTGTTCTGTCGTAAAGCATCGAGTCAATCAATGCGGCGCCGGCGGCAGCTGTCGCAACACGAGTTCCTTTGCTTCCGGCCCATTTACCGGGCTCTCTTCGCACTCGGACAGCCTCGACAGCTGCTGCTTCAATTGCGGCGTCGATCGCATGCTCCAACTTGCGGTTGGAGGTACTCGAGCGTCTTGGACTATCATGGTCTCTGCGTCTGCGGTCACGACTGCTCGAATAGTCTCGGCTGTCCACAGAGCGAGTTCGTCTGCGGTTTGATTGAGAGCGCCCAGTGAAGTGATTTCCTATTCGGCTAATGATTTCGCGGCTCCGAGACCTCGGCTTTCGTTCGATTTCATCTTCGCTGTAGTAATATTCATCGTCGTACTCTGGGTCTTTCTCATAATGTCTTCGTCGGTATTGTCTCGATGATGAACGGGGCATGATGGGCTTTCGTCTGCAGTCTGAAATAAAATTGAAGGTTGGTATGGCTTGAAAGTTCAGATGAATCCGAGACATGCGCTTCTAATTATCATCTTGGGAACATTCTGGTATCGAACAGGCCCCAGATTTGAGTCTACGTCATCCATACACGTCGTAACCGCAAAATGGAAGCCCACCACTTCAACCAATGACATCATGCTTTTATTTTGCTCATTGTGTTTCCCTGATGTGTAACTGTGACGTTAATTTGGCCTTCGATAGGATAGAAACATTCGCTAGCTGTAGGATAGCAAGGGTAACCATAGATTGCGACCGTGACCAAACTGGGCCGATAGCATTATTTGCTTGACCACCAGGGATTATCAGGGTCCAAACGTTGGTGGCGAAGATTAAAAAAAAGAAATTCTGCCTGAGCTGAAACTTAAACCCCCAAGGACACCACGTGTTGTATGCCCAACTGTGATTCTACCGTCAGGTTCAAATAAATATATGACGTCGCTGGTGTGAGACAATTGCATTACGTGCATGGCTGAGACTTTTGTGAAATCCCCGTGATTATGATGCATTCGGTGCTCCACTGTGCAATGTGGCGATGCCATCTCGGCTATTTTACAAGCTTACAAGGTGACACCCGGCGGAAATTAGTGCATATTGTACTTGGATCACTGTACCACCGCCCCGTCTTGCACAGTGTTTTCACCAAGGGTTTCGATCCTATCACATCTGACGGCCGGGCCAGGGGGCTTTGTATCTAATGAATTGTGACGCAGCGTTTCTCTCCATGTGATTCAATGTTTACTTCTCCGTGTTTCAATCTTTGCTTGGTAGAAAACAAAGGTCCTGCAAAGGTCTGCAAAGGGCCGGAAACGGTCCTTATTTTTGAGTTGTTAAGCTATTCACTAGAAAAATGTGCTAAAGTTCCTATCATACTTTGTTAACATGAGGGCGCCTACATGAGCGCCATTTTACATGGGGGATTCGTGGAAGTGGGGCCAATTTATTCTGTTGCTTGACTTTGAAGATTCACAAGTAAATTAATGAGCCTTGAAATTATACCGAGCTCTGTGTTTTCCATGATATTGTCCCAGTGTTATGGGAGAGAATACCTTATGCCTGAATCATATCTAGTGCCAAGGGCCGAACTCATATCGCAAATACATAAGGTCTATCAACTAGAGGTGTTCCAGTGACCCGAGGGATGTTCTTTTATAGCCAACCAAAGCTCTCTGAGATAATTGCTGGCAACCGATGGCGACACTGTGCCAAGCCTTCTGTTCATCAAACTAAGCGCCTCAAGTATGAATCGTTTGGAATCTTTATCTGAGCCGTCCAGTTCGAGTCCAGCGACGCCAAATACCTAGCTTTTTGAGTTGTGTATGCGAATTTGACGAAATACCCTTCAAACTGCGGATGAGAATATCAATATGTTTCTGTCTCACAGTTGCAATCTCAGCCGCATCCTCTGCTTGATCATAACTCCTCATCTCTGACCCATATTTTACGTCCCCCGAATCAAAATTGAAGAAATACAGTAGAGTGTAATGTCTGACTGATGGCTGTAGCCGATAGATTTCCAATCCCACGAGTCGTGGCCTGCATAACTTGTCATCCTTTCATCATCGCTAATTAAATGCGGAGAATTCTCTTTGGCCTACTTTATAATAGAAGAATTTATCTGGCGAAGAAGCTCTAATCCGGCACGATGGAGACCACTAGCATCGATATCTTTTTATTTGTTTCTGGGCGCATGTGATTGATGAGGATGATGTCTGACAGCAACTGTGGAGGACAGAGAAAGCAGGTGGAGAGACCACTTCCGTACAGAGCGGGCAAGAAGCCTACTAGTTCTAGCTTGCGCCTCGAACTGAGCTGGTCTACTTTGGGTGATGTGGTCCTGCGAATTATCAATCCTGGAAGAGACGGATGATCAGTCATTGCCTCAAATCGAGTATGCAGGCAGTTGTACTTACAAAATAAAGTACCTCAAGATATGCAAGGAGGAGAATTAACTAGGGCATTTGGTGTTCCTTGATTGGCATTTTTGACAAACTGGAAGGCCAAAGTCGCACGCAAGCCGCCTCCTTAGACCCTCGAAGCAGGGCTTCGGATGGCGTTCCGGGACACCCACAAGGAGTTGTTGGGCTTATTGAAGAAGTATATCCCTTCTATTAGATTTTCAACTAAAATTTATGGACGCGACTCGGCTGAATGACAGGAAATGGGCCAGCTTTCACTGCCTAGCTGAGTGGTGCCAACCGCTTTTCCCCTTCGAATCAGATGGGCCGTAGTAGCCAGAAGCTCGACGACGGCTGGTATTATTAGACGCTCTTGCATGCTGCTCATCCCAAACTTGTCCCCTGCAACTCACCTGCAAGGGCTGATGGCACACCTGAGGATGCCTGAGTATGGAGTGGCTCAGCTGATATCAACGTCATGATCACCATTGAACTTTGCCTATTTAGGTCAATTATTTGGCCAAAAATCAATCTTTCCCAGTTTTATTTGCTTTTATAGCACCTTATGTAATCAATTTTATTGATCCTTGTACTGCAGAATTATGCCTAAAGCCTTGACCTGGGCTTGGGGGAGACGTGAAATTAATTCGACATGTTAATGCCATAAAAGAGCGGGGGGTGTCTTGTTGAATTCAAAATACGGAGAAGTTGTGTCATTTATTACTTGGATAGTTTTCACAAGACGAGATCAGGCAGTCATTCTCCTGACATAGTTCGCAACGTCGCCTAGATGAACTTCGCATTGCACAAATATTAACACTAATAGCCCATTATCAAGGACCATTGGTTGAATAAAAGCGACTCCAAAGACCGTTTCTTCTCATGGATGACTTGAACAGACTTTCTAGCGGTATGTTGGCTGACGGATGACTGCATAACGTGGTGGCATGTCATCACCTTAAACCTTTCCCCTAAAGTCCCCGCGACTGGGGTGTGGTGAGAGCTTTAAATTTTTCAAACTACCCAGCACTCCCCAGATTTTTCAAATTTCTAATTTCCGTTCAATAAACCCAGCAAATCTGTGAGCCCGGACCCTTGGTTTGGGTCCTATGGCATGAGCAGGGGCATATTATAGGTGAGATCTTGGTTGTTCGGCGCATGGCATGATGGCCAAGGCCCCAAGAGCTTGCCCTCAAATGAAAACGGGTCCATTTTTCTTAAAATCTATTAAATAAAGCCACTTTGATCCCTCTTTACTGCTCGATCGTGAAGCTCAAACGTGTAATCCCTCACAGACACACCACAAACGATAAAATCTTCCTTTTAGGCTAGTTCTTGATCACGCGACGTTAAGCGATCAGTTTCCAACAGGGTCTGACGGGCATTCTACCAATCATTTCAGAGGTAGGTTCCCAACAGAACGGGTTGGCTGCCCGCGCTTCCGACGTGTGAGTACGCCTCTCGTAAGATTTGGCGTGGGAAAACTCTTGGCGCGGTAGGTGAATGCAACACCGGCAGGCGGGCATTTCATGACTCACCTGCTGATAAATAAATGGACTTACCGCTGGGTGCGAGTGCGAGTCTGCTGTTTTAACGAAGGCATAAAGTTGGCCCGAGTTAGATGAATGTAAGCTTATTAGTCTCGAGACAGACGTTGTACCTAAGATTCCTTTGGCCTATATATTGAGACGAAGCCGTACGGCGTCTTGGCTGATCTGACGAGAAATGAACCAACCGGTCTTTGCACTATTTTTCGTATCCATTTTCGTATTTTTAATATGAGTACCATAGATCAAGCACAAATTCTTGAGATACCCCTTGGGCTTTCCGACAGTGCTGAAGCTCGCCAGTAAGGTCCCGCACAATAATATTCCACGTATTCTCATCCTGGTATAGAAGTGATGGGACACCAAGAGCCCAAAGAACCTCTACTGGTCCTGGTAATGGAGAGCCAGCATCCAAAGAGGTTCCGGCCTCAGAATTGCCGGTAGAAGATGTGGAACCCCAAGCAGACAAGTACCTTCACGGTCTGCCCCTCTTTTTAATGATCGTTTGTCTTATGGTGGGAATATTTACCATTGCACTGGACAACAGCATTATCTGTGAGTTGCACCATTTCATACGGGGTTGCGTAATACTGACTCTTGAAGCCACGGCAATTCCCAAAATCACTAATGATTTTGATAGTCTTGAAGATGTCGGTAGGTTGTCATTTCGCTGCCGCGGGCACCATCAAACACTAATCACACCCAGCCTGGTATGGATCCGTCTATTTCCTTTCTCAAATGTCATTTCAGCCAACCTTCGGTAAAATATATACCTTTTTCAATCTGAAATGGGTTTACCTCGCTGCTGGTGTCATTTTCGAAGTCGGGTCCATTCTGTGCGCTGCAGCGCCCAACTCACCTGCGTTCATCATCGGCAGAGCTGTCGCAGGGTTGGGTGCTGCTGGCCTCATGTGCGGCGGAATTCTCATCTTGTCGCAAATTGTGGAGATGAGGAAGCGCCCAATGGTGCTGGGCATTGTGTCGAGCATGTACGGCGTGGCGTCTGTCGTGGGGCCGTCGATTGGAGGTGCATTCACGCACTCTGCTCGCCTGACTTGGAGGTTCTGCTTTTGGATCAATCTGCGTAAGTTTTCCCAATGTGCGGCTGTTAAATTCTAATGGAGTTTCCAGCACTGGGTGCCATTGCCGGACTCATCATGTGTGTCTTCTACCCTGCTTCCTCCGGTGAAGCGGCAAAGCGGAATTATACGATGAGAGAGAAGTTGGGAGGTATTGGGTTTAAAAGTGCCTTGATTCTGAATGGGACCCTCGTGTGCTTGATTCTCGCTCTGCAGTGGGGAGGGGCAGTTCACGAGTGGTCGGATTCTCGCGTATGGGGCTGTTTTCTTGGATTCGGACTGCTTCTCATCTTGTTTGGGTATATGCAATATCGACAAAAGGACGAGTGCGCAACCCTATTGCTTTTGCATGAATGATGCTAATGATACTTGTCAGTGCGTTAATCCCATTACGGATCCTTTCGCAGCGTTCCGTGCTCTTGGGCTGCATTTTTTCTATCATGCTGCAAGGTGCCATGACAACGCAGTCATACCATCTACCATTCTATTTTCAAGCAGTCAAGGGTGTGAATCCCCAGGAATCGGGTGTTGATATCCTGCCGCATGGAGTCACGGTGTCCATAGCTACGATCATTAGTGGCACCGTGATCACGCTCTCAGGCTACTACGTACCCTTCATGTGGTTGGGGTCGGCCATCTTTGTCACGGGGGGCGGCCTCCTTTCCACCCTGTCTCGCTTCAGCGCAATATCAAAGTGGTTCGGGTATGAAGTAATCGCGGGTTTTGGATTCGGCCTCACAATACAAATACCCGTATTCGCTACTCAGGTGGTGCTGAACGCGGCGGATCTGCCCATCGGAACCACGCTCATCATCATGTCGCAAGCCCTGGGCGGCTCCGTGGGCCTTTCCGTGGCGCAGAATGTTTTCCAGAACTTTCTGCGCCAGGATCTACGGAAGATCAAGGGAGTTGACATGAAAGCGGTGGTAGCAGCAGGCGGCATCGAGCTCGAAAAAGTGGTCCCTGCTGCAGCGCTCGACCTGGTTCGGGATGCATTCAAGAACGCCGTGTCCAACGCATTCTTTGTTTCGGTAGGGCTAGGAGGGACGGCATTTTTGGCCAGTTTGGGCATGCAAATGAGGAAGATAAAGTCCAAAGGGAAAACCGAGGGGGAGCATTAGGTGTATTTCTTGGAGGTGTCATGCTGGGTGCAAAAGGGTTGACTCAGTTGTGTGCACAGTGCGCGTTATGCAACGGCACGTGTTCGTTCGCTAACAACACTCACCTCTATTAATCACTGCTTGACAAACCAACCAAGAATAATCTTAAACCCTACACCTCAAAATGAGTTCCTCTCGAAAGCTCAAACACGCTTCGAGGGCTTCCGCCCCGAAGCCTAGCGAGGAACCTTGCTTCACCAAACCCGCTGCGCGCTATGAAGATCTTATTGTTGCCATCCGCGAAAAGAGGCCGATACATGCAAACAGTGTAATAGTGAGTGCCTCTCCTCGCTGCCCTGAGCGACTACCGTAGTCTGATCATGCACAGATTAGTTCTGCGAGATCCTCTTCGTGTGCCATTCAAAAGACACTTCCCAAGCTGTCTAATGATGCCATTGCCACTGATGCTGCTCTTCCCGTCTCCTCAGCGGCGATGGAGACTGCAGCGAGTTCTCCGCCTTCAGGCAGGCCATACGACTTCGACATCCAGGCTGTTGCAGACTCTGTCCTCAAACAACTGTTGAACTTCACCATCGAATTCGAAGCGCCCCCACCGCGATATCAGTATGAGTATAAGTCCCTGCCCCCAGCCCCAGTTCCAGCAGCAGTAGCAGCGCAGACGGAGGCCCGAAACCCAACCGGGGAATCCCAAGCCAAGGATGGATCCTCCGCTTTGAATGTCAAGAAGCATGGCAAGGCCTGTCCTATTTGCGCGGGATTCGGTCACGGTAAGAAAAGGTGTTGGTTTGTGGCCGTCCCTGGTGAGTGTCTCCACGTCCCTCATCATGCAATTGCTAACAGTCAATAGGGGAAGCTCCTTACACTTGGTCTTTGCCAAACATGCCGCCCATGAAGCTGGTTACGGTAACAAACCGGACTTGGTTCTGCACAGAATGAAATGGCTAACATGTCGGCAGTTCTCCGAGGAACAGCACCCCGCCCTCCCCCAAGACGCGCTGCTGTTGATATCTGCGACGAAGCCCAGTGTTGGTGCGAAGAAGACCAGCCTTTATGAGAAGAAGCCCAATACTGGTGCGAAGAAGACTAGTGTTGGTGAGAAGAAGCCCGATGTTGTCGAGAAGGAGACCAACACTGGCGAGAAGAAGCCCAATTTCAGAAAGCGGAAAGGAGGAAAGTATCAAAAGAAGAAAACACCAAACCCGACAAAACAATGACGTCATGTCCGCCTTTTCTATTTAATTCTCTGCACACCTTCGCTGTCGCATCTCGAATCTTGACAAGCGGTTTACGCCCCTCACTACTAGTCAGCAGCGCAATAGTGGCATGGGAGTAAGTGACTTTCTACGAAGCCTGGTAATACGGTTGTTTGCACAGATATTTCCATTGGTTTAATTTGTTGGATGACTTGGGCTAAAAGTCATGGCGCAGGCAGGTTAGTTGCTGAAGGCTTTGAGAGTGTTTAGACGCTCAAGCAAAATGAGCAAGTTTCACGAGGTTCTCTTTTCAGCTCAGTTCTCTTAGAATAATCTTCGGTAATCAGTACTTGTTAATTCCATTTTCTTCACACCATTCAGTCTAATCTCTCAATGGGTTCGCATGTCAATTTAACAAGTACATTCTCTGATCGTTACATGGTTTTCTTGAAACATGGATTAAATAATCTTATTGCTTGACAAATGGGCGAAGTGCCTCCTTCATGGCAACTTGCTGGATTTGAAACAGCTTTGATCGCTGGTCCTCCCAGCCATCCTTGGCCAACAGTGGCTCACCTGGTCCAATGGCAAACTGTTCATCCCCCTTTTCGAGCTTCTGGTACATAAGTTCCGTGTACGCATCCAAAGGCATACCGATTTTGCCGCCGTCCTTAAGCAAAGGTTGATGCTTCTCGTCATGCAACTCAGTCTGGACGGCTGGCGGGAAGATCTCTACCATGCGGGTCGTCTGGCCAGCGTCCTTGAGCTGCTGGCGAATAGCCATGATGAAGGAGTGCAGGGCTGATTTCGAGGCATTGTAGTTGGGCGTGGCCAGAAGAGATGGAACAAGGGCAAGGGTAGCACTGACGTACACGAGATGGCCTTGAGGTTGACTGTTGAGGTGAGGGAGGAATGCGGCAGTGAGATAGGTGGCCGCGGTGTAGTTTGTGGTGACTTCGTCATGGAGCTGGCTGAAGTCGACGGTATCAGGCTTGGTGAAGTCGAAGCTGCGCTGGATGCCAGAGTTGATGATGACGCTGTCCAGGTCCGGGTTGGACTCGATGACGGACTTTGCGAAGGCGGGTATACCAGCCAGGTTCAGTACATCAAGGACGATGGCGCTGGCGTTTTCAGCACCATGCTTCTTGACAAACGCCTCAAGGCGCTCCTGCCGGCGGCCGGTGACGATGACCTTGGTACCAGTCGAGATCAACTTGGCTGCGAAGGCCTCGCCTATGCCGGACGTGGCACCGATGACGAGGGTCTTTTTGTAGAGGGGAGCCATGGTGGGTGAATGAATGCGGGGGTGTTTTTGTGGCACGCAAAAGAGTTGAGGATGTGATGTGTTTTCTTGTCGTCTCAACGCAGAAGATGCGAGGGATACGGGAAGTTATATAGCTGCTGGAAGACCTACCTTCACGTTCAGAAGATTTCACTCGATGGCATTCAATTAACAATCCTTCATGATGGCTGCACTAAGTCAGGCCGCCGCCATGCAGTGCTCGGTGAATGCTTCTGAAAGGGGAATAGCGTCCTTCGCGCGACGAGGCGGAGATAAGACACCACTAAAATTATGGCATCTCGGTCAGGGTCTCTCTTTGTGCGTCAGCGGCGGCGTTGGGCCAATGGCCGCATTATTGTGCACCGTCCAACCACACACCGAGATTACTACGAGAGGCCACTGGCACCAGAGACTTGTCACCGTGCCGAAATTGAGCGAGGGCCAGTGTTGCTTTTGGCCGCGTCTACCTTTGTCGGATTCGGATCTGGGCCTTGGACCACTCAGCATGATCGGCATTAACAGCGCCTAGTTACTCCGGCCCGACGCTGACCAAATTCAGGGCGTGACGCACCGCAAAATCGAGCCATCAGATGCCAGGCTTTGGCTATAGGCACACAGGCTCAAACGATTTGGCCTTGTCGGAAGAATGGTTGGTGTGCCTCGAAAAAGCACTTGTCGCACCTGTCGGGAGCGCAAGGTCAAGGTACGCACGCACGCACACGGTGGAACTCACCATCACGGCCTGTCCTTACGAATATTCTAGTGCGATGGGAGACGGCCCGTATGCAAGCAGTGCTCTAGATCTGCAAGAACATGTGGTGGATTTGATATTCCATTTTTAAACACCTCCTCCAAGCACTACCTGCCTGGATCGCAGCCGCGTCACCCCACTCCTACATTGTCACAAAGCCACAAGAATGATCATGTTTGGGATTTGTTCGGCCTTCTTCTGCAAGAATGCCTCCCGCATCCATCTCATGCCACCGCCAAAGTCCCTCTTTCGTGGATGAGGTCCATTCCTACCATGGGCCGGAGTGACCTGCTCTCGGCCGCCGTCTCAACATTGACATGGGGATGGTACGGTCATCTGGATGACCGTGCTGACTGGTCTGCTAGAAGCCACCAGCTATACACCACTGTTCTTGGCATGCTTCGCCGAGAGCTGTCCAGAAAAGGAAAATTCTCCACGCGCAACCTGGAATTTCTCGTCGTGGTCGAACTTCTGTTGCTTTACGAGGTATATGAGTTTGGCAACCAAAGATCTCGGGGATGGCTAGTCCATCTTGCTGGGGCTGAAGAAATTCTCCAACAGCAACGCACCCATGGGAAAGACAACAACAGCCTGTATGGCGAAATCTCATCATCGCATCACCTTATTTCAGTGAGTGGATGGCTTTCCAACTGAATACAGCTCTTCACTAAACCATGGATAGGTAACAAGTGCGCTTTCAACGCGCCAAAAGAGTGCCCAGTCTACACTAGCGCAGGATCTATACCCGCAGGATCCAATTCTCAACGATGGCTATCATGACCTTATTTGTATCGGGATACGTGTTGCGGAATTCACCCAGGCAGCCGATTGTGGCTTCGCAGGCCATGACGATACTGGCCTTGGGCCATGGATAATTGACCAATACACCAACCTGGTCAACGCATTGGAGACATGGAAGCGACGGCTGGATATGCTCCACTATCCTAAACTACCCTCATCCATCAACCCTAACTGCCAGTCGAACCCGTGGGGAAACCATCGCACTATGTACCCGACCAAGTCTCCCCAGGATATTGGGTTGCCTTTCGATGAACTGCAGTCAGCAAGACTGTTACACTTATATAGCTCCATCCTACTGGAAACGCATTTAACAATGCTCAAATTCGAGAATCACGCGGGCTCTTCCCAAACCAAAGATTACTCTTCACAGTCAATCGAAGAGATTCTCTCTGAAAGGTCTTGCAGGGTACAACAAGCAAGACAGCTCGCTGATGATGTGACATTTTGGGCTGATCTTTGTGTTCAGAGCGCGTGGCAGAGCTTTGGTCCGGTGATTGGGACCTTCAGCCTCCAAACGGCGCTAAATTGGTATCTTTTTGAAGAAGAACAAAGCACTAGGAAGTTGGAAAACAATGTGGATGCTGAAAGGAGACAGCAGTACAAGGCTCGTTGTTCGCAATTACTGAAGAAGTTAAACAATGGAAATATGGAGGAAATCAGGTAGCGTTCTGGGGAATTTCTTGTTCTCAGACTGTCTTTCTAAAAATCGTCGATATGATACATGACACTAGCGCCATCAAATCAAACGTCGTGCTCGACCTGTGCCACTGTTGGTACACGGTTCAGCTTTATACCAAGATATTTGGCAATAGATTGCACGGTATCCCATACAACCTGTACGTCTTCTGCGGAGACGCCAATCCGCCTTGTGCCACGGATGTGCCAATGTGTTTCCGTCTTCAGGTTTTGAATCATGATGGCAGGGAGAACCACCATCTCAGTGTCAACATCGTCCAGCACCTGTCTGTCGCTAAGATACAGACCGTAGGTAATGTGCTTGGTCACCCACGAAAAGTCCGGGTGATCGTCAAACAGTCCCAGTGTGCTCTTCGAGTTGCGGCTGTACAGTTTGTCGAACCATCCCGTGCCACGATCCAGGTTTTCCTCGTCGCATTTCCAGTCCTCTCTCGTGAAGCTGCGGTCCTTGTCTTCATCTTTCTCGCATGGATTGATGGCCAGGATCGCCTCGAGTGGCTTGCAGACCCCAACGATGCTGATGGACTTGAACAAGGTCTCACGGATGCGGCGGACCATTCTCTGCCGCTTCTCCGGCGTAGAGAACTCTGGTCTCGAGACGAGGTACAAATACAAGTCTTTGCAAAGCTCGGGATCATTGCCGCCAACAAGCACAGCGGTGGCGACAACGTACCATCTATCATACCCTAGCGTGGTGTTTTGAAAGTCGCGCTCGATTTTGGCAAACAGGTCAGTGAGGCCTGAGCCATTGGTCTGTGGTTCAGACCCCATTATTCGAGATATTGCTTCGAAATTATGTGAAGGGCACTTCTTTATGGTTCCTGAAGTTGAAAAAGGCCTATTTCACAAGAGGTGATGCCAAGGAGAGTGTTCAGCAAGCTGCCAGCAGGAACCAGTGGACAAACAACAACGTTGAGAATCCCACTTGGTCACTTCCACATTATTGGGGAAGCAACCCCTCAACCATCTGCCGGCCGGTAGACAACAGCGACGAAAGGCCAAGGCATTGAAAGGATCTGCCCCACCTTAATTACATCAGGGCGAGTGTCCCGGGATCATGGACCTTTCCAGGACTCCACCACGCCAACTCCTCCCCAAAACGGATGGTGGAGTGGTGGCGTTGGTCTGGGTGCCTTGCGCGATTTCCACTACCGGGAATGCCGGAGATAGGGAAGCTCTTGGAACAACACGTTTATTCAAACGAACTGGGGGCAGTCAATATTCTATTCTAATCATTGTATTGTGTTTGCTTTCTGTCATCACATGTTTCTGGTCGCACGACCCCGTGCGAAAAGGCTCGTATAGCTAAAAGTCAAAGCAGATAGGATTCAGCAGATCCACCAACAGTGCCCACTATAAGCAAATATGAACCTTAGGGCTAATAATCGTTGATTGGTTTGGAACTACCGAAATACGATCACTGGTCTCTATAATTACAAAAGCCTGGCAGTTTTTTTTTCGGGTGGAGAGTATCATTGGGCATGCTGATATTTCCGTGCCGCCAAGTTATACCCGGCCGTTGGGCATCTCATACATGAGGAAGATTCCAGACGTAATCCCGGGTACGTTCATCCGATTCCGGTACGTCGGATGCGGTACTCCAAACACCAAATGGTGCAACGCTCGGGTCAAAGGGAAGTGCCACCCAATCATCCATAATAGATATCGGCACTTCTACTAGTTCGTCGTCCCGGTCTTGCATCCCGTTATATAAGTCAAGGTGGGCATTGATGGGAATCGGCGGAATGCCTCTTGGCACTGACGCCGAAACCATCCCCGCCCTGAATTTCTTTGCATGCATTTCCAACAGCTCGCCGTAGCGAAATGCAAGGTGCATCTCGTCCAGATTGCTCTCTCGTAAAGCCTTGATGGCTTTTTCCAATATCCGAAGGGAAAGGTCAAGGTCCGCTGTTCGAGCTCCCAGCCCTAATGCCTTGAGAAGAAATATGGATGCCGTTATGACGCGGAGAAATATGCGAACGGGACAGAATCGAAGCACTCCAGCGTCAAAAAGCCGACTTACGGCCTCTAATACCTGACAGGATCCATCCATTACCTCTCTTATGAATGCATAGTCAGTTGCAGTTATTGAAGAGTGCAAGACATCAGTGTTGCAGAGTATTGTTGATTCCTTTGAAAGGACGCGGTCGACAACGATTTGAATTCCAAACGAATTCATGAATGCCCGAAGGTGGTTAAACTCTATGGAGAGCTCTTCATATACTTGAAAGGGAAGCTCTGGAAACAGTAGTTATCAGACGCTGGAAGGAATGAAAACCGGGGGCCAGTAGTGGACAAACTCATCGGATCAAGGTGGTCAACTCTCCATGACAGCACCTGTTGTTGGAAATGTTTTATGATATTGGTATACCTCAAGCTGTCGAGGGTGATGTTAGCTCCTCCGGTGGACGGGTATAAGACATCAACAATTGTGCGTGTGAGTTTGGTGAGTTCCACCCATGCTGTAATTGCAGATGAATCCTCTCCCATGTTCTTTGTCGGCCCGGAGATAAGCTGTAAAAATGAGGTTGATACAATTGAGTAGCAGCCCAGTCTGTTTGAATGCTGCTCCATGAAAACATAAATGAGACGACATAAGCGGGCTTGCCGGATGGATTCCGCACCTGGCTTTGGCCTTTTATCTGAATCGCAGATGTCTAGCTCAAGCGCAAGCGATTGTACACATCCCAGTAACATCCAAGACATTCGATCAGATGTTTTAGCTGGGGCTATAACATCTCTAAGCCATTCGTTGTTTGCATCAGTCGTATCAGCGTGGTTTCCGTCCGGATCATCTCGAGGATCTGCTTCAGAGAGAAGTAGAGATGAATCCCATCCGTCCGAAGCTGGTGGCAGATTTATCCCACGAGGGTGCCATTCAATTATAAGTAACAAGGCCTCGATAGATCCTATTGTCCTAGTTTTTGCTTTAGACCGCTTCTCTTGCCCAAACATCAGTCGCATAATCAGGTGTTGGCAATGTTCCCACAACCTCTGATGTATCAGGGTGCTACGTGCGAGGCCCCCAGCCCCCTTGAGAACATGGTACCGCGAAGAGATCATAAGAATGACGCAACATAATAGAGGTTCTTGGGTTATGAGCCTGAAATGGTCTTCATGTCGTGGGTTAAAATGTCTGGACACCGGTGAAAGTGGCGCCAGGTTGTTGTGGAATCTAGAAAATTAAAATCATGTATAAGCTCAAATAGAACCCTGCGCGAGCCAGGTTGGAGTATCACATACAAATCAACATATGAAATGGCCTCTTCAGCGGAAAACCAACCCATCTTGGTAAATCGAAATGCACGCCATAGTTTCAGCACATCTCGGGACAATGGCTCCTGACAGAGTGGGTTTGGGCTAGACGTGGAAGATTCTCCACCGGGTGTAGCTTGGTGCCCAGGCGGATCAGCGGGTTTTCGGGATGTCGGTGGAGAATTTGACAGAGTGTCGTCATCGTTTTCGGCCTGTTCAACAGCAGCCTCAAACAAAAGCTTCATGGCATCCTTGTTGTTGGAGACCAAGGTTCTCATAAAGTTATTCGACTGCAAAGAGGGTGGTGTGATGTTATTGGTACCAAATTGATCTGAATTTTCAGGCATGTTGCTCCTATGCAACGTACTGTCATCGACACCCCGGCTGCGGACAGTGTTCCAATCGCGCATAGGGGTGTGACCAGCCTGTACCTGTGGCTGTGACGTATCCACTCGGGCCGTCAGGGATCGGACAATAGGGTTGTCAAGCGTCATGCAGTCTAGATTTGGGATTATCAGTCATATGCAGGCGATTGAGAAAAGTCCGGCTGGCTTATCACACCCAGACAAAGTGTATTTCTTACCGTAACTGCCGTCTTCTATTGACAATGAGCCTTCACGCCTGACATTGAGCCCTCGGCGAAGATATGATCTTTCATCGCTGAAGACACACGTTTTCGATTCCCGCTGGCATCTCAAGCAGGATGTGCTTGGCGTATCAACAATGCACCGAACCTTCTTCCTCCGGCATAATTCACAAGCCTTGTAAGTCCGTTGAAAGCCCCGAACGCGTCGTCCTCGCCGTCCTGGTTCATCGACAGGGCCTATTTGTGGGTCAAGCATTGTCAGCCACCTATTCGATCTTATTAATACCTTGCATCCAAGTGGCACAATGGACGCATACAGTGGATGTCGATGCCAGGATCAATTGATCACCCGTCCGGAAAATGACGGATTTCGACGGATTTATATCATTGATGTGCTATGGCTGTTGACCCCTTAACGTCTATGCTGGTGGCGGGCTCGGAAAGGTCGGGAGCGGGTAGCGGGGCACAAGGTTAGCATCCCATACGATCGGCGATATCAGGCCTAACGACCCCCGAAGCGGTCCGCGCAATTTAATCTAAATCTCACAAGGAAAGATTGACGGATAAATATGATTTATATTTATCTACGGGTACAATTTGTGGGCATTTGCACTGTTTACTTTACCATCACGTCATAGTTTCATACTGGTTAGGACCGTGCTTTGTGCGAAGTTGTATGTGTCCGTATGAGTTGCTGGGATATTCAGTTAAGAAAGACAAGAAGTATTTTTATGATTCACTGTGGCAATATGAAGTAAAATACTATTATTATTCTAGAGGATTTATATGCTTGCGTTGGCTACTTTGACATATTCCAGATACACACCACTCGCCCCGATTACCTCATCGGCCTGTAACGGAACCCAAACCACTCAATATCCCGGTCGCACGTGTTGATGCTCTCCGGCTAATTCGTGAATAGAGTTGGAATATCCTGGTGGGGCAGCGCCAAGTTCCGCGGGGCCGTTGTGAGCCTCCGCGTAATGAGCCTGCGCGAAGGTTGACTGTGGTGACATCATAGAAGATGCTCGCCAGTCGGATTGGGTGGGTGACCCTATTGGGCTCACAGTATTTGCGTAAGGGGATTGGGGAATCAACGGCTTTGTATCAGTCATGCCCATAGGAGTCTGGAATTGGGTTTGGTGTTGAGACTGAGGTCGAAATTGAGCAGTGGGTTGGAACTGAGGGTCTTGTGGGTATTCCTGTTGCATCTCAGGAGGAGGAGCAGGGGGGGCTGGAGGAGAGGTATCGCTTTCTGCTCTTTTGCGACGAAGGATGAAAAAAGCCCCAAGAAGTACAAAGCCAATGACAGCGACACCGCCAACGACACCGCCGACAATGGGACCCACGGGAGTCTTTGATTTGGAATGGTCAGAATTGGAAGGGCTTGCTGGGTCGGTAGGAGAATCAATGTATGCTGTGGACGTGACGTGAGGGATACGGGTATAAGTGTCTACTGGTATAGATGTTGTACCACCCATTGTTTCCGTAATCAAGTTCGCATCTTGCTCGCTTTCTCCGTTATAAGTGAATGCAACGGCCGAAGCTCTAGTCTGCGGCGCGCTAACACATCTGTAGTCTGTAATGCCACCTGGATAATTGTATGTTCGACAGTATGGCGCAGAGCTCTCAGTGCTGAAAAAGTTCTCTTGGGTTAGCCGGGATCCGAAATGGAGATTCTCTAAAGGGGGAATATCTTACCATCGTAGGTTAAATTCATTACCTTGACAAACATCATTGCATATAGTCGAATTTGAAACCTCCTTCATATTGTAACAATCGATATGCATAGTCAGGGAATTTGAACTTGAACCCCATCCGCAACCAATAAGGTGATGCTCGGCTTCCCAAAAACACTTGTTGCCGTTGCTGCAGGTGACAGGGTTTCCGGGCGAGCCAGACAAATAGCCACATGTCTCATCCGGCGCCAAGGTCACCGTGAATATCGTTGATGATGAGGCTGTCACCATACGCTTCCCCATCTTCTTATGAAGCTTCCCAAAATTTTCAACAAAATCAGACATAACTTCCGCCGCGACCCCTGTTCGAGATGCGTGGCGAACGAAATTCGTTGGTTTCGGAGGAACCATGGCCTTTGACAAGGATGGAACCATCCAAATTGCGATTCCAGTAACGTAGTAATAAAACATTGTAGAGATCAACTAACGCCTACTGACAATGACGGCGGGATGAAATGTCTTGAATTTGGCAACTGAGGTGGCTGTCGCAGCTGAGGCTAGATATATCAACTACCAGGACAGTCTGGGCCAAATTGCGCCTCAGTCTAACCGGTGGCGGTATAGGTATACCGAATTAGTTCTATTCTTTAACCTTGTAACCATCGGTTCAGCTGAGTCTATTGCTGCCACTGTGGCTTCCATGGCTGAATCGGCCATTGGCTCAGTCAATAGCTCGATTCATGACGACGCTTTTTATTCAGAAGGATGGATTCTAGTCTTGCTTGGAGATGTTTCCCAATGCAAATTTGTAAAGGGGGGACGAAGTATTGATATTTCAAGCCTCTGTTTTAAAGTAATATTCAACTTCTGGTTAGCTAGTTTACAAGCGCGCGTGATCAGGTGTTTTATATATGACGGTTCAAGTATTTGTCCTCTTTTTAATCGTGCATAATACTTTAGCAAGTTTTATTCATGTGTAAAGTTGAGAATTTAATATTGTAGAAACAGGGAGGATGAAAGTACAAGACAAAGGTCCCAACGGGTCCCGGCCCGCACAGGCGGACATGTTTCGACCATTTCAGTTTAGAGAAGCTGATCCAGCTCTTAACTTTAGATTTTCCCCTACTTTTAGCAGATGTCTTCATTGGATATTATGGTGTTTGGTTTTTATTGAATTCCTGTCCTGGCGTGGACTAGATTTTTATTAGTTTAGTTTGACCGTGAGCCAAGTTTTAATTGGAGAAGATTCGCAATACGGTTGGCCATGGTCTTGATTCATGAAACCTAATCACTGAACCTTGAAAAAAATTTAATAATGGAAATCTAGCCGCTGAAGAACAATCTCGCCTTCTGGAGGATAGATCTTGGGCCAGTTCTTGAATAATACCAAATCATTTGCTATTTGATGCCCGTAATCCTCAATTTTTCAAACTGACCATTCCTTTGTCATGAATGCATCATGAATACACCTGAAGTAAATTAGCCGACCTCGAGTGATTTTCGCAGTCAATTTTTGTACATATTCCGGGAAATGAGCGATGGAATAGGAATAACATTGCTATAGGTTGCTCTAATGCCACACACTCGGCCTGTTCTGAATTCGATTGATGTTATATATAAGTCTAGAATGGCAATAATAATGCAGAGTGAACGGATTTCCAACCATATATTCGGATTCAATCCATTACGCAAAGACCAAGGTGGAGGTTCAAAGCAAGTTAGAACATGGTGGCCAGGGTGGCAGGGATATCCAGAATAAACGATTATTAGTAATAGACAAGGTTCACTTGGCAAACCCCATTTCAAATGAGGAAGTCGAACTCAAATATGGAGGGAATTCAACAAATAAACGTCGCAACTGCCAAGTAGACTTCCTATTACTCGTTGGTCGTTGTTCTCATCCATTTCGGGGATTAATAAGATATCTCCCGGAGATAAAAAATAGTTTGCTTCACTTCACGTTTGAGAAGCACGTTTAGCTTTACTACCCCCAGTGAACGTTAATGGAAACGGGCCACTTGGTGGAGGGGGATCGACATTGCTTGTGTGCCTTGCTCCTACGGGGTGTCTCATCATCATCCAAGCCACCTATTACCGAAAGCGAATCTTCCCGACAGTTTCCCGCAATATCCGAATCTGTAAGGAGAGACCCAAAGTTGCAGCATACGTACTTCTAGGCTATAAGAGATGCGATCGACGATAAATGATGATTATTGATCAGAATCTTTTGCACCTGCGAATACATATTCAGTTTCAAGCAACAGTCACCCCAATCCCACAAATCCATAATGTCCAAGTCGATTGTCAACTCCACTCCATACCCCTTTAAATTCGACCTCCAAGTGGTTGAAAAGCCTGGTGAGACAGGTAAAACGCAGGATGTGACAGCATCTCTCCGAAATGTGCGAGGAAGAATCCCATCACTTCAAGCATCAACACTCCGAACAATGATGCTTGAAGCGCAACAAGACCCCACCAAGATCATCGCCAATTGCTGCACATATGATGGATTGTCATCTCGACTTGTTGAGGAAGCCGGCTTCCCAATGCTCTTCCTCTCCGGTTTTTCCGTGTCTAGTGCCTGGGGCTTACCAGACGCCGGCTACATCGCCATGGCAGAAATGTGTGACAAGATCCAAGAGGTTGTCCGCCAGGTGTCCATCCCAATCATGGTAGATGGAGACACCGGATACGGCAGCCCTTTGAACGTGAGACGGACTGTTGAGAGTTTTGCCCATGCCGGCGCTGCGGGTGTCATGATTGAGGACCAGACCTGGCCTAAGCGTAAGTTGATACCGTTATGTTTATGGCGTATGCAGTTTTTCGCATGGTATCAAATATTGACATTGCATTTCAGGGTGCGGTCACACAAAAGGAAAGTCTGTGGTTTCCAGGGGAGAAGCATATGCCCGTATCCAAGCCGCTTGTGACGCTCGAGACGAAGGAAAAGACATTTTTGTCATGGCCCGAACCGATGCTCTTATTGTTGGGTGGGATGAAGCCATGACGCGGGCTAAGGAATTCAAGCGAATCGGGGCCGATGCAGTGTTCGTCGAGGCCCTGCCCGACCGAGAGTCGATGCGGAAGTGTGTCCAAGAGCTTGGCATCCCCACCTTTGCCAACAGTGAGTGATGATCATTTATTTCGATTCTCTATATGCGCTAATGCCGATTTTTAAACAGTTATTGAAGGTGGCAAGACGGAGAATTTGTCCGCAAAGGATCTAGCTGAGCTTGGCTTTAGCGCCGTGACATACCCTTGGACGTTGGTCGCGGCTCAGATCAAGAGTGTGCGCGAGGCCATTGAACAGCTCAAGAAGAGTATGATGGTCGGTGCTCCACCCATGATTCTTTCGTATAAGGAGGTCTGCGAGGGCGTTGGGTTTAACAAGTACTGGGACCTGGAGAAGAGGTACAAGTACAACGATGACGGGCTGGTAAACAATGCGACGAATGGTTCCAATGACAGCAAAAGCAATGGATTGGAGAACGGCTCGGTCAATGGTTTGACTAATGAAGCAACTAATGGGCTATTGAATGGCGCAGCGGGAAAATAAAATGACCAAGACGGCAGTAACAAAGGATAGAATTTGATGTAAACAGCGCTGAAGGAGTTTCATGAATCCAACGGAACATGTACGATCAATACCTCATACATATCCAGGTACGATTGTCCCTGTATATATCGCATTAGAAATGGTATTTCTTGAAGTAAATCCTCCCGGCGCTACCCTGGTTAATCGCCCTCATAAGATACAGCCCTCACGTCGTGAGGCTAACTTTTGAGGAGATTATTGTATGACGATCTTTTCTCATTCATTGTCATTTCTTATTTGCAGTAATCTTTTATCTTTTCTTTTTTACTTGTACTGGTTGGCTCTGTATCATCAATGTTCCAGGGTCAGCTACTATCTCTTCTTCTTATTCGGTGGGATCAGCCTGCTGAGTCGACCCTACACGGCCCCGCACATCCACCCGACGTCAGCGCGGGAGCACCGAACCGAAACCCCTCGGGACGCTTCTCCTCACAAGTATGACACCTGACCAGGAGATCGTTCCAGTCTCTCCAGATTGAATCCCTGCCTTCTACAATTAGCCAATCAGATAATATCCATACAAGGCCTCATAATGACAAGGAAGGGAATATTATTGGATCGTCGCAGAGGACTGGCAGAGAGCAGGAATTCCTAATCTTCCCCCAGTCTCCATCGGAAGCAAACAGTACCACATTGGAGGAGTACATCATTTCTGAAGAGCTAGGTCCAATTTTTAGTTTGTATTGCATACGTTTTGGGTCCCAGCATAGAATATGGCCAACATTTGTGTTGAGGTAAAGCATCAAGTGAACTTGTTCTCTAGCCCCGTACTAACCAGTCAAGCCGAGATGCCCAGCGTGACTATTGCACCCATGACGCAATCTTGACGATCCCAGACAAGCAACTGGCTTGTGTATGAACAACAAATGGTCCGTTCCTATTGCCAAAATATATGTGTAGACTTCTGCCGCTACGACGGCCCCTCATGTCGGAACATCGGTGGGCGCTAACTGAAATTAGGTGGTGTGCGGGGAAGAGCTAACAATTAATTACGAAGTACCCCAGATCAAATCGATCGTGGGGCCGAAAGTTTAACCCCAGCCCGACAGAGGAAGCCAAGGGCACGACAAATGGATTATGATGCGAGTATGAAGGGGAATATAACAGAATTATGGTTGAAAGGGTAGCTCTGGGCAAAAGAGACACGCGAGTATGTAAGCTGCTGAACGACCTCAGCACAGCACATGGTAGTGGCCCAGCACCCGTCGAAGTAGTGGCCGTCCAGAGTGCAGCACAGGCCACAAATAAGGGCTCTCCAGTTTGCAATATGGGTGAGAATATGAGGAAAAGGGAACAAGTACAGATGTTGGGGACATGCTCCTTTTCGTGGGGAAGAAAAAAGGTTGCCCCCCGCCCCCGCGGCCGGAATCTTACCATGGGGGCCGACTCCACTCCACCATGGTAACTATTCACTACTGTGTATTTAAGCCAACTTCCAACAGTCTTCTATTCGATACATCATCTTAGGCATCATAGCATGCAACTCTCGAAATCATGGCATTACTAGACGTCGTTTCCGTGTGGATGGCGCTTGGCGTTGTGGGAGCCGTTGGAGTGCTCCTTGTACGCATTTTCCCACCCGTGTTCCATCGAGTACCAAACATGCTAACAGCAGTGCCTTAGACCCTGGCTCACGCTTTCACATCTCCGATTAGACACCTCCCAGGACCGTTCTACTCACGCTTCACTCGCATTCCATTAAAAATCGCTACTTTCACCGGCCGTCGCATGTACTTTATCGACGCGTTACATCATCGTTATGGCCCCGTCGTACGAATCGCACCTGGCGAGATCGCCGTCTCGGACCCGGAGGCCTTCGCCGCCATTCACCGCATCGGTTCGGGATTCCACAAGAGCCCATTCTATGACGCGATGCCATACGGCATCTTTGCCATGAGGGACCCAAAGATTCACGCCCAGCGACGAAAGCTTTTTGCAAGAGCCTTTAGCTTGAACGCCCTGCGGTCAAACTGGGAGGGCATCGTCCGGTTCAAGGTTGAACGCGCTGTGGATAGAATCTTTACAGAAGGCAAGGAGAAGGGAGAGGTGGAAGTGATGAAGTGGTGGACACTAATGGCAAATGATGTGATTGCCCACCTGAGCTTTGGAGAAAGCTTCGAGATGCTGGAGATCGGCGAGGTAAGTCATTCTCTCGCCATCATTCTATATATGACGGGCCGTATTCATAATTCTTACAGAAAACCGAATACATTCGCGTGTTGGAGACTGCCTTGGTCAACACCAGCATCCAAACCGAATTTCCATTACCTCACTATCTCGTCAGCAAACTTCCCATCCCATCGATTCAGGCCATCATGAATGGGAACAAATATCTTTATGATTTTGGCTCCCGCGCTGTTTCCAACCTGCGAAACCAGCGCGGCAACACATCCAATCTCTTCGGCACTATGCTAGCCACCCTTGAGGGCGAATCGTCGCAGGAGAAGCAAAAGATGATTGAACCTCTCACAGATCATCACATCCAGCTCGAAGCCGGTAACCTCGTCGTCGCCGGATCAGACACCACAGCTGTGACAACCACCTTCTTAGTCTGGTGTGTGCTCAAACGGCCTGAACTGCAGCGGCGGCTTGAGGAAGAGGTGGCAACCCTTCCAGAGCAATTTGATGACGCGGCAGTCGAAAAACTGCCCCTCCTCGAGGCGGTCATCAATGAGGTGTTGAGGCTTTACGGCGCAGCTCCAGGAGGGCTGCCAAGACTTGTGCCAAAAGGTGGTGCGACTCTGGCTGGTCATTTTATCCCCGAAGACTATGTCGTCGAAACGCAAGCCTACACATTACATCGAAACCCGGATGTGTTTCGAAATCCCTTGGAGTAAGTGTCATTATTAAATCCGAGCGCTCAGAAGAATCCAACTAACTGTGCAAAAAAGGTTCGATGAGACCCGGTTCTTGGAGCCCGAAAAGCGATCCAAGACAGAGAAGCTTCTCAATTCGCCATTTGGCGCTGGGTCGCGCGTCTGTCTGGGCCTGCATCTTGCACGTATGGAGTTGCGACTTGCCACTGCGATATTCTTCCGAAAATGTCGGGGCGCTAGGCTGAGCATTTCCATGAATGACGAGATGATGGAGATGGAAAACTACTTCCTCGTCGCACCCAAGGGACACATGTGCAAGGTTGTGTTACCGTGAGTTGGATTAGCATAGCAAGGCAAAGCGCACTTGGTCTGTACATGTCACCCAGCTAGCCATTTTTGTACAATCAATCATATTTTTTCGTGGCAGCCACACACCGTTGTTTGGTCATCTTCTCAAATATGGAAACTGTTCAACTGGGCTTGGGCTGTGCAAATGGTGGTGCATCTGTCCGAGGCCCAAAATCGCGATCCCAGGACCGCCGCGAATGAGAATACGGCCAAGCCAAATCTGCCACCAGAGCCGAAACCAGAAGAATTATTTTGAGAAAAAGTCGCTAAACCCTCAAGTGGATGTTCAAGCTCCATTATTTAATCGCGCAAGTCGCATCGGCGGCCGCTAGAGTATGGAAATATTGAAAGACGCATTCGCCTCTTAAGCAAAGAGTACAAACCAACGTACGACCTTATCTCCTGCACATGTTACTCCCTCGGCAGTTCAAGCTTGTACGGAAATCTTTTTTTCATGTTTCGAATTGTGTAGGTAGTCGATGGTTTCTGCGAAGCGGATTGCCATGTATACCCTTCTGCCTGGGGAGAAAGGGCACATTGGCCTCGACCACCGGCAGCTTCTTCCATGAAAATAACATACACACCGTACTGGTGTGTTCTCTCTGTTTTTTTCTTCCTCTTTTTTTCTTCTTCTGTTAGCAAGGCATTCAGCCAACGAACCTCCAGAGGTATTGTCGCAAATGTTTGCCTTCAAGGCGGGTCGTGTTTAGCGTATGTATTGCTCAGGCACAGTACTTCCCAATCCAATGACTTGCATCCTAATCAAGCGATTTTTTAAGCACACCATTCTAGAATCTTACGTTGCGGTCAATAATGGCAGATCTGGTACTGTTTCCCGACCACAAGGGTTAGATCCTGGAGGTGATCTTCAATGGGCCCACCCACCCTTTGACCCCATGAACTAGACGCCGCAGTGGGTGAATTATCTTGTGGTTAAAACGGTTTCTATCTCATCGAATTCATTCCAATAAATCACTCAAAAGGGGTCAGCATGATGCCATATTAGGCAATGCATCGCTCCCACTGGTGCTGGCTTAAATTAAATTGCTTCCAGGCCACGGGGCTTTATCTACTTCAGGGCGATGTCAAATGAGGCATCGTGGCCCAATATTCAGCGAGGCAGCGGACCCAGGCCACGTGCGTCGGCGTTGCCAGATTAGTGCTACCATTGCGTTGCACCTGTCAACCATCCCCAGAAGGATTCCAACCCATGTCGTCTCAGTGTGAGTGTGGTACCGGTTATATTGAGAAGACGCCTTGCACAGCCTTACCAACGTTTCAATTTCTTCTCACAGCCCCTCCACGCGTCACACGACTCCTCCAGCAATATATAACAGCCACACAATGCCCCATCGCTCGGGGCGATCCTGAAAAGCCACACCCGCGTCGCTCAAGTTAGCGCGCACCGTTAATGCGCGATGCCGCAAACTACAGCCACTTCAAACACATTTCTGGGCATTCGGCTCGAGGGCGGCCGGGCCAAATATGCGCCTGGCGACACCGTCATTGGGTGCGTGTTCCGCAAACAGCCCATTGTTAGCCCAAACGTGGTGATCCGAGTCACCCTCCTCGGAAGAACGAAGACGAAAATGGTCGTCTACCAGGACAATAATAACAACAGGACGTACCGTTCCCGCTTCAATCTGCTCAACGCCCATGACAATACCGAGCGGGTCTTCCAAGGCCCCGCCCACATTCCCTCGGGAGGCGACGAGCAGGTTTGGCCATTTGCCATCACGATACCCACGCATGTCGATGACCCATCGCTGGGAACAAGGAATCCAAACAGCAATGGGAGCTTTCTTCCTCTTCTGCCGGAGGTGGTGGTGACGCACGAGCTGCCATCGACATTCACCATGGAGCGCCACAGCTTTCGGACAAACGTGGATGCATTCGTCGAGTATTTTCTACAGGCCGATCTGCAGGCAACCTCCGACTGTGCGGTGGAAACGTTTGAGGCCATTATGCCAATTGTTGTACGGAGAGTAAACCTGGACCCCCCGATTGCAAACTTCCACCCTCGGAGGAACAAGGACAGCCGGTTTATTTCAGCATATCGCCTCGTCCCGGGAATGGAAGCGACCGAGTTGACCTTTTCTCAAAAGAGGAGACAGTTTTTCAACTCTTCAAAGGTGCCCACCCTGTGGTTCGGGCTCCAGGTCGACACCCCGACGGTAATTCAACTCGATAACCCGAACACCGTCCCATTCGTCATTTGCGCAGCACCAGAGTGGAAAAGGTGCAGCGGTCTTATCCAAGGGGTTCAACATGAGGCCATCCTCAAATTAATCACCATTAATATTGTAGCCCAAACAGAATTAAGATGCGAGGGGTACTTTGGGCCTCACAGCCAAACAGTCGAAGACAAACACGAGCTTCACCTCCCGGATGCAGTAATAGGGAGGAAGATATCAATCCCAATCACGGACGACCATCCGCATATTGATGTTGGAGCGTTGATCGACCTGCGGATTGGCCGTGGTGGGCGCATAGGTGCCAGGTTCCCCCAGGGAAAACTGACCCCCGATTTCACCACCTACAATATTAAACACAGCCACGTATTTAAGTGGAAGATTCGATGCGAGATATCGGGGGAAACCTTCGAGGCATCTGGCTCTCACAACGTCACCATTACAGGGCCAAGCGTCGAGTCAGTGGGCGGTCCCTCTCAAGAAAGATCAGATTCCTGGATCAGACCGCCAGATGATGAGCCAGCGCCGCCTAGTTTCCAGCAGGTCATGGAGGAAGATGCAATGCGCGGTGTGGGTCCGAAGAATGTGAACAAGGATTTACAGGTGTCATGAGGCATGATACCACGGTTGATGTTTACGACGAAACGAGTATGGGTTGGTCAGGAGTCAAGGGCGCTCTAATGTCTATAATATTCAGGTCCTTTCTAAGATATCCTACATAGTTCTATCAGCATTATTCGAACGTTTTCTTTGAACTGCTCGTCAACCCTCCAGCCGCGTGCAACGTTAAAATTCCCATCCAAACCATGACGCTTTCATTCATTACTGCTCTAGTCAAACACATCCGTGACGTAACGGACATTTCTCAAAGCCTCGAACCACTTTTGAGTGCTCTCCAGATCTGCCTCGACGCCATTTCGCTTCTCCATCTCCATCTTGATCTTGATCATGGACTCCTTCGCGGACTCGGCGACGCCCCTGGATCCGCAGACGTAGACGGTAGCGCCCTTGTCCCAGAGCTCAATGATGTCTTCTTGGTCCTTCAGCATGCGATCCTGGACATGCTTGCAGCCCTCGCTCTGCTCGGGGGCACGGCTGTAAGCCCGTCGGACATCGACGGCGCCAAGCTGCTCCCACTGTTTGAGCTCGTCGCGGTAAAGGTCGTCCATGTCCGGCAGCCGGCAGCCAAAGAACATGATGGCTGGGGCGAGCTTTCGGCCGGAGTGGATCATCGCGGCGCGCTCCTGAATGAAGGAACGGAATGGTGCGATGCCAGTGCCTGCGGCGATGCAGATGACGGGTGTCTTTTCTGGGTTTATGGGCAAGCTAAATGCCGCGTGGGAGGGACGAATGGCAACTTCCAGGGAATCGCCCTTGGACAGCGAATCGAGGTAAGTGGTCGCGACACCAAGATAAGCACCTTGGCCGGAAAGTGAAGGCTGGTTGAGGATAGAGAAGGTAATGGTGACGCGCGACGGATCCCACAAAGGCGACGAGGAGATTGAGCTGGCCAATTGTTAGACCATATTAAAAAGAAGCAGATCGTGGAACTTACTATTGTCGGATGCGCATCGTCGGCATCATAATTAAAAATGCTCCAATGGGAAGCTCAATGGCGGGGTAGCGCTCCAGAATGTCAATGACGGAAACCCTCTTGTCCTTGATCTCATCGGCGTAGTCATCTTCGGCGAGCTTCTCGAGAGCATCCTTTGTTGCCTGTTCGGTCGCATACTCAGCAATAGTAGTCAGATTCTATAAAAAGAAATGTCAGCGATCCTCATTTAATACTTATTTAGCCAAGTAGTGCAGCGCTTACCCTCTTGGTGGCGGGCTGAGACAGCTCAACATACGAACTGAGGATGTCATATGCCGGAACAGAAGTGTTGGTCGGGAGGGCCAAGGGCCCAGTGGTCGCAATCTCCAAATGTGCGTCTCTTGGGAGCTTGAACCGACGCATAACTCGATGCACGGTTTCTTGGGGGTTGATAGGCAGAATGGCGATGTAGTCGCCGGCGCTGTAGGACATACCCTCCGGCAGCTGAATCTCGATGTGTTTCTTTGCCGATCCGTTCTCACTGCTAGACGCAAGGGTCTTGACGTCAACAACAGTACTCTCCTTCACGTCCTGTCGAAGGGTTGAGGGTCGTAGGTTGGAGACAGTTACATCCACACCCTTGGCAGGTCCTTCGGCAGCCTTTGTCACGTTGTAACGAGCGGCCAAGGCAGGCCACAGCTGGTTGTCCTCCCATGACTCAAAATCAGTGAATACTTCACCTGTCGAGGCGTCCGTGAGGCCAATCTCGGTTAATCTAGTAGCGCCAAGCTCCTCGAGAGTGCCATCAACCAGCTTGGGGATACGGTGGAAGGTCTGCACCCAATCCTTATGGCCGCATCCAAAGACGGCATATGACACGTCCTTGAGGGGCTTTTCTTCTGGCTTAGAACCCTCGATCCAAGCCACGAAGTGGCCTGCGTTATCGGCAGGCTGTCCCTCATATGAGGGCGTGACGATCACCACGGGCTGATCGGTTGGCAAGTTGCCATTTGCGCTGTCCATGCAATCAATCTTGGCAGCGCGGAAACCATGTGCACTAGCATCAGTTGCGATTCTCTGCGCCAAGGACTCGCAAGTTCCACTGTTGGATCCATACAGAATTGTCATGGGGACAAGACTCTCGTCGTCGACGGAACCGTTAGCGGTCGCCTTTGTCTCCTTGGATTCCGAGATGGCCAGGCCAGCCAAACGACGCTCAAGAGTTGTTGGGGTCAGGTTGTCGCGCAGAATCGCGCGCATCTCAAAGTCCTTGGGTTTGATCGTAAGGGTCTGCTTGACCTCGAGCTTGTAGTTGGGGTCGTTGAAGACAAAGTTGAAGTTCTGGAGCAGCATGACCATGACAAGCAGGGCCTCCTGCCAAGCGAATGGCCGACCGATGCAACCGCGCATGCCGTTACCAAAGGGCTTCCATGAATTGGGGAACTCTCGGTTGATGCGGTTGAAGTTGTCGTCGAACATGCGCTCGGGCTTGAACTGGCCTGCATCGTCGCCAAAGACAAGAGGGTCGGACTGGGATTTCGCAAGCAGGGTGACGATTGTCTCGCTAGCCTTGACCGGGTACTTTCCAGCCAGAAGAGTATCCTCAAAGGCCTCCACAGTGAACAGTGGGAGTGTCGCATTAAGGCGCAGAGTCTCTCGCAAAAGGCCATTCATGTACGGGAGTTTTGACAGATGCTCGGCCTGGATGGGGCCCTTTCCGACAACCTCGTCAACCTCTCGCTGGGCCTTCTGGTATACTTCGGGATTTTTCAGAAGCTGGTAAAAGGCGAACGATAGTAGACCGGATGTAGTCTCATGTCCAGCGATTAAGAAGGTAATGAGATTGTCCATAATGCTTTCGTCAGTCATCTTCTTGCCCGTCTTGGAGTCGACGCCCCTCAACATGGCATCCAGCAAATCATTGCGGTCACTCTTCCCCGAGGCCTTTCGCGAATCCAATACCTCACGGGCAGTGCTTCTGAGGACTTCGATGTCGGCTTTGAACTTGTCTTCTCTTGAGCGATAGACGAACGCAGGCAAAGGGGGGCGGCGTGGTTTCTCGCCGGCCTCGGTCAGGAAGTCGCCCATCGCTTCGATGAAGGGGTGGAGAACCGGTGAATAGTAGCTGTTGAACCGGTAGCCCATTGAGCACAGCGCCAAGGTGTCGAGCGTTAAGCGAGTGAAGTCATCCGAAACCGCAATTGGTGCATCGGGTCCATAACGCGCCCACTTTAGAGCGAGTTGACTCGCAATGTCGTGCATCTCATCGAACATGCCTCGAATTGACAGAGGTCCAAAAGCGGGCATGAGAACTCGATGCGCAATGCCCCAGTTCTCTTCTCCCATTCTCGCCTACATGAAAAGGTCAGTTGCGGGCCAAGGTTGAGTCTGTAGGGTATGGAACGAACAGTGAACAAGCCATCGTGGACACCATCTCGGATTTCCTACAAACTGGTTAGAATACAGCAAGTAGAGATAAATCTTGAGGGGATCGTACAGTCAATGAAGAATTTACGGATTTCTTGAATCGCTTCTCGTCGCAGACCTCGTTGACCAAGGCCTGAGTGGCGACAAACACAACAGTTCTGCCCGGGAATCGCAAACGGTACACCTCGCCTTGTTGACAAGGTATTATTAGCATTGGGAGCTCAGCAGAGCAGGAAAACGTCACAATGGCGCTCACCGAGTTGATCTGCCAGAGATATCATGGATCCAAGAGGAAATTCGGGATCAAGCGTGCCAACATGGCCGATAAACGGCAGCCCCTTGGGCTCTGGAATTTCTACTGTTTCAGCCATTGCCGTCTTAAGCGTGCCGACCACAGTAAATGGCACTAGCCAGCCGTTGGACGGGAAGTAGATCTAATATACTAAAAAGATATCGGGCATTAGATGACGACAATGAAGCGCGTTGGTTGCGTCGCGATGACAAAGTCCGTCGGGGGGCTTAAAAGGAGCCTCGGCACCGTCCTCGCGTGGGGGGACAGGAGGGATCTCAACTATCGCGACCGACCCTGTCAGAAGGATCAAAAGATTCCCATCCACTTTTTTTTTTCACGGAGACGGCCGGATCATCTTAGCGGTCAACGGATTAACCCTGTCGAGTGTCGTCATGATAAAACGTGCGGCTCGCACTCGCCAGGACCTTCGGCCAAGGAACCTAATTTGGCCTAAGACGCGATCGCGAACCGAGGCTCGT
Organism: Calonectria multiphialidica; assembly: GCA_020623665.1. NCBI lineage: Eukaryota > Fungi > Ascomycota > Sordariomycetes > Hypocreales > Nectriaceae > Calonectria > Calonectria multiphialidica. Next base: position 317,428 of record JAHVYC010000046.1, on the reverse strand, counting down.
GTCCAAAAATGGGACTGGCCGTCCCAACAATTGCTGTCTCACGCCACTATGCAGGCTGAAACGAATAAAAGGAGAATCTTGCCGATAATAGCAAGCCAGATCTCGGCTTACATGTGATGTGTGTGTGTATGAGTTGTGAGGGTGTATGTGCCAATGCAGCCATTCTGGCTAGCGACCGCAAGTCCCGACGGCAAAAGACCCCGGTTTGCGCCACAAAAATCAGGGTCCTACATGAGCCGCAGCCCAAAACGTACGCCGCTCTCTTGCTCAGAGGCGTTGCATGAATGAACTCTATTAGCGAAGACGTACGAGGAGAGCGGCAGCCATTATGCGGGTGGCATTTCAGGGTCCGATACGGAAAAGAATTCCGGGCACACTGGCCCAAAAGCAATTTGATGAGCCAGGCACACACCTAAAATCTCACCAAAGCATTAAGTTTGATCAATCCACGCTACGCCGCTAGCATGACAACAAGTCGGGCATGATCCCTGTTAAGCGACCGTTTGCACCAAAGGATTTTCCAAACTTGCTACGCGTTAGAGTTTGAGGATTGATAAGTCAAACTTTTCCTTGTTCTTGCATCCAATCATAACTGGACGGCTTCCGTAGCTCAGTTGGTTAGAGCTTCGTACTAATAATTCCGTTTGGAATCATTGGTGATGCGAAGGTCGCAGGTTCAAGCCCTGCCGGGAGCAAGTCTCACGCTGCCATCCAGTTTATTTTTTTGCTTTTGTGAAGTTTTTTCTTTTCTTTTTGGGGGTGGCGTAATCAGCCCCACCCCGCCTCGAGCCCCTCGAATACCCTACACCATAGCTTCATGCGACTATTTTTTGTATCATGAGATAGACTGTTGGGTTAGCCAAAATGAAGATTCAAGAAATAAAAAACTCTATCCTATATTGTGATTTTATTATTTTACAATGTACTATAACTGTATTTTGTACCTGCCATTCGTACTGCTGGCGTATCCTGTTGCACACTAGCCTCGGGTCAAAGGTCACCCGAAACCCAAGACAACCCTTGAAGCTCCTCCTCCCCCATCATCGAATCAAATGACAGTAGATTCAGGTTCTCGTCAGCAAGCAGTTCTTGCAAGGAGGGCTCAAATAGCGCCACGTCAGTCGCAGGTGTCAGTTGTGGATCGATAAATGACAACTGCGAGTCATCTGTCATCTGTGTGTTCACCAAGGTAGGCCCGCTCCCGGGATCTTCTGGCGAGCCCACGGCTTGAAGCACCATTTTTATGCCGTCTGCATGCGAGCAGAATTCTTTAGCGGCGAAGTTTCCACTCTGCTGGAGTTGCTCAAGAAAGTGCACCGCGTTCTCGAACACTTCGGTATCATTGCTGGATTCGCCCACCCCAAGGAGGCTGGAAATGGCCACAATTGTAGCTGCCGAGAAAAGATACTGCGTGTAAAAGTAGTCAAAAACGTGAAATGTGCCCGTCATCCAGCATTCCGTTAGCAGGGAACACGAGCGTCGAGCCGTTCGAATGCATGCATCTGCGATTGCTCTGACAGAATCGGGGATCTTGGACTCCGCTGTCGGGTCTCTGGAAGCTTTGAGATGATCGCGAAGCACCAGGAGCACGATTGGGCGTGTGGTAAGAATTAGAAGCTGTAATAGTTAGTATGGGTTATCCGTGGCAAAAATAAACCGCATACCTGATTGAATGATAGATTTAGCGAAACCACTCGACTGATCGGCTTGGTGGGTTGATTAAGCTGGAGATGCTTGGGCAGCTCCTCCGACCAAACCCGAAGCGCCTCAAGTACCTCCTGCACTCGCTGAGAAAACGTTCCCTGCTTGTTTTCCCTGTCATATATGGACTTGATTATGTTTCCAGCAATTTTTGCGAGTCTTATGCTGGCCCCCAAGTATTCATGGTCTACAAAATCGTCGGCATTTGGACCAATCGATTCTGCAGGTAAATCCACCGAGATATCGTCTTCTGATATCAATATGGGCAGGCCAATTTTAGACGACCATGTTCTGTCGAAAATATATGTCGTCCACCACACACGATTTCGATGTTCACGGATTTCTGCATCAGGGATGTGAGTATGGTCAATGTTCAAATGCAGGCCCATGACCGTCGCCAGTCGCATCGCCGAGCCCACCAGAGTGCAAGCCGAGTGCCTCCGGTTCAACTCCAAAGAGTATAGTGACGGTGTAAATGTTAGCCAAGGGAGCTCCACGACCAATATTTGAAGAGGTTGCTTACTAGAAGAAGCATGGATTCAACAACATCTAAATGCGGCCGCTCACTAACTACGCGGAGCATGCCGCTTGCATAGGCAAAATAGGCCAGTCCTGGAAAGGTAAAGTTGGAAGTGGCGGACCGATTGGAATACAACTCCCCTATTGCGAAAAGAGCCCACATCTTACAGATAAAGATGGGGTCTCTCGGCGGATTGAATCCGGCGCGGGTTAACGTATTCAATGCAGCAAGAATCTCGCTTCGCCGCACAATATGATAGCAACGGCAGAGAGAGCGCAGCGCAGCTTCAGCCAGGAACTTGCAGCGGGTTGGCGATGGCCATTCTGGAATTAACGATGACATGTTGAATAACATTTCATCGGTGGCATAGTGTTTGCGTGGAAGGTGATGTGATGTTTGAGGTGATGATGCGAACTGGCGGAATCGGGTGGCAAACGCAGCATCGGATATCTCGCCAATCCAAATTGGGGTATCAGAAGTCTTTATGTGTGCAAACCAGTGTCTCTCTTCAAGAATTGGGTTCTGAGGAGTCTCTTGTCCTTCATTATCGCTGGACGCCTCGATTTCTGAAATTCTCGAGGGTGGCGGCGACGACTCTGATGCAGCTCGTTCCCCACGCATGCGAGAACGGAGTTGTTCATTTTCTTGAAGGATTCGATCAAGAAAGCTGATGACAGTGTCAGCTAAATGTTAAGCACCAAGCATATAATTGGCAGCCGACCTTTGATGAATCTTGATCTGGCGATCTCGAGTAGGGTAAATGCATTCCGTAGCTCGAGTGCAGTTGTCACATGGCTTGCCACCAGAGCAACGGATTTTACGAGCGTGGCATGTACGACACCTGCGGACGATTGTTAAGTAACTGACGGTCACCAACATCATTCGTACTTACGCAATTGATTTCTTTTTGTAGAAGGACTGAGGTAGACCTTCCTGATGGGACGCATCGGATTTCTGAGATGATCGCGGCATCCTGATGTTTGACCGAGGAAGAAGGAGCGCGGAGTCTGATGCCATCTTCTTAAACATTTGCAGGTTTCCCCACATCTCGGCAAAAGTTTAAGTCGCCGACTCGCCGAAGCGCCTTTGAGCGTAGGCGTCTTGTCCTGATTAGGTAATCTTGGGCACGCGACACCTGTTGACAAAAGATTGTAGTGTGATTTCTTGTATCACCGGTTGAAGAACGGGTCCTTGGGATGGATCGGATACGTAATAACATGTCGAATAATGGAAGTTCGCTTTGGGAAGACTGCTGCGGTAAACTTTTGAAACAAAGTGGAAACATGTTTACATTGCACAATCTCCAATTTCTACAATGTGACTACGGCGGCGTATTTCAGATACGCAGTGTGCTTGGGTAATTTAACAAAACCAGAATTTCCTCCTTACTTGAACTTGGGTATACGTAGATGATTTAAGTTCAGGCAGTTGTCTGGACTCCTGTCGCGCCATTTTCAGTCCAAGAATTTTCCCCTTGCGGGTATGTATCTCGGAGACGTTGCAGGACGTACTGAGTCAATGTCAGGCACTCATATCTTTTGGGGAGCAGTCAATATACGCACCTCTCCAGCGACCACGGGAGGGTACTTTGCTGGGTTGCTCTCGGATACGCATGTCGGAAGAGCCTGGAGGTCTTAGTCAACATGATCGACGGCAGAAATTTCAGACATCGTTGGAATCAGGTAATGCCTAGAAGAAGAATAGAAACAAACCTGGACGACGGTGCGAGAATTCACGCCGAAGAAGCTGGGCATCGAGTATCGGATTGTTTGATTCTTGTTGATGACTCGATGGACGGTTGACACGAAGGTGTCATTCGTCCAGCGGGACAGCAAATCGGCAATATTGACGACGAAAGTGCCGGGGATGGGTGGGGCCTCGACCCACTGGCCTTGGCGATTCAGGACTTGGAGTGCATTGTGGTGGTCCTGCGCGAGGATAGTAAGGGCTTGACGCAATGAAAGCCTTGGTTAGTAGCCGTGGACTCAATTGAATACCAGAACAAAACACAATCCGATCTCACTCACTGTTGTAATCTGTATGCGCCCCAATGCCCAGGTGATCATCTTGTGAAACCTCTTCCTGGGGCGGGTAGAAAAGAATCCGTTGAATCAAACTAGGGACGGCAAATTTGTCATCAAAAAAGTCCTCGGGCATCTCAAGGGCAAGGGAAAAGAGTCGGAGCAGGTGTCGCCCAATACGCAAAATCTCACGCTGGTAATCCTCCATCGGCTTGCGAAAACTTTCATCAGAGATACCTTCGGGCCAGGAGCTGGGCCAAATTTCGCCCGTTTTCAGCATGCCTTCAATCTTTGCCTGATCATGCTGCAGATAATCGTTGGCCGCCTGGTAGTTGATGTCAAAACACTCGTGAAGGTCGCCTGAAATCCTCGTGTGAGCGAACTGAAATGAAAGCAAAAGTGCGACGAAAATTTAGGCCGAGCTCGGAGCAGGCTGATCAGGCCACAACTAAATTATTTACCTTTCTTTGTTGTGTCCGTGTTCTCGTCAAACATGCCTGTGAAACCAAAAAAGGCAGGGTTTTTATTGACATGGCTTTTCATTTTCACCTCAAGAGGCAGGTTGAAAAATGCTTCAGCCTGTTTATTAAAATTGAGTAAGCATCATGGACGTTTATCATTAACTTGGGCTGCACGAAATCTAAGCGCTCATGAATAAGAGTGGAGAACATACCGCTTTGAAAGCAGCAGCCTTGACATCCTCTGGCATTGTAGTGTTCTTGATGTAGAAGAACCCTACGCGTGTGCACGCATCGCGCAAACTCTGAGCGACGCTCAGCCTGTTTTCTAGGTTGTCGCTATAGGATTTCTCGAGGTCGATGATGGGCAGGTCCGAGAAGTCGCCTGCCTTAGCGCTTTCGCTGGCAACCTCGCGGTATCCGTTTCCGGTAAAAATACCCATGATGTCAGAGTTTTTCCAGACGGCGCTATTTTCCTGACGATGTTAGGTGAGGGTTTTACTCTCATTTGGCGCGCCTCGCGAACCCAATATGTAAAGCGGGGGTCCGGCCAACTATGGGCCTATGTTTTGTAGGGCTGCACAGTACGAATAATTGTGAAGATGGAGAAACGTTGGCCACTTCTGATCAACGCCAACTTGATTTGCGTGCAGTATGCGGGATATATGTTGCCAGAAGTTGTAAGGCTTTGTCTCTCTCGCTTATTTAACACATTATTTGGCGTCGTGATTGGTGGCGAAGAAGTTGATCGCGCCGAGATGTCAAGAACATGTCAGGACAGTAAACTCCACAATCTGTTTACGATGACTCACTCCTTTTCAAGCTTCCAAATAGAATGGCCCAAACAAGTCAGTACAAATTTATTAATTAATCCGCTTGTTAGCGTAAGGATGGGACAAATAAAACTCTGTGATTTTAAACAAGAAAGAAATCTCATACTGCACATTTCCCAACCCGACCTTTGGAACAGTTGCTTGAATGCTGGAAGCCCTTTACTTTCGAATTTGAAGTATGATAGCCGCTTGACAGTTTTGTTGAATTCACTACTGTTCCTCAATAGTCAATGGCGACTCTATCGCGTGGATGTATCCCTTAAGTGGCAAATCATAGTATTGTTGAATCCGATGAATCTCGTATTCACATATGTAGACTCTAGCTATTATTTTGTTCGCCTTGCATCCAGTAATAAGGGCCTTTTCTATACTGGTTGTGAAATAAGTAACAGGGTGGATATTGACTGGGTCAACTGAAACACCACCCAGTGACATATGGAACCCAATCAAGAAATTCCGCGAGCCTGGAAACAAAATGGCATTCGAAACACGGGTGGTTTATCCCTTCGTTTGTCCGCAAATAAGCCAGGATTTATCAAATTTGACACGCAGGACATTATTTCCAGGTATTGTGGTTTTGAACTAAATTAACAATTAACAAAACATTGGGAGTGGGATGATAGCCACGTCAGAAGACTGGTAGGGTCTTGAAACAATGGATTGGATGCTATTTCAGCAGAGTGGTGTTTTTGTGACTGATGCAAGACTGAGATAACTGGATACACTTCAGATGATTGTGGTAGCAAGCAGCTACGCGCCCGTAAAATTAACCACGCAAGGGAGTGGTGGAATACGTCGACAATTTCTCCCCAACTCACATGGGAAATGATAACCGAATAAATAAACTGGTACAATTCACACACAAACGATATGTTTAATTTTTAAATTATTTGGCATTAAAGTCTTTTATTAACAGCAATTTTGTTTAGCTGCTTCTGTACGTGTGACCCTTTCTGCCACCTGTGTTGTATCTCGCCAACCAAATTTAATATGGGCCCGGTACCAAGTTCGCTCAAACCGCCGTTCACTGAATCATTGCCTTTACTAACCTTTCTCATTCTATGTATTCAAATCCCGTCGCAGACACACTGGAGATTCAGATGATGATGTTGAGACGTTTATGCAATAACCTGTTATTGATGCTGCGAGTGTTGGTGGGACATGCGAATGGGTTAGTGTTGGATCAAGATTGGCGCGGGCCCAAAAGCTGAAATATGATTTCAGTGAAGATTGGCTGCAGGCGAGACTTTACCCCAGGGAATACATTTGGAAGTTCCGACTTCATTGTGGTTGATCCTGCACCTCGCCAAAGGGGAATACGCAAGAGAAGCAATCAATCCGTGGTTCTAGCTTGTGTCGGGAGCATCACTTCCTTTTGTAGGACCATCCCGACATGACAGCCCCCTTGAAACCCGCAAACAAAATCATCCGCAACGGAATTTGACGCCCGAACTAATGGGGCAGGCCGCTGGATCCCCGCGAAGTTGATGTCTCATTGTCAGTAAAGTGCGGGCGGCAGTGGAACCTTCGGATAACGAATCGGCTTGGCTCACCTATATGTAAAACAATCGAGCCATTGCGGATCATCTCATGTCTTGGAGGAGAAGGCGGTTGAAGACGGGGATATTTTGCGGTTGTGAGTCCGCCAATCGCGTAAATGCGATTTGAAACGGTGTGGCGGCTTGTGCTGTTGGCGCGCTTGGCTTGGAGTCGCAGAGTTGGGTTATGCAAAACAACCTAGTGGATAAGGTTGGATTGACATCCTTGATAGGCGGGTCCATCACAGACCATCAACCACGGAGAAACTACGAACCCTGGCCCGCCGCAGCGGTCCCCTGTTTATCGTTTCCGCTGCCGCATGCAGTCCTTTGATATTAAGGAGCCTCACTATTGTGATCTCTGATTCGTTGACGGATGCCAAGGCATGCCGGTTGACATCAGTCCACGGGACTCAGGAAAGATATAACATCTGGGCTTTGGAAATGGTTGAACCGGCTGCTTTTTCTCTCCAGCTTTGAGCCACATCTTCGCTGTCTTGGTTTCGTTTGTACCGCAAGTTCGGTCTTTTTTCATTCCTTTCTTGGCTTGTTAACCCTGGTGGTTAACGTTCATTCACTTTTGTTCCTTCATTTTAGGCTCTCAGCCATTTACCTGTCCATTCATTAACCAACAAAAAAATCGAAAATTGAGAGCGGAAAAGCCAATCGACCCTCAATCATCATGCGGTGCACATTTTCCGGTTTAGCGGCCCTTCTTGGGCTCGCTGGAACTGCGGCAGCTCAGATGCGAACCTCGGCATACAGCGACCCCAAGACTGGCATCGACTTCCAGCGCTATGTGGCCTCTAGCTACAACTACAGTTTCGGTATTGCCGTCCCGGAAATAGTGGGCTCGGACTTTGTTGGTCAGATGGTGGTCCCGCTCACCGACAACAAGGGATGGGGTGCTGTTTCGCTCAAGGGGGGCATGTTGAACGGCCTGCTCTTTGTCGCTTGGGCCGACGGCGAGGATATCAAGACTTCTTTCAGAGTTGCTGGATCCTATGCCAACCCTGACGTATACTCTGACACAACAGTCAGCGCTCTTCCCATCGCCAATGGCACATTTGTCAACAGCACCCACCTTTCCTATACTTTCCTTTGCGAGGGCTGTGTCCTGGCCAATAAGACGTCTCTCACTGCCGAATCGCCAGTCCTGGGATGGGCTATCTCTGATACCAGCCCCGACACACCATCAGACGCTACCAGCGCCCTCACTTACCACGCTGCTGGTTTCGGCCAGTTTGGAGTCGACATTGCCTCAGCAAAGTCGGCAAAGTATACACAGTGGGCCTCTTGGGCTTCTGAGACCACGACGACACCTGGAACTGGGGATGGATCTGGATCGACTGTGCCTGGAAACAACGGCACTGTTACAGCCCCTACCACTTCAAACCTTACCTACGATGTCATTGTCGTCGGAGGTGGCCCTGCTGGTATCATTGCTGCCGAGCGAATTGCCGAGAAGGGTGTCAGTGTTCTTCTCATTGAGCGAGGCCCTGCCAACACAGTCGCCTTGGGTTCCGCCCAGGGTCTGTCCTGGAACAGCTCTCTCACTCCCTACGACATTCCCGCTCTTGGAAGCAGCATGACCAGTCTCTCCGGCACCAAGTTCTGTAGCGACACCGCTTCTACCGCTGGTTGTCTTTTGGGAGGATCCAGCTCCATCAACGGACTCAACTTTATCCACCCTCCCGAGCACGACTGGCAGCGTTGGCCCACGGGATGGAAGTGGGACGATGTTTCCGAGGCCGCTGCTCGCTTGTATGAGCGAAACCCTGGCACAACAGACCCTTCCGACGATGGTAAGCACTACGATGACCATGCTTACCAGGTTCTGTCGAAATTCCTCGACTCGAAGGGATGGGCCGAGATTGACTCCATTGAGAAGCCCAACGATAAGCACATGGTCTACTCCCGTCCTTCTTGGTCCATCAAGGACAACATGCGTGCTGGCCCCGCCCGCACCTACATGCCTTTCGCCCAGAAGCTTCCCAACTTCACTCTGAAGCTCAACACGAAGGTCATCCAGACCATTCGTAACGGAAGCACCATTACCGGCGTTCTCACTCTTGCCGAGGACGGTAGCCGACAGATCATCAAGGTCAAGCAGGGGGGCAAGGTTGTTCTTGCTGCTGGTGCCATGTCTACGCCTCGTCTGCTCTGGAACTCTGGCATTGGGCGATCGGATGCGCTAAACATCGTCAAGACAGGCGCGACCTCCACCGGCGTGAATCTCCCTGCTGAGTCCGAGTGGATTGACTTGCCTGTCGGCCATCACTTGCAAGACCACGCTCAGGTCATGCTTCAGTTCAATGCGAAGACAAACTTCAGCGCCTACAGCTTCAACAATATCGCTTCCAGCCCCGTTGAGTCCGATGTGGACCTTTACTACCAAGGTTCCGGTCCCATCACCCAAGCCGCCCAGCGAATGCACTTGTGGACCTCTGCCCAGGGCGCTGATGGACGCACCCGCTACCTTCAGGGCACTGCCAGCGCCATGGCGTCCGGTGTCATCACAGTGCGCACCTTCTTGACCCATGGCACCAGCACGGTTGGAGAGCTGGGAATCACAGCATCTGGCAACACTGTCCTCAGCACCAAGCCTTGGCTCATTGATGCGGAGGATCGCAAGGCCATGTCTGACTTTGTTCAGTGGTGGTTGGACCTTACCAGTGCTAGCAACTCGACTCTCACATATGTGACTCCCGGTGCTACTCCCGATGACATCATTTCCTCCAAGATGATCAGTGGAGATCATTGGGTTGGAAGTGCTAAGATGGGTGTCGATGATGGCCGAACGGGCAACGGTACCAGTGTTGTGGATCTTGACACCAAGGTCTATGGTACCGACAACTTGTTCGTTGTTGATGCTTCTATCCACCCTGACCTGCCCACTGGCAACACCCAGGCCATCATCATGATTACTGCAGAGCATGCTGCTGAGAAGATCGTTGCCTCCAGCGCCGGTAGCTCCAGTGGCTCCAGCGGCTCCGGAGGATCCAGCAACTCGACCGCACCGCTCGCATCTCGATGCAGCACAAAGCTCGCTAAGCGCAAGGCTAGACTCCCCATGCCATTCCGAAGGATAGCCTCCTCATACTAAATGGTCCCTAAATTATAACGGCATTATTCATGGTGTAGCATTACCAACGCCATGGATCACTTGAGCCATTTCAAAGTATATCTTTCCTTCTAGAATAAGTACAAAGTTTAGCCTCCAAAATAAAGCATCGATACTGTTGTAACCATTTGCACTAATCTTGCAATCGAATTACTAAGTGACAAATGGATGAACAAAACGTATGTCGTAAATTAAATATTTTTACTCGACCGGCTGAAACATTAGAACCCCTCACCGACTATCTGCCCTATTCCAGCAGCAATAGTGTTTTTCCAGTAGTACAGTCTTGGCTGATTTCGTCATTTATTAGACCAATCGGCGGACGGTAGAATACGTGCATGCCCCGCACTGTGATCGGGTTTCTGAGTCATGCCGGTGAGGAATTTGGGCGAGACCTTATTTATATTCTACGGCTGGAATCCGAATTCGACCTGGTGGCCGAATCAGTCAACATTACTTACATCACCGCTGCTTTGTCTCTACCAAGGTCCGTTAACCTTGAGAATTGGTAACCTGATGCTAACAGATTTAGCAATCTCTTATAATCCCGCATCTGGCACCATGTCGTCTCCCAAGACCATTGTGGTTTCGTCAAAAAACCCTGTCAAGCTTAAGGCGGCCCAGGATGGGTTTGAACAGCTGCTTCCCGGGAAATACGAGGTGTCGGGGGTCAGTGTCCCTTCAGGCGTGCCTGAACAACCTTTCTCGGACGAGGAGACATTGCAGGGAGCGCTTAACAGGGTGGAAAATGCACGCCAGGTTGTCCCAGATGCAGACTACTGGGTTGGAATCGAAGGAGGTGTCGAGAATCGCGATGGAGCAATTATCAACTTTGCGTGGATTGTTGTCACTGGCCGGGAGGGTCGGACTGGCAAAGCTCGAACTGCGTCATACAACCTGCCGGAAGAATCGGCGGAGCTCTTGAGGCAAGGGATGGAACTGGGGCAAGCAGATGACAAGGTGTTTGGCAGAGTCAACTCTAAGCAAAGCACTGGGTCTGTTGGATTGTTGACAGAAGGAGTAGTGGACCGAGCGGCGTTTTACACTCAAGCGGTTATCCTAGCGTTGATTCCATTCAAGAACCCTAATCTCACTTTTAAATAGCTGAAGGCGGAAGAACTTAGATTTATTCTTGTAAAATATACCTTCAGATGACGGGTACGAGAACGTAGCACGATTACTGGGCCTAGTACAACAATCAGCACTGCCATTTGCCGTTGATATTGGGCATCTGAATCTTTTATGGCGTGGAGAGTACACATACCCATACTTATATGATCCTTTAAAGCAGTACTCTCTATCTGGGGTTTGATAAAAGTAAATATCCATGCGAAAGCATCAATTAGATTAATGGACAAGGAAATCCCTCATGCCTAGCGTGCAATATTTGAAGAATGAAGCGGATGAAATCTGTGGATATTAACGCCGATGGCCTTTGGCCATGCATGCAAAAGTCCTACATTCAACGAAAGTTATTGTGAAGTTGGCTGATGACCTGGTTGGTCCTATCCATCTTTGCAACTTATGTGATACAAGATCTTCAGCGTGCATGTGAAATGGGCCAATGCAGCCTTGGGTTTGCACCCCTATCGGGTATCATTGTATTATGAATACCAAGAAGAAAACATATTTGTGAACATTGTTTTGTAAGTTCTGATGGACGTTTGTTGGTGGAAACCTGCCACTGTGTGAAGAAACCCAATGCTATCATTACCTAGATGGCTTGCTAGCCTTGAAAAGCAGCATCGACCCAACTGTCCATGTTTCCACTTCCATAAACTCCTGTTCCAGCCCTTTACGGAAAGTACCTGCATCGTCGTCCCAGTTATCTAAAATCCCTTTTGCATTCAACACCTTCATGCTTAAATTCCCAAACCAGTTCCGATGATGCCTCCGTTCCTCTCCAAGAATCGTACATCCAAATAGAACGCCATCCTCAGTTAAAAGCTGTGCATAATGCTTAAAGGCAGACAGTTTGCGAGATGTTGGGCCCGGAACGCAGTGTAAAAGATTCATCATTGAAATCGACTTGAAGGTCTGAGACTGGAGCGATTGTGGTGGAACAGCAGTAACATCTGCAGTTACGCAGCTGACGGAAGCTCTGGGAAAGCTTGATGAGATACGTTGCTTCGCTAACAGCAAAGCGTTCTCATTCAAATCAACCAATGTAACGTGTTGCTCCGCCCAATCATCCAAGCGTCTCCTCTCGGATGACAATGATGTAATCGGGAAGTATCCCGTCCCCACCCCGATATCCATGTGACTTTTGGAGAGATTTTCAGTATATAGAGAAGCAAGGTGCTTGCTGGTGGAGCATTTCCAATAGAAGCTCATACTGAAGCGCAAGACGTAGTTGTCATAGAAAAGAGACAAAAAGAATGGGGTATAGACGCGTGAACCTGGGTTCGACTTTTGCACAGGCGCGGAATCCATTGGCGAAGAATTCATGATGGTGGATGGTAAGATAGTATGATTTCAAATTCAATTTGAGTAGTGTGAATTCAGTCTACGGCAAGCCAAACGAGAACGAATACCTGGGTGAGTGCTCTAACTTTTATTCATGCCCAGCGGTCTTGAAAATCAGCCTCCAGCGCTTAAAGCGGGACATCGCGAAACGCGGGACTCGTATAATTAGGTACGGACTGCGATCTACACCAGCCTTGGGGCTCTTGGAGTGTGCAAGGGTCGAACTCATCACATGTTGGTTCGTTCGTGTTACTTAGCTCGATGCAGCCGTATGTATCTCGAACCGGGTAGCCAGGGTTCGCGGCAGCGCACGAGCTACCAATGCGGGGATCCATGAAAAAGAAACGCATGCAGAATTGCCGGAGAGAGGAAACTAACGGGGAGATTGAGAAAGTGTACACCGAAGACCTGCATAACGTATATTGGGCTCGAAGTGGCTACGCGTTTGCGCAGGGGTGTCCTCTTTTTTGCAAGCGGCCGCCCGGCGATGAACGCCGATACTAAGGCTGCGAACCGGCATACACTAGCGGCTCGTGGCTGCGAACCAACAGCTTGGAGTAACGAATGTCTGGCCGTGTTTGCCTAGAGAATTGCTTTTTCCAATTGCCGGATTTCAACGGCAACGGCAAGAGACATGCCCACTCCAACAGTACCGTTAACGCCCTGCGAGCTAACCCGCTTATCCAATCTTGACAAATTAATTACCTTGGCGAGACAACGGCCTCTCAACAACGCTACGAAGGAATACAGGCCAGCAGTGGTGACGCGTCGGCCCCATCGAACAAAATGCAGTCCCGGCCGGGTTAATGGAATCAAAGCCCAAGAAACTTCGCCATTGCTGAATTAGCACCGACTAGTGTGCTTCTGTTGGTTGTGTTGGAGTCCGAGGGTCTGCTGATCCGAAATGTGAACAGAAATGCTCGACCAACATGCATGGAAGTTGTGGGGCCCGGCCAACAAACTGCCAAGTCGAGGACATATTGGCGTTCTCAGCTACTCCTCAGTGCGGGACAGCACTTAGTTAGCCGATATCAAAGCGAGGTCTATGACGCTATCCCTTCATAGCACATCGATGGTCGTGTTGTTGATCAGCCCGGCTGCAGTCTCAAAATAGCTTCATTACATCAGCTGGACCATAATGCTTTAATCCCTGTTGGCAGCTTTGATGGAACCGATGTTCAGAAAATCCTTGGATACTTAATGTGCACTATTCCAGTCAAAGCTTTCAAACTGATCCTTTTTTATTCACCCTGACCTAGGCGGCGTACAGACCTAATAACGCCTATCCCTACTCCAAATTTTATTTCAGTTCCCCCAATACGTTTCTGTTCACTTGCACCTCTTGCAGAATACACGATGGTCCCTGAAAGCAATGACACTGCTTCATTGGCCAATGGCCAAGTTATGGTAGAGCAAAAAGCCCAAACACCTCTAGATATTGCCATATGTGGTATCGGGATGCGCTTACCAGGTGACGTACGCAACGAAAGAGACTTGTGGAACATCTTGATCAATGGGATTGATACGCGAGGCCCCGTTCCACAAAGCCGCTACAACGCTGATGGATTTGGTGGCGAGCTGGGTGACAAAGATGCATCTACAATTAAGCATGGTCACTTTCTAGGTGATGATATTTACCAACTTGACACGTCTTCCTTCACATACACAAAGGATGAGATTGAGAAGGCTGATCCACAACTACGTCTACTACTTGAAGTAGTTCGTGAGTGCCTCGATGATGCCGGGGAGGTAAAGCACAGAGGAGAGCTAGTTGGGTGCTATGTTGGGACATTTGGCGAAGATTGGGTAATCCGAAATATGAAGGATACTCAACAATTGGACCATTCCAATGTATTTGGATATCTGGACATGATGTTGGCCAACCGCATATCGTTTGAATACGATCTCCGAGGCCCAAGGTTGTCCTCCCTCTCCATGCACTTCTCCCCGTCAGGTTTGGAATTAGCTAACATTGTCCTATGCAGCATGACCCTTAAGACAGGCTGCTCAGCTTCTTTGGTAGCATTGCATGAAGCCTGCCGTGCTATCCAAGCAGGCGATGCAACCTCCGCCATTGTTGCTGGCAGCAGTATCCTGACATCCCCAATATTCTCAGCTGCCATGAGCGGCAAGGGAATCCTTTCTCCAAATGGTTCATGCAAAACCTTTGACGCTTCTGCGGATGGTTACGCACGGGGCGAAGCTGTCAATGCGGTATATATCAAATCTCTTTCAAATGCTCTTCGCGATGGCAACCCCATTCGCGCTGTTATCAGGGCTACAGCGACGAATTGCGATGGCCAGAGCTCTGGTCTTGTATCACCGAGCGGTACTGCACAAGAGGCTTTGATGAACAAGATATATAGAGACGCGCGGCTTGATCCAAAACACACAGCGTTTGTCGAGGTGCGTGCTTGGCCGAAATCCTTCTGCAACTACTCATCCCACATTCCTGAAGCTAATGATAATGCAGTGTCATGGTACTGGAACTGCAACAGGAGATCCAATAGAAGCAAACGCAGTGGGCAACGTTTTTGGGGAGGCCGGCATCTTAATTGGCTCAGTCAAACCAAACCTGGGCCACTCAGAAGGCGCCGCGGGGCTTAGCTCTTTGATCAAGGCTGTTTTGTCTCTCGAGCACCAGGTCATCCCCCCGAACATCAAGCTAAATAACAGAAACCCCAAAAGTGAGCTGAGAGGCATCTCGATATCCTTAGACCCGTTCATTTCATTCATATCTAACCACGGTTTCAAGTTGCCTTCGAAAAATACAGATTGACAGTGCCATTGGTCCCTACAAGTTGGCCGAAGGATCGCCATGAAAGAATCAGTGTAAACTCTTTCGGAATCGGCGGCAGCAATGTTCATGTGAGCTAGGGCGCACAGACTGCAACTCCCGTACTGACGCATGTGAAGGTAATTGTCGACTCATATTCTCAAGCTATCGGACCCAAGCGAATCCCCACCACACCAGATTCCTCGCAAAATGGAGATTGGGGCCCAAGTAAACAAGAGCTATTATTATTCTCAGCTCATACCGAAAAGTCTCTGAAGGAACAGATGGAAAATTATCGCAATTGGATGACCAGTTGTTCTGCGCCAAGCTCGGATGTAGCCTACACCCTCGCAGTGCACAGAAACCACCTGCGTCACAGATCATATTCTATTTTCGAGGATGGGAAATTTACTGATATTGCTGCGATTCGTCGCATTCCCGAAGAATCACACCAGGTACTTATGGTATTTAATGGTCAGGGAGGCCAATGGCCATTGATGGGAAAGGAGCTAATTGAGACCGACAATGGCTTTTATCATGATCTAATCAAGATGGATCGTATATTGCAGAGCCTTGCTCATCCCCCGTCATGGAGTATTGTCGGTAAGTTAAATTTATTTCCCCCGCCCAAGATGACTGGCGTCCTAATTTTTTTATCATTAACTAACTCAACTAGACGAACTTCTAAAACCTGCTACGGTTAGCCGTATACAAGATCCTGAGATATCACAGCCTCTTTGCACATCAATACAAATAGCAATGATAAATAAGCTAGTACTACTAGGACTAGCCCCTGGCGCGGTTGTCGGTCACTCAAGCGGAGAGATTGCAGCTGCATACACCGCTGGACACCTTTCCATGCAAGAGGCTATCACTATTGCCTACTATCGAGGCTATGTGATGAAACAACAGTCTTTACAAGGGTCCATGGCAGCCATTGGGATGAGCGCAAAGAGTATTTCTCGATATCTCGAAGGTGGCGTGGTGGTGGCATGCGAGAACAGTCCAAGCAGTTCAACGATATCCGGAGATGCCGACAAAGTCAATAAAGTCTTACAAAAGATAAAACAGGAGAACCCCGATACTCTAGCCCGTTTACTGAAGGTGAACACAGCGTATCACTCTCGTAAGATTTCCCCACCTTCTTATCCACTGGCAGAACAACCAAGCTAACAAAGCAGACCACATGGAACTTGTTGCAGATGAATATCAGGGTCTGCTTGAGGCTGGCATATCGATGCTAGAAGGGCAACAGACTATGATCCAGGCTGGGGCTGATTACTTCTCCTCAGTTAGTTGCACCAAAGAGAGTAATAATCTCTCCGCAAACCCTCCTACTGGGTGGCGAACCTTACCTCCCCAGTACGGTTTTCTACTGCAGTATCCACAATGTTGACATCCTATAACGGCATGATGTTGGAGATTGGTCCGCACTGAACGCTCTCTGGTCCACTGAGAGAAATTTGTTTGAAGGAAGGTCGAAGCTTTTTGTACGCTGCTACCATGACCCGAGGGTCTAATTGCAATGTCTCTTTCCTCTCAGCTGTCGGCCAACTTTATCAGAATGGAATTACCTTGAACATGAAGCCACTATTTTCTCACGGGAAGGCTCTTTCTGGATTACCTACCTATCCATGGGACCACAGCAAGTCACACTACAAGGAAACTCGCATTTCAAAGTTGTGGCGCTCCCGTCCATATCCTAATCATTGTCTGCTGGGCTCACGAATACTGGAAGGAAGTGATATTGAACCACAATGGAGGAATGTTCTTGATATAAATGACGAGCCATGGCTGGCGGATCATCGTATCAGAGGCAGCATTGTATTTCCTTTCGCAGCATATGTGGCCATGGCTGGTGAGGCCTTCAGGCAATTGAGAAATCTGCCTCCAGGGAACAGTTATCATTTGCGAAATACGGTCGCACACGTTGCCCTCACAATGGCAACAGATACACCAACTGAATTAGTCACAAGCCTGCGCCCCCATAGGCTGAGAGAAGGCCAAGATTCTGAAATGTTTGAATTCTCTATATCCTCTTATAACGGGTCAACTTGGACAAAACATTGTGATGGACAAGTCGGCATGGCCACCCACACAAAGGCTTGCAGCCACCAACGGTCAACCGAAGCATTGCCTCGATTTTCAGATACAGAACAAATGTACAAGTCGTTGGCTAAGATTGGGTACAACTATGGCCCAGAGTTTCGTGGACTTGCAAATATCAAATCCGCTACGATGCATAAAATTGCTGAGGCGGAAATTGAGAACCGACATTGCACTTCGCCGTTTACTTTGCATCCTTCCACTATTGATAGATGCTTTCAATTGCTATTGATTGCTAATGCCAGGGGTCTCGGAAGAAATCTGCACGATCTTAATCTCCCAACAAGAATGGAAGAAATAGAGATTCACTCACCGATAAAAGGAGCTATTTCTGGCCAAGGCATTTGGAGCGATGATGGGGTTGGATCTCTTGACTGTGCAACCGATGGCAATCTAATTTTGCGAGCATGTGGTGTTGAGTTTCGCCCAGCCATTGACGAAAATCATTCATCCAACGGCGATATGCACGGCGCCGCGAGATTGCACTGGCTTCCCTCATTCGAGTTTACTGACATGGCTTCGCTGATCACCCCTCCGCCCAGGGATAGAAACCAATGGACAATGCTTGAAGAAATTGAGCTTCTTGTATTTTTGGAGACTTCAGACAGGGTCTCAGGACTTGAATCAGTCCAGCCTCACTTTGGCAAGTTTTGCGACTGGGTTAAGAAAGAAATACGATGCATGGGTAGTGGCGACTATACACACGCGAGCAATTTACAGAAATACAAGGATATGGCGAGGTCGGAGAGAGAGTTGATTCTCCAAAATCATCTCAAAGCTATGGTTCAACTGCGAGAGAATACTCTCCCGACACACATCATGACAGCTGTGGTAAGGCTGTTGGAGAACATTGAATTACTGTGCAAAGGCGAGGTTCACACATTGGCTCTTCTCACACAAGACGACCTGCTGAGAAGTATATACGACCACTCAACCTTTGACTGTACCAAATTCATGCGTATTCTTGCTCATGGGGAGCCGATGCTGCGAATTCTTGAGGTCGGGGCTGGAACTGGTGCCACAACGGCACGCATCCTCACAGACCTATGCAACATGTCAGTCTTGCCACCGTATACGCGATACACATTCAGTGATATCTCTGCGGGTTTCTTTCCTGCAGCCAAGGAGAGGTTGGCCTTGTTTCCAAATCTAGAGTACAAAGTGCTCGACGTGAGCAAGGATCCCCTCGAGCAGGGCTTCGAAGCCGACTCGTACGATTTGATTATTGCTACTGATGTAATACACGCAACTCCTTCGCTCGGAAAATCATTCCGCAACCTCCAGCATTTATTGAAACCAGACGGTGTTCTTTTGATGACTGAGGCTTGTAACCTACCACGTACTGTACGATACGTCTGGGGATGCTTTTCGGGTTGGTGGCTTAGAGAAGTAGATGGCCGCATTTATGAGCCTTATGTTTCCGTGGAACGATGGAATACGGAGCTGAAAGCAGCTGGGTACACTGGAGTGGAAACGGCGGTATACAACGACGATGAGCCATTTTCACGAACCGTTGTGATGGTGTCTAGAAAACGAGCTGCGATGACGCTGGAACATCCGCCAGCCAAAGTCACGCTTCTGACTAGAGGCTTTGAGGAAAGAGAAGATGCTGCTGTTGAGAGCCTCTTTTCTATACTAAAAGACCAAGGATGGGATGTGTCGTTCAGTAGTCTTGAGGACACTGTCCCTGCCGATCGCCACATTATCTCTTGTTTGGATCTTCACGGCGGTTTCTTTGACAATATCTCCGAAGAGAATTTTGTTGCATTTCAGAGATATATCAAGTCTTTGGGTTCACAAAAGATGTTGTGGTTGGCACAGCCTACCCAGTTAGATTGCCAGAACCCAACATCAGCGCAGAGTCTTGGTGTTGCTCGAACGATCCGCTCCGAACTGGCACTTGAGCTCTATACGCTCGAGGTTCACAAGGACGACCCAGAATTTGCATCTTTTTGCGTCAAAATACTGTCAAAAATGCACTTAATGACCGAAAATGAGGAACGTCTGGATAATGACAAGGAATTCATTGTGCATGATGGAGCCATTTGCATCGGCCGCTATCATCCACTTTCGCTTTCGGATGAAGTACATCGACTGGGATACAAGGATCAACGTCCATCAAACCTCGAACTTCAGACGTCAGTGGTGAGGAATAAGAGGCTCACGATTAATAGATTCAACATGCTGGATACGTTGGCATGGAGAGACCAACCACTGCCCCAATCCCTCCCTCGAGGATACGTGGAAATTGAGAGCTCTACAGCTGGCTTGAACCTGAGTGATCATTCACGCGGATCTGGGTTGGCATTATCCTCTCAAGAAATCCTTCCTTTCGGGATTGAGATTTCAGGAACGGTGCGGCGTTTAGGAGAGGGAGTGGAGAGCTTGACCTTGGGCGATCGGGTGGTGGCTTTCACAGACATAGGCATCTCGTCGCATGCTGTGATTCCACAGGAACTCGTGCTGAAGATTCCAGACACCATGACATTTGAAGAAGCGGCAACAATTCCTCTCTGCTTCTGTACTGCAATTTTTGCTTTGATTGATGCGGGTATGCTTCGCAAATCCATGCGAATTCTGATTCACTCGGGGTGCGACAGCCTTGGGCTAGCTGCCATCCAGGTTGCTCAAATGGTCGGGGCCGAGATATTTGTAACTGTTGGCAACGAGGATGATTCACACCACTTAACGACCCATTACGGAATTCAATCGGATCACATATTCTCTTCCGAAGACATGTCATTCCTAGAAGGAGTGATGGGGCTCACTAAACACCAAGGTGTTGATCTTGTTCTGAACTCACTTTCAGGTGAATTATTGCGCACGTCATGGAAGTGCGTGGCCAAATATGGTAAATTCCTAGATATAGGAAAACGTGACTTGATTGCCCATGGCCAGCTCGACATGCATGGGTTCCTCGAAAACCGCTCGTATTGCGGTATCGATTTGAGCGGACTAGTTCAAGATAGACCCATGGTAGTTAAAGAGTAAGTAACTGAGGACAACACCATATATCCTGACATCGCTTTTGGATTTGAGCTAACTAGTGTAGCCTGCTCGAAAGAACTTTTGCGTACATGCGGGAGAATGTGCTTCAACCTTTGAAATCTATTAAGATATTTGATGCTGGAGATGTGAAAGGTGCTTTGCAACTCCTCGAGACTGGACGCTATGTCGGAAAGGTCATGATCAAATTCCCCGGCGCAAATCCAGAGCTGGGTTTAGATTCAACACCAGTCGCCCAAAAGTTGACATTAAAACCTGATTCGGCATACCTATTTGCCGGAGGAATGAGTAGACTTGGGCGGTCCCTTGCTATTTGGCTTGCAGAGCGAGGTGCTGGAACGATCGTGTTTCTATCAAGAAGTGCAGCGGTCAGCACTCAAAGCAATGAGCTTGCAATGGAACTGAAGTCGCTGGGATGCACAGCAATCATGGTAAAGGGCAGTGTCGCTAATATTGTTGACGTCAATGAAGCAATCCGAGCATCACCTGTGCCTATCAAGGGCGTATTTCATTTGGCAATGATCCTTGAGGTAAGTGAACTAATCTCTAACGTAACATTATTAGTCAACCGTGCTAAATACCTTGTTTTAGGATTCACCATTTTTAGAAATGAAGTGGACTAACTGGGCTGCTGTTAATGAGCCCAAGGTACAAGGAGCGCTGAACCTTCATGAGGCTCTGCAGGATCACTGTCTGGACTTTTTCTGGCTGGCAAGCTCTAATGTCGCTGTCATTCATCAG
The DNA here is from genome assembly GCA_020623665.1 of Calonectria multiphialidica. NCBI lineage: Eukaryota > Fungi > Ascomycota > Sordariomycetes > Hypocreales > Nectriaceae > Calonectria > Calonectria multiphialidica. The sequence continues at coordinate 296,138 of JAHVYC010000046.1, read as the reverse complement.
CCGGGGCAGGCGAACTACATTGCCGCCAACTGCTTCATGGAGGCATTTTGTTGGTACAGAAACGCAAATGGCTTACCAGCCACTGTCGTGTCAATTTGCGCAATTGACGATGTTGGAATGGTCGCAGAGGACGCACAAGCCATGAGAAATATGAAGCTTCAGGGCCAGCAAATGATCGGGGTGAAGCAATTTCTTGAATCGCTGGAAGCTTCAATTCTGATCTCATCTGCTCAACGCACCGTCAATCCGGCCTGCGCCCACCTGGGGTCAGTCAGCAACGGCAATGCAATTTCATGGATGGGCCACAGCCACAATAACCACCTTATCCTAGGTTTGTCGTCAGAAAAACATCTGGATGACCCCACCAACCAGTCCAGCTGGCGGCGAGATCGGCGTATGGGCTTCTATCACAACACCAGCAGTCAGAATACATCGCAGGGAGAGGTCGAGACTACCGCTTTGTCGCAGCTCTTGGTCCGATTAAATGAGGGGAACAGCAAAGAGATTCTCTCGGATCGCTCAGTCATTGAAATGCTCGCAACCGAAATCGGCAAAAAGGTTAATGACTTGTTACTTCATCAAGATGATGACATTGGCATAGAAGGCACCCTGGGCCAGATGGGAATGGATTCTCTGACTTCCATCGAGTTGAGGCGATGGTTTAGAAATATCTTCAAGGTCCAGGTCAACGTTCTAGAAATCACGCGTCAAATGACCTTGTATCGACTGGGAGAGCTTGTGGCCACAAAGCTTTGCGAGAAACAAATAGCATAGGCTTCGTATTGAATTATGAGTAATCAATGAAGTTCTTTCCCCATTCATGATTTTTAAACGTGCTGTTACGATAATTCATTCATTGTAAAAAGTCTGGAGCCCAGGACTTTGGCGTCTCCAAGATCCCTGCATTGAGGCGCGGAAATGTGGAAAGAAAGATAATGGAGAGATTAACATAAGGGAGCAGAAACTGGCGAAGATTAATAATCTGACAATGATCATCAATGGATCTGCTTCCAGGTTTCATTCAATACAACGGAATGTGCCGATCTGCTAGACAGTTTGTAAATAGCAAGAAACTTGCCCTGTCTAGGCGAACGCAAGCCAGTTATGTAGTGATCCTGCGGGGAGAGCATAATCCCATGCTCAAGTTGGCGTGACTATGACGGGAGCAATGTGGTGTATGGCAAGTGATCAACCACGGTGGCAACTTCATCCATTGTTTCAATCCGAGGAATGACACATGAGCTTAATTGTCATTGGATAGCAGGAATGAGACATCACTTTCGCCACTTCACAAATTATGCTATTATCAACATGCGGGGTGTCCCTATGACGCCTATCGCAGTTCCCCTCTTCTGGATGCCGAAAAAAGGTTATTTGCCGTTAGCATTTGGTAAGTGCCAACACACTTGCATGTCGTTATTCTCAGGACTTGTCGGTATTGCAAGATGAAACCCTGCTGCACCAACCATCTTTGATGTCATCGATTATGAAGCATCCAATGCGATGCAACCCTCTAATTTCAAGCCACGTGGAATTTAGCCCAACAAAGCTGACATTATTGTAGCAAGACGCTCAAGTTCTGGTGTGTCAAAAAAGCTTTACTGCCTTAATCATTGGCTAACATCGACTGTTTGCATCTTATACCTGCCACAGCCATCGAGATTCTCTCAGTTATCCATGGTAAGATTCCCTCGCCACAATACCATCGAGTATATTGGACCATGGACAATAATATTACCTACTCGTGCATAGCCCGAGCACAAGACCACAGAGCGGAACCCTTAAAGGAGTTACCATTCTATTTCCCATTGGGGGAATTCTGGTCTGGTATACAACCAGAATTTCCTCTCATTGTCGAAAGTGATGATGTTATACTCTCTACAAACGCAGATGTTTGGTTTACATTCGATGGGTTGACCGCTAAACCTGCCAGCAGCTGCGATATATCCAAATCAGGTTCACTCGACCTGCCAAGTGTGATCCAGGCATGCAACAAATCCGCTGCAATCCCTGTCAAACGAGAGACTTCAAACAGTCAATATGGGTTGACCACCCAACAGCCATGTGACGAAGTTCAAGAAAAAGACCCGGACGGTCATGAATCTCCCTCTCGTGAAAGCATAATGAAAAGTTCTACTTCGGCTCGGTGCAATACAAAATTGCAAGATTTAGATGCGACCCAACGTTTTCAAGGTGATCGAAGTTCAAGAGGTTGCACCGGCGAGTCGTCAACTCCAGACTACATGCGCAACAAGCAGAAGTATCTGAATCGAACAGCAGCTAGGAAATGTCGACTCAAACAGAAGAGAGGCAATTCTAAACTGAAAGCGGATGCGGGTCAACTGGAGGCAATGAACAATAACTTGACGCAACAGGCCGCCGATCTAAAACTCGAGATCTATGAAACCAAGCTTCAGCTTCTCCAGCACAGTGACTGCGATTGCATTCTGATCCAAAGATACATCGCGCATCAAGCTCGGAAAGTTCTATAGCAAAGCCTATAGATATATTTTGCAGAAGGGGGATGGAACCTCTGAAGGCCAACAATGAGGTTGACTCCAAGGCCTCTCATCGTACTGGGAAGATATGTACTTTTATAATATATTGGGCCGGCTGGGGCTAAGATTTGGATTTATTTTGATGAGCTGCAGAACCGGCACTGCAAATATTTCACAATAATGTTTCCTTACTGTCCTGTTTGTAGTGCTTCCGGTTGATAACCAAGTCAAAGAACCTACTGTCTCAGGAGACGGCCAACCTTGACAAGTGTAAAGGTATTGTGTTCCGGTGGCCAGTAAACGGTTGCACAGCACGTGCGAAATTGGTGCGCGTTACACTTGTGGCGTATCTACGTCACAACATCATCTTAGTCAATGCCACCCATTTGAAGATTAAACCATTTCATAACGTTATTTCCTACAGGATTATTATACCAGTAATCATCTGCCACAGCCCAGACATTCTCTTTTGTGCCATACTCCTTGATTTAGCCTAAAATATTCCAAAACATTCATTTCGTTGCTTCGAAAAACAAGCAGCAGTACTGGTAACACATGTCAACCTACTGGGAGTATGCTCAATCAGCTGCATCGCTTTTTAAATACGAGATGCTCTATTCAGCCAACCAAATGGGTCTCCGCCTCACTACATCTGCCGAGGTGGTCAGACGACCAGGGCTTTCATGCCGTAAGACAAAATATTGGGTGATGCCAAGCTGAGGTCTACGAATTAGGAAAGGCTTGAACAGCTACGGCTATGCCCGACGGCAGCCACTCTCTGCAACACGCCCCGCAAATGCACAAGAACGACACAATTACGCACCCTCACAGCGTCAGTTGACCATACTATTGGCCCAGCCTTTTCAATAGTGCGCAATGACCCACGCAATTCATAAACTCATAAATACATAGTCTACTGTGTACGTCCCGTGCGTTAGTCCGTTCTAGATTCCGAGCCATGCAGCCACTCTGCAACTGCACTCGAGGTCTTTAACACAATTTGAGCGTTTAGCGAGCATTTGTGGTCGTTTTCAGCTGATCACGCCACTATTGACAGAGAATGTGTTTGCCTAAATATTACTGGCATATAAATGAACTGGCGGAAAATCCAATGCTCGGGCTGAGATAAACGCACAGGGTAATTGCCACTGTAACCGGAGTGGGTTACAGTGATACAACAGACGTTAAACAACGTAACAATGCATTGTCGAGCCACCTAGGCTGGTTTACGTGTAATAATTCTCCGTGCGGGGATTTCTAGTTTTTTGATTGCGTATTTCATATATCATATCGTAGTACCAGCTAGTACCAAGGCGGGGGTGCTGAATATACATCCCCTATATAAAGCATCATGATGGCTCTCATGGACGTGGCATCTGAACCATCAATTCATAAATCACTCCAGATTTCTTCTATCAACACACAGTATGGCTGCCAAGCTGGATTCCAATCAACCACGCTCCAGGCAATCCCTTGCTGACAAGGATGCCGCCCTTGACCAAAAAGGTCTAGGAGACGTTCCTGTTGCCCCGAAGCGCATCATAATCTGTTGCGATGGTGCCTGGCAGTCTTCAGTCACAGGGCTGAAGAACATCCCTTCCAATATCACCCGACTTGCTCGATCCATTGCACGCAGCGGTAAAGGCAGTGACGGTAAGATTTGGGAACAACTTGTATACTACGATGCTGGCATAGGCACTGGAGACTTAAGTCAGAGCGAAAAGAATCGTGAAGGTGGCTTTGGCATTGGATTTGTCGGCAATGTTATCGAAGCCTACAATTTCATTGCATTAAATCACAACCAAGGAGACGAAATCTTCTGTTTTGGCTTTTCTCGAGGAGCATACACTGCTCGCGCTGTATCGGGGCTTGTCAACGACATTGGTGTGATTGCTGCTCGGGATTTGCAGGATTTCCCCGACCTTTATGCTCTCTACCAGAACAATCAAGATGGCCATAACTTTCGAAAATCGCCATCTTATCGCGACTGGGTTAATGGTGTGCGGTCAAAGGACCAGGGCAAGGAGTGGGAAAAGCCCCCACATCAGGCCGCACCTGAATCTTCAAGGGTTATACAGGTCGTTGGTGTCTTCGACACTGTTGGTAGCCTCGGGATTCCAGATTTGCCTTGGACAAGTCTTAATCTTAAGTTCCTCGAAAAGTATTGCGGGATTAGCAATCCAGGTTTCCACAACGTTTCTCTTAGTCCATGTAAGATTTCGCCACATCCTGTTAGTTTCAGTACTGACCTTGGCTACAGATATTAAACATGCATTTCATGCATTGGCTCTCGACGAGCACCGAGCGCCATTCTCTCCTACGCTGTGGCATTTCTCGCCCAACGACTTGACACCTAGCAAACCAAAGGCATCAGTGTCCGAGCTCGCCGAAGAGTTTGAACGAGTCCAAAAAAATCCCAAATCCACTGACCAGGAGCTTTCTACCGCTTGGGAGAACCTTGTAGATGCCCAAATGTACGAGCAATTAGCCGGCATAAATTCAGAGCTGCTACAAGTCTGGTTCCCTGGGGTGCACATCAACATCGGGGGCGGAAATGATGATCTTCTAAATGATCAGAGGAGTGATTTTGAACGTGAGTCTTGCTCTGGATGATTCATCGCACCCGCTAATTCTGGCAGAAATTGCCTTGATCTCGTTTGCTTGGATGTGCGAGCAAGCTGCTCCATACCTCCAATTTGTCGACAGCGGAAACTTTGCAACTCTGGCTCCCAACACGGTAACCGATCGACTCAATCTTATACGGCCTTTGATGCAAAAGTCCAGCAACGGTGGAGTCGTCGTTCTGCCTGGTCTCACAAAAAGTGGGTTGAACGGCTTGACTAACGCGAACCTACCAAATGTGTTGCCAAATGCAATCCCAAGTGTGCTACCAAACATTCAATCGAAAGGGCTGGATGAGGACGCCGTGTATGGTTGGGCAACGGGACCCATCATTGATAGTTTCTCAGGCACGATGATGCTCGCCGGATCAACTACCAGGACCCCAGGACAATATAGGAAGGATGAAGGTGGACGAGATATTGGTCCAACAAACGAGTTCATCCACCCTTCAGTTAGATTTCGCAAGGAAAAGAATTCTCAATATTCTCCCACAGTACTTGAAGGATTTGGGTATTCGAAGAAGATGGAAATGGATGAGCAGACCAAACAGGCCAGGTGTGTAGGTTGGGAGTGGTCAAAGGGTTCTATTGTGATTCCGGAATACTTGATCAAGCCCAGTAACGAGTTTTCCCGACATCTTGCCTGTCAGGATCGTGACCGAAAGGATGACCAAGCATGGAAGTTTATCGCCAAGGTTGACATTGATGTCGGGGCTGACAGCAAGGAAGCAAAATACTTCAAAAACATCCAGAATGTCCAAGGGTAGTGTCCTAATTATGCAAGGGAAGTTTCATTTTATCTAACCATTAATTTGGGAATCAATATTTTTCTCAAACACTTGAGGCGAGAATGCCCAGTAACTACCTTGCCAGTACAAATCCTGTAACTTGAAGAAATGGCTCAGGGTAGCAACAAATATTCACTGGGCAGGTAACCGACTTAAATCGGTCATCAAGTGCTGGGGTATTTATCTCCTAGCGACGTGATTCGTCTCGCCAAAGCTCGGTTTAGCTTCTCAATGCGAATTCCTCAAATAGGTCGGGTCTTTATCGTAATTCCTACCAACAAACTCGGTTAGCGCGTGGCAACCACAAAATGCCAATGCGATGGTTGGGCGCTTTTCCATTTTGAAAACAGGGAGGTGCAATAATCACGACAACAGGCTCCCCGTTCCCCTTATCCTTTAGACCCTGTTTTTCTTTTTCTTTTTTTAAACCAATAAACATGCATAACAACCGCTGGGCCTTTGCAGACGCGCGCAGTCCAGCGCGCAGTTGCTACACCATTTCCGGGTTAACGAGTCCGGATTCTGTTGGCTGTGGGTCCCATCAACAGGAATGCGCCAGGCAACAAAAATGCATCCGAGTACTCTGTATACACGAGGAGAATGATTCCATAGAAGCAGGATAATAAAATGTTTCTCGCCTCGCAATCTACGTTTGTGATAGCTAAGGTCAAGGAATTGCGGGAAAGTAATCATGAATATCTGTCATCTTTCATGGGTTACAGAGGATTGAACTGCTGGTCAAGCCAACCAAGCTCTGCTGTTAACAATATCCTAGGAGCTATCACGGACTGGTTTCGCAATGCATCACTGAGACATGGTTGAAGCGAAATGGGTCCGATCGGAAATCTAATGTCTTTTACCACGCCAACAGCGCCATGCGGTCCGATTGCGGGTGAACTAACTTTACCTGTGCGATATGTCACATAGAACCTACAGTGTCCTGGGAATCTACTTAAACCAGAGTCCCATCCCGACAACACTCTCCAACTCAATCACACAGATCCCTCAATCATCAAGAACTCAACCCACTTCATTCAAAATGGCTGATCTCGTCCCCGGAAAGTATAAGCTCACCAAGAGCGAGAACTACGACAACTTCCTCAAGGAGCTAGGTACATTACACTACCTCGACACATATGCACAAAACGCTTACATAAAAAAAGGTCTTCCTACAGTGCAGCGCAAGGTCACGACTGCTCTTTCGCCAGAGGTCGAGGTCCTCCATGACGATGATACCTTTATCGTCAACACAAAAGTTGCATTCTCCACCACCACCTGGTCATTTAAGCCCGACGAGAAAGTAAAGCAGGAATTTGGATCTCTCGGCGAATTCGAGTCTGAAGTGGTCCAATCACCCAACAAATGGACCCAATCGCTCTCAAATGACAGCACGAACGTCACTGTCGTTTACGAATTTGGTGAAAGACTTCTTACGACTACCTCAACCATCCGAGACGTTACTGCAGTCCGATATTACGATCGCCTCAAGTGAATAAAAGGGATGGATTAGACGTTCGAGTGGCTTCAATGCCGATAAGAATTTGTGGCTCTCGGCTAGCTTAATATACTGATACTTTCGGCGCGTAATCTCCGTCGCCCCCTAATTTTGAAGAATTCCGCCGCAACTACTGTTTTCCCATGTGATTTAGTAGAATATTTGGCGCCATAATACACTACAAAGCTAAATACTTTGATAAAATTCAGGTCCCATACCAATAAATAGCCAAAAACAAACAAGTTCCTTAGTCAGTGATATGATCAAACTATCTTTACTTACCTCAATCTAGCATCGTTTCTTCTAGCTTATTATCTCTAACAAATCATTTTTATATCGTAATGGAATTCAAGGTCCTGCTTTTCCTAGCGATTTTAGTGGGTTAAGTCATAGTACAAAGATCCTTCATCTCTGCGACGTGTCATATCATTTTTCATCTGCTAAGTTTACCTGTATTTTGGTGGGTTCCGCTGTTGTGGGTGGCAACTTCATTGACCAGCCTCATCCCCCCTCACTCGCATTCAATTCAAGACGTTGCATAGATGAAAAATGCCGCCCATCAGCGTTTGAAGTTTCAGATAAAGCCTATGTTCCTGAACACATGTACAGAAACTAGCCCTTTTCTAACCCTACATGAAGAGAATCTCGGACGAAGTAATCTTCACTTTGATAGACGTAGGGTTGATGCCAAGACTCTCACTGGGGTACGGAGAAAAAGATTTGCTGGCGTCCCTATTGTCTGGAGGTATGTTATCTGGCTAGCCTTTGGGCTCGAAGGCGCAGTGTTGTTTCTGGTAGCGGACATCATGCTTCGTGGCACAGTAGTCCACGGCGATGGTCACGTCTTATGGTACTTGATTTCATCATTAGTGGCGCTGGGACATGTATTTAGTAACCCGAAGAGGCCTGGCCAGAGGAACCGCAAAGTTTCGTTGATTGCAACGTGCAAATATTTCGGTGGTGAGCTAACATCGCCATTGGCTATTTAGCTTAGTGGAACGTGGACCACAATTCCACCGCAAGGTTTCCCAGACATTCCATTTTTTGAAAGGTGATTAGCGTAAATTGGTCAATTATGCTACTCTATTTTCAGAGCTAACCACCGCCAGAGCGCTTGACTCGCGGGAGTATAAGGAGCAGAGCCAAATTTATAATGGTATGATAAGACGAAACACAAGCGACACGTAACTGGGCACGGGTTGCCGCTTTTATGTCCTCTTCGCTCGCTGGCTCAACTGCGGCTCAGCTATTCATCAGTCCCTCATCAGCCACCTGGCAACCGGTGACACTTGTTTGTGTCTTAGGGGTCTCACTCACTAACGGTTACCCCATTAGCCAGGCACAGATTTCTGTGGTGCGGTAATGTCAGGGTGGAGTCTCCTTGAAGGCATGGCGGAGGTACCTCTAGCCTAAACGACGCACCTAAAATATTTTATAGATCTTACAGGGGACGGCTTTAGTGCCCGATTGAGAGTATCCACAGATTGTCTCCAGCCGGCCTATGCTACGTATCATAAAACACAAAGTAAGGAGATTAATATCGTAGAGAAGAGCAGTTCTTTAACAAGCTTAGTTCACAATATTCCTCAAAACAGATAAAATTGTAATTCAAATCTGTGAAATCATAGTGTTATTCCACTTCTTAGCAAGCATTAAACAGCTGGCCCAAATCCTACAACTTATACTTTGAGGATGTTGAATGAGTAACAAGCAACTAATGCACTGCCAATGTTGACTCTGCAAAAACAGTCAGTCAAAACCTTGACGAATGTGGTTATATTTTTCAGCTATCCTCGCCTCGCTCCTCCTCTCACAAGGGTAGATACAGCAAACAAAAATGATCCAAGTGCTGGTCCTCGCTTAAGCACCTCGGTAGCGACTAGGTAGCCTGTTGCAGTTAGACTGGGCTTCACCCTCACATTCAACGCTCCCCGCTAGCCCTCTATGTCCTCAAGTATCAAAACCACGGGCCAAGCGACATTGGCTAGTACGTCCTATCAGACAAGGGGTAATCGAAGACCAGGAATATACCTTAGCGACGGTCCACAAAGGCTTATGTGAGCCAGAATGGAACTTCTGCCCGTATTTCTGGAGCAGCCCAAAAGTTCCATCTCATCCAGCTAACAAAAGTATCCTATAGAAGTCATTATTAAAAATAAAAAAAACTATAAGTGCAGCTTTTGCGCACTTGTCAAACTAGAAAAATCAAGGCCTTCCTTGAGCTTCACTTGTCTTCTACTTCGACTTCAACTTTTGGATACGTTACCAGCATAACATCCGTAGCTTTTGCTATCCCTCCAATTGCGTACTGCCTCCGACAATTACATATCCCCACCTCAAGCTTTATATTTACCTAGTATTAACTAGAACGAGTATCTAAAATGGTAAGACAACGCTATTTTTGCGTACAAGATCCCGTGTGTACGTACTAATACTTTGTTAAGAAATTCACACTTTCCGTTGCATTGCTGGCAACAGCGTCCTGGAGTGGCGTTCTTGCTCACCCTGCAGCTGAACCAGGCAAAGATATGCACGACCTTGATAAACGAGAGACCGGAATATGGCTCAATGTCTATTCGGACGGGGCCTGTAAGAACCGTGACACTTCTTATTCAGGATGGATCTGGAACAACGGTGGAGATCGAGACCTCCACTGTAAAAACTTGGATTCAAGTCACTATGGTGCTCGGGCGAGCGATAACACGGATTATAGCCTGAGAGGATGCACTGTCAAAGCTTGGGAGCTTGCCAACTGCCGTGGAAAAGCGAACACATACAAGCTGGAGGATTGGACTTTCTACAGTTCGGTGGCTTCTCCGCAGCCTCTGTGCATGCCATTGGCAGACAAGCAAGCGTCTTATGACTCCAGTGCCCAGACGTATTATCTTCCTAATGGGGCTAAGAGTCTGTCTCTTACTTGTTAGATAGTCTGAACTATTTTGGTAGCTGTTGTATCAGTCTATAATTCTTACCTTTTGTTGGGCGTACTCGTCATACTTTTAGCATCTCGAGTTCACATACGAAGCGGACACAATTATGAAATCAAATTCACCGAACAGCTAATGCGCTGAAGTTTCCACTAGTGCTTGTGAAGTGGGCCCAAGTGAGTGAGATCCAGTGGTGGGATCCGTGACTCAGGCCCTCTGAGAGCCCCTGTGGATACCAGTGAGATCCATCAAAACAATGGAGGATGAGACCTAGTTGATAAAATTACTAACTAAAACGTTAAAAACTCATCCTGCTGAAATAGATGGGGCCAGTGCCGGTTAAAATTCCCAATTCTATGTTAGCCTCTTTACTCCCTTGCCACCGCCCAATTCTTTCTGGTGGACACTAGAAATAGTCTAGATTATTCCCATTCTTGACGAGATGTCTATCCATCGCAATCAATTCTCGGCAATCTGTTTCACTTTTACTCTGCACTAAATTCTAAAAAAAAAAAAAAATGACGCGAATCACAGAGACTGACTGTGTTCTCACTGACAGAGGAGGTATCATCGAAAACAGCCATGGCGTTCATGTTGCAGTCACTGACTCGGCTGGCAAACTCTTGTATGCTGTTGGGAATCCTTCCAGGGTCACTCTGGCACGGTCAGCAGCAAAGCCAGCTCAAGCTTTAGCAGTGATTGAGACAGGTGGATTCCGTAAATTCAACTTCGACGATCTCGACCTGGCGTTGATATGCGCCTCTCACAGTAGCGAGGACAGGCATATAACAAGAGCACGTACCCTGTTGGCCAAAGTCCAAGCCAAGGAAGAGGATCTGCGTTGTGGCGGGCATCCCGCGTTATCCGAGGCAGTGAATCGTGCATGGATTAAATCGGATTACACGCCTACTGGTATTTGCAACAACTGTTCTGGAAAACACGCTGCCATGTTGGCCGGTGCCAGTGCCTTGGGGGCAGGTTTTGCCGACTATCATCAACCGGATCACCCCATGCAACGAAGAGTACGACAGGTCGTAGAAGAACTGAGTTTAGACCGGGAGAACGTCAAATGGGGCATTGATGGTTGCAATCTTCCAGCGCCCGCCTTTCCGCTTTACTATATGGCACGTATGTATGCCGTGTTTGCCAATGCAGCAGACTCTTTTGAAAAGGACAGCTCCTTAGTGTCGACACGTGAGAGTAATCTAGCACGCATTTTCAATGCAATGGCACGCTATCCGGAACTTGTTGGTGGCGACGGGCGATTCTGTACTGAGCTCATGACAAAATACCAGGGACAGCTGATTGGCAAGCTCGGCGCAGATGCGTGTTATGGAGTAGGAATACGCGAGTCCGAGCAGACCAAACGCCTTGGGGCCGAAGGCGCTATTGGAATTGCCGTCAAAATCGAAGACGGCAACATTGAGATTCTCTATGCGGTGGTCATGGAGATGCTTGACCAATTGGGGATTGGATCTCCAGAAATTCGCCTTCAGTTGGACGCTTTTCATCATCCAAAGCGAACGAACACTATGAATGTAACAACAGGATCTGTTGCATTCAGCTTTACAGTTCGTGCAGTTTGAAAACACCAATGAAGTTGGGATTTAAAGGTTATCCATGATAGGCTATCCAGAAAGAACTCCGATGTATCATATTTCGTTTAATCGGTAGATGTATAGATGTGCATATGGGAGACCCCTCTACCAGGTAAAATGCCTCTACCACGTGACAGCTTTGGCCATTGGCTAGAACACAATGTCAGCCTCACCATGTAGATAATCCCCGCATTCAGCTAGAAGCGCATAGCATATTCTATTTCATCTATTATTTTTTTTTTTGAATAACCTAACGTAGCTACTACTTGATAACACCTTTGAACAGCACACACTCAATAGCATTATCGTCAACTGTCAAAGACGGTTCGGAAAACCGGAACATATGAACAACCTGGCCTGGTCTGGCGAGTACTGTCTGATCCCAACTTTATAACCAAGCCAGTGATTTGCGAGGAATGCTCAAAGCCTGTCCGGCAACTTTATCAGATCACGGAACAAGATATAAGCATGAGTGAAGCGACTGGAAGTACCTACTTCAACAGCGCTGGAGTTGGACCTCAGTTTAACGCAACCACAGGCCGTCAGAACAACGCGACTGGCAATGGCCTCCAGATAAACGATGCGGTATTTCATATGCCCGTGAACCTTATCCAAAATTCCCCAGGGGCTACTTTTTTTCGTAAGTGGAGCATTTTGTGATAATGTCATCTCTCCAAAAGGCTAACGGTGCAACTTAAAGAAGCCGACAGATCTGAAAAGGAAAACAATATTCTCAGACGCTTAGAAACATCTCCACAAGAAGCTCGAAAAGACAGAAATGATAAACGAGTACCCGGGACATGCGAGTGGTTTGTAACCCACCCTCTCTTTCAAGAGTGGGAATGTAGCGAATCTTCGCAACTCCTATGGGTCTCTGCAGATGCCGGATGCGGCAAGTCTGTCTTGTGTCGGCATTTAATAGATTCTGTTCTATTAACAACAAAATCTAGAATAGTGTGCTATTTCTTTTTCAAGGATGACGTTGAAGATCAGCAAAGTGCGTTTAGCGCACTTTGTTGTATCTTGCGACAAATATTCATTATAAAAAGAGATTTAATCACAGAGAGAATTCTTGATCAGTTTGAAATTAAAGGAGACAATTTCAATACTTCATTTACTGAGCTTTGGCGAATGCTCCTTGAAGTTTCTCACGATTCGCGGTCTGGGGAAATCATATGTGTTTTTGATGCCTTTGACGAATGCGAATCAAGTGGGAGACAGGAGATCTCGAAAGCTTTATGCAACCTGTATGGCTCGAATACCAATAAAAGTCGCCTTAAAATTCTTCTCACAAGTCGGCCTTATGATCGAGTTGGTCGTGGACTTCGACCCCTAGAAGTTTCAGGGATGCCAGTCATTCATTTGAGGGGAGAGAGCGATACCGCTATGCAGAGCATTACCAAAGAAATCGATATTGCTATAAGGGCGCGGGTTCAAAGTATTGGCGAGGAACTAAGACTCACAACCGATGAGCAAGATTATTTACTGGCCCAACTTCAACGCGTCCCAAATAGAACGTACCTTTGGGCGCATCTCACATTGGACTATATTGAGAAAGAAATAGATGTCAACAAGTCTACTATAGAAGCCATAACGTCGAAACTACCAAAAACTCTTGACGAGGTTTATGAGACGATTTTAGCCAAAAGCGATGACAAGGAAAGGGCAGAAAAAATACTTCATCTCGTCCTTGGAGCAGCAAGGCCACTCACTTTGAGGGAGATGACTGTAGCATTGGCTATTGAAAAACAACCCGAACCTCAAGATTACTTCGAACCAGAGCCCGAATCTCGATTTAGAGAAAGAATACGTGACTATTGTGGGTTAGTCACAGTCATCGAATCTCAAGTGTACCTGCTCCACCAAACGGTGAAGGAGTTCTTGGTCTATGCTACCGAAATACAAGTATCTGAAAATGACAGGGAAGCTTTGTCATGGAAATATTCCGTGCAGCTAGAGAGGTCTAATTTAGTTCTGGCTCATTGTTGTATAAAGTATCTGCTCTTCAACGAGAACAGGATAAAAGAGCGGCTAACTCGACCAGAAACAATCAACGATCTGATCTTCGTGGACTATTCTGCGAATTATTGGATTGACCATTTTCTAAAATTGAACGCACAAAATCAGGAATCTATCAAAGATTCGGTGATCAAAATATGTATTTCAAAAGACTTGAAGGCCCCTGTTTGGTACTCTTTTCATAAAGATTACGATAGCGTTGGGCCTGGAGGAACAGTCACTGCTCTAATTGTTGCATCTTATTTTGGATTGACAGCTGTCATCAAGCATCTAAGAAACTTGAAATATGCAAATTTCAATTCAAAAGACACATTGCATCAACGGTCGGCACTTTCTTGGGCAGCAGGCCACGGATTCGAAAAGATTGTGCGGATATTGATCAAGTCCACAGCCGTATTGCGGGGATACATTCATCTACCACTAAGAAGAAGGGCCGAAGTCGATTCGCGCGACATATATCAGCGAACGCCACTGATATATGCAGTTTGGAATGGACATATGAGTATCATCAAACTGTTAGTGAGTGCAGGTGCAAGCGTGCATATCTCGGATAACGTGCTGGGCACTCCGATATCGTACGCAATTTTGGGTGGGAACAAGGACATACAGGCGTTCTTGACCAAAACAAATTCTCTCAGCGATGGAGAACACTCAACCGGTGTCAAATTACTCTCATTTGCCCTCAACCTGGGCGATGAATCCGTGGTTAAACATCTGTTAAAGTCGGAGAAGATTGATGTTAACGCGGTTAATCACTGGGGTCAGACAGCGATTATGAACGCAGTAATCAATTCTAACCCCAATATTGTCAAGCTTCTCTTGGACACAGGCAAAGTGAATGTAAATGTCACTAATGCGGCTGGTGTTCCATTGCTCTGCGCAGCCGCCGAGGATTCTAAAGTGTCCATTGTGCGGCTTCTGCTTAACACTCCTGGAGTTCAAGTCAATATGAAAGATAGAAATGGCAGAACTCCCATGCATTGGGCAATTGCAAACAGAGCAGAAAATGTACTGAAGTTGCTTCTGGAAACAGGCAAAGCAGATCTTAATGCAAAAGACAATGAGGGTCGCACTATTCTTTCTTACGCAGCTGGCCACCGCAGCAGTGGCTTAATAGCGCTACTTCTACGCACATACGCCCTTGATAAGAATACAAGAGCTGAAAATATGCCGGCAGATCTTGTACCTACGACCGGAGACTCCGGAAGTGGAATCGTGGGGTTACTGCTTGATACAAGAAGGGCGGAACTGAATGCAAAAGACCACCATGGTCGAACTGCGCTTTCATATGCAGCTGAACAGGGCGATTATGAGCAGGTCACCTTGCTGTTGAATACAACTCTGGTGGACGTTAATACACAGGACAATGAGGGTCGGACTCCACTCTCATATGCAGTCACTAATGTCGAAAGTCGGATAGTCGAACTACTCCTTAATGTGGATGGTATAGATCTCAATATCAGAGATAACCAAGGCCAAACCCCTCTTTCATATGCATTTGAATCTGACAATGGTAACATAATATCACTGCTTGTACACGCAAATGCGGAATAATGTAGGTGACATTGGGTTTAAGGCTGATTGGGTTCCAAGATGTTGATGTCATTTTATACAAAATGTTAATTGTATTTATTATTGTTTCTGTTTTAAATTTCTTTTCAAAATGCTAGTCTAGTGCGGCTAGTTACGTATATAATCAGGATATGTAAATATAGGAGGCCCAATACGAAGATAGGCCTGTTATTGACAACGATCCCAAATATTACTTTGACTAGATGGCCAAGATGTGAAGAATAGGGGAAAGTAAAATGTTAGAATGAGAAATGAGAAAGAAAACTGGCCCAAAGCAATGCGTCTATCTCTCTCTCCTTTAGGTAGGCTTTTAATCACTGCTCACTGTCCCGAATTAACTTTTAACCAATATAGCCGACTTGTTGATTGCGAGATCCAGGTGAGAACATTTCCATAGATGATTGACCTTCTCGCACGGTATTCTGGAGGGAGCCACAAAACGGGCTCAGTTCGCTTGAGGACCCATTCACCGTCTGCGCTTATACTGAACTGGGCCAATGATTTCTTCTTAACCGCAGTGCGTGTCCAATATAATGAGATTTTCTGCTCATCAAACGGGTGAATCATTGGGATCTGGAGGCCAAAGACGCCAACATCTGTGTGAAGCTGTGATTGATTGGCTCCGTTCCAAGTCAAATGCGCATCACTCTCGCCGATCCTCTTCAGTAGTATGCCAGTAGACACCTCCCAGATGAGTATTCCACCGTGGCCATATATCGCGATTAATAACGAATCGTCGGCGGAAAATGCAAGCGCTTCGAGCTGAATCAGGTGAAGGTTCGAAACATCGGATAGCAAAATGCACCTGTCCCCAGCTATTTCGAAAATTTCAACGTGTAGATTGGACCCTCCCGCAAGCCGCGTACCGTCTCTTGAAAACGCCATGGCTTGAGAAAGACTGAGCCCAATCTCTTTTGAGGTTCCTCCCGCAGCTATTTCCCGTACCACACAGCCTTGCTTTTCTCCCACCGACGCCAACCACTTGCTGTCCCATGACAACGCCGCCGCAAAAATGCTCTTGGCCGAAAGGGCCTCTACACACGAGCCTGCAGTGGTGTCCCAGACCACTAATGAATATGGGGGCCTCCTAACTCCACGTACCATAGCTATTGTTGATCCATTGGTCGAAATCAACACCTCCCGCACGCCGGTCTCATACCGCTCAGGTACCCGTGTGCTCGTGCTTGCAGTTGCATCCCAGATTCCAATGCTCCCATTTTTAGAACCCGTCGCCAGCCACGCCGCATTGGGCGAAAATTCCATGAGCGATGTATGGGGTGAAACTTGAAGAGTGTTCAGACATGTGCCTGATTTTAAATCCCAAATCTTGATGATGTTATTGGCTTCTGATGCAATCTGGGTGTCATGTGACAAAAACCTCATGAAGCAACGGTGAGGAATGTTTGCCTCAAAAGAATGTAAACATTCCCCTGTGCTTGTATCCCAGACTTTCATGCTCTCGATGTCTCTTCTGATCCTAGAACGTGTTGCTAGCCGTGAGGAATCCGATGAAAAACTCACGTCAGAAAGATCCAAATTCTCACAGCTCTCAAGAATGTGTAAGCATGTTCCAGATTTTAAATCCCATATATGGATGCCCTTGTTTTCGAGTGTGGATATCAGTCGCGTACCATCAGGTGATACAATTCCCCCTAGGCCATCCAGTTTACACTCGGGTCGTGTTAACGGCCGACCCGTTGCTGTGTCCCACACATGTATCAGCGAATTATTGTTGAAGTAGGTGACCAGGTATTTCGCGTCCACCGAAAAATGCACATTACAAAGTTCGAGCTTGTCCTCCTGGGCCGAGTTCAGCTGAAGTGTTTTTAGGTGTGAGCCATCTGCGTTCCAAATATCGATGACAGGGTAAGTTGCCGAAGCCAGCAGACCATCTGCCAAGAACTTTACGCACACCACATCCCTGGGAAAGGTTTTCAAGCACTGTCCAGTCCGTGTGTCCCAGATTTTAACCACCTCTGAATTCGATATTAGGTGTGTGCCAGTTGTTGAAAATTCGACACAATAAAGAAGCTTGCTGGTTTGTATTGTGTGAAGGCAGCCACCTGTGGAAATATCCCAAATCTTAATAGTTCCATCCCGGGATCCTGATGCCAGGTATTTGTTATCCAAAGAAAATGCCATGCAATATATTTCACCTCTGTGGCCTTCGAGCGTCTGCAGACATGGACTCCATTCTGTTTCCACTATTGGCTTCTTCGGAATCCAGTCGTGGGCCTCTTGTTCTTCAAAGGTTTGTCGAATGATGCTAGTGGTGGGACTAAATATTAGAGCTGAAGCATATGCTTGTAAGGGTGCCAATTGGACGGCCGCCCTGTTGAATATAATGAATCGACGGGCATCGTAAAGCAGTCTCCCCATTTCACCTTTCTTGTCGATCACCTGAACATACCATTAAGTTCTTGATTTCTCCGATGGATAAATCCCAAGACGACTCACCAAGGCCTCTAATCTTATCACCGCTGTGATTCCCTCGGACATTTTCCCCAGAAGGCCAAGACATTCCAGCCAGGACAGAAACTTGTCTGTGAGAAACCCATACACATCGCCACCACTACGCAGCTTCGCATCGCATACTGCTTTGCATGAATCGGATTCCATAGCATCTCGGAGATGGTCGACCCAAAAGATGCAAGCATACCGCATCGGATCCAGCGGGTCTGGGTTTGGCGGTCTGATATCTGCGGCCAAAATTCCAAGACTCCCGAGCTGATATATATCACGCCGGAGGTTTGTTTTCAGGCAATCCAGCGACCTCAAAAAGATGGACTGGTGTTGATGGCAAGTTCCGAAAGGCAATATACTGCCTTGCAGCTTTCCCATGAGAAAGTCTTTGGCTGACTGGTGCACAAAGTAGACGACTTCGCCCCGCAGAGCTAAGAATGACCCGCAAAGCCTTACTATTTCTCTGAGAGCCTCGGCGTCCTTTGGGAAATCGTCCGGATCCTCAACAAGATTTGCAAGCTCCGTCAAACCAATAGGATGGTATACCATGGATACTACAGCAAGAACTTGCCTGCACAGATCTGACTCATCGCTACTGAACATGTCTTCTGACATCCTTTGGTACAACGGGTCGAGACCTGCTGGATACGCGTTCAGTACTTTAATCGCCTTCCACTTGGGGACTTTGAAGCTCCCCAGTGCTTTGCAGACCAAGGATACCCAGAGAAAAGTGTCATCTGCTTTCGATGATAAATATTGATGAACTTGCTTCGCCATCGCTTCATCGTACTTCTTTTCCGCTGCAAGCTTCTTCACCTTAAACTCGATGTACAAGCTGACGGCTGATGAAATTGACTCCTCATTCAGCTCTAAACATAGCCTCACTTTGTGGGTAGCCTGCTCCAAGGCGCCCTCAATGGTCGGCCAGTTTCGGCTCGAGACGAGGACTCTTACTTTGGAGCACGAGCATATACTCACAAGCAGGTCAAGGAGTAGATCCAAATTATCACGGCATTCATCCAACGCATCAATTATGAGAAAGGTTTCTCGCAGAGCGGGATCGTGCAGAACATTGTTCAAGATGCCGCAGAGCGAGTCCCATGAGTTGACATCTTCAAAAAGGCTCTTGCCAGCATGTTTGTACCGCTCTTTCAAATGCGAGCTGAGGTGCGGTTGTTGAGCAATAAGGAGATACAGAAGGCCACGCACGGCGGCTGTGGCACTGTTGATCCTCTGGTCGGTTGCCTGGAAGAAGAAGTAGGATATGTTGCTGTTTTTAGCGTACGATCTAGTGAGCTCGTTGATGATGCCGCAGAGCAGCATAGTCTTTCCCTTGCCCGGGTCTCCCTTGATCCACAACAATCGCTTCTGGTCGTCGTCGCGCCATCGCTCAAAGTCTTTGTGAGTGAGGATCCACTGGTAGGACTCTACTAGCAAGCCGCCCTTGTCTCGCTCGATGCGAATCTTGTCGTCGCGGGGGTCTGTAGGACGCAAATCCGCAAGCAAGGCATCGTCTCGACCAACGCCTGAAGCTAGAGCAAGGGGTTAAAAAGAAAAACGCAGTGTAGTGTTGTCGATGAGATGGAGCCTACAAATGTTCACGTCCCCTCTGACAGTCAGGTTCCCGGAACCCGTATGTTGAATGCCATAGCCGGAGAAACTTATGCTTGGGGCGGGGCCGGAGAATGCCTGGTCCATCGAGCTTCCTGGTAAAAAGCTATAACCATGCGTCGAACTTCGTATCTCACGAAAGACTTCTGAAGGTATTGGCAAAAGGTGGAGTTTCTGCGGCTGAGGGGTAATATGTGATATCGCGCTTTAACTGCAGCTGCTTCAGCGTGGCCCCCATTTGTCGTGGCCCCAAAACACCCACCAGGCTATTCTTTCACAAAAGCAAAACGGACGCAACAAAAAACTGGAAAATTATTCTGAATTGAATGTCGTCCATTATCTAACTGAACCATGTGACTATCCGTCCCAAGCTCGCAGGGGACTTGGCCCCCTTTCTTTACACAACCCCGTATAACGCCATATCATCATTCCAAACGCCAAGACAATATTGCCAACTCCGCATTATGGGATGCTGCCATCTGCCCGTTGCTTTTCCTATTACCATAGAGCCTCTCACGCAGCGGGGATCGGGCCCTCCTTTTCCATCTCCTCAATGTAGCGCTCCCAGGTGCTGATGACGTTGCCATAAAAGTCGACGTGAGCATCGGCGAAGTTGGCGAGCTGGCCCTTCATTTCGATGCGCTTGATGCGCTCAAACTCGCCCACCTCCTTGACCACCTCGTCGTCGAACATGTCGCTCGTCTTGCGGGCGCTCTCGACCTCGTGCGTGAGTTCCTCGACTCGCAGTTCCAGCTTGCGAGTTCGCTCACGGCGGGCTTGCTCGTGGTCCACGCCCCGGACATCCTCAATCTTGGAGCGGAAGAAGCCACCGGCTCCTCCTCCACCACCATGGCCCGTCTGGAGCGTGTCGCGCTCCGTGGTGGATTTGTTGAGGTACTCGGTCAGCTGTTCGTAGTCGAGCTGCTTCTGCTCGCGAGCCTTGAGGAGCTGTTTGAGGGCGAGAGAATAAGCCTGCAAGTCGCGGAGGGAACCAAGGTAGTCTTGGTCCGTAACGTCCTTTAGTTTGCGCAAGTCGGTGGCCGTATCTTCAATTGAGGCAGCAAAGGCGTGGATGGCGGGCTCAACACTGGGCTCGAGGGGAATAAGCTTCTGGAACTGCTCGGCAAGGTCGCGGAGGTCGGCTTCGAGGTCAGTCTCCCGGCGGGCGACTCGCGCAATAACCTTTTCAATGTGGCCAAGATCGTCGTCAAGCTTGTCGCTCTTCTCCTTCACTTCGAGGAACCGGCGGTCGGGTCGGTGAACCTTTGTAAAGGCATTGATGAAGGTATCAGCAAAGTTGTCAAAGACACCGGCGGAGCCGGAATCACTCGAGGAGCTAGCTCGAGTGCTCCGGCTGCGCATGGTGGCATTCCAGTCGGGGCTCTCCAGGAAGTTGTGGAGGATCGGGGCGCGGCGTAAGGTGGGGTGGAGAGAGAGTCGGACGAGGAAGCGCTGGAGGGAGTGGGCGCGGCGAGAGGTGAAGTCAGGGCCGAAGCGATCGCCCCGGACATATTCCATGCGCTGCTTGTCTGGCAGTGGAGGGACGGCGGCTGCGGGGAAGTCTCGAAGGAGTTGTTTGTAGAGGAAGACGAAGTCTGTGAAACGGCGGCGGACAGAGGTGTTTTCGCGCTGGAACGAGGGGAACGTAGACTAGGGTAGCTTCGTTAGCGAGGGATTCGTGTGCAAGGCTGGAAGCGGGCTCACATTGGTGGTGATGAGGTAGGAAACAAAGGCATCTTTGGTGCCGTCATTCTCCTTGATGGGAGATCCCACGGTGCAGTCGAGCGTCTCTAGGCTCTGGCCGGGGGCATGGTGCTGGGCGCTGGGACCGGCGCCATCCAACGAGTGACCGGCATCGTCGGCGGGGTTGGAGCGCGCCGTCTGCTCATGGACATGGTCGCTCCACGAGACGTTGGAGAAGTCGTCGTTATCCATGGCGGTCATATGTCGGCTATGCGGAGAGTGGTGAGGAGCAAAAGAGGAGGAGAGGGAGAGGGCGTCTCTGCGTGATTCGATATGAAGCTGTCGTCGATGGAGGGAATGGTGGGGAACAGCGACTGTCGGTGGCGGTGGAGGCGAGACACGAGGGCGAGCGGAGGGCGGGGATGGTGGCAAGGCAGACGATTATCGAAGGCTCGTCTTGCAGCCTTTGCGCGCTGGAGCTGGAGCAATGCTGGAAGCTGTAGACTGGCACTCGGCGACGGGGTCGGATGGTGGAGAGAGAGCAGAGCAGCGGTCCAGTAGGTTGGGTGAGGAACCAAGTGGCGCAGCCAGGACCATGGCCCAGCTGGGCATAGGCAGCTACATTTGCAGCCATTGAGGGGATGCCGTCATCGCACGAATGCCTATGCTTTGAAGATGCAGAAAAAAGCACTCGAGGTTCCAGACAAAATGCAGGGCAACTGGATATAATTGTTTGGGAAATTCACCTCCCATTTGGCACGGCATTCGTGGCCATCAGAAATCCTCCCGGGTCCCCCTCTATCTCACAGCTCCAAGTACCCAGACACCAGGCGTGATGACGCAGTTGGCTCCCATGTCGCCGAATTCAGCTATCATCCCCACCCGTCAATCACAAACACTACCACAGCCACCCCGGATGCACACTTATCCAATTCACAATGGAAAACGTGAAAAACGTGGGAAACGCAGAGCTGGGGACATTCTCAGGAATTTGTCTATGTACAGGTCTGTCACCTCGCTAATATTACTACAGTCCAAATCCTCCTTGTGACAAAAAAGAAAAAATCGTAGTGGAATCTATTGCTTTCCTGTGTCGAGATGTCTATCCCAGTAAAGCCTCCCCATCTCGGCGGCTATATTTCTCTTGCTGTCATCTTACCGAGGCATCATCCCTCTTGGTTCGTTTGTAATACAGTGCCCATTCCTCGCTGTGCTAACCGGCTTGATATGCCATCCCATCCCATCCCATACAGTCATACATATGAAACAACTCCTGTCGTCGTAGTACAATGGAGTAGCCCTCGCTTCGGGGAGGGGAGCCTTATTTTTGCTCGGCCTTGTTGGCCTTGACCTCGGTCTCGGCCTTGGCCAGCTCCTGCTCTGCCTCCACCATCTCAGCCACGGGCTTCTTCTCCAGGCCCGCCGCCTGAGCATTCAACTGTCGCTCCTCCTTCTCGTCAATGTCTTCCAGATCCCGGGGTGTGGCAAATCCGGTGCTCTGGCTGACATGGTCCTGCTCCGCCTCATCCTCGATCAGATCCTGCTGCTCCTTGATGACCTCCAGCCTTAGCTTGTTGGTGGCTGCACCCTCGGCGTTGTGGACCTCGAGCTCGATCTCGTGGTACAGCTCCTCGGGGATGGACGACAGCACTCCAATGAGAGCCTCAATCTGGTTTGAGCCCTCACCAGAGCCCTGGCCGTACATGTAGGCGTTGCTCAGGACAAGCAGCGTTGAGGGAACGCCCTCCTTGAGTCTGAGGTCCAACCAGCTCTGCAGGTCTGCTCGCATGCGCGCAGGTGAAACACCGTGGGTGCGGATACCGCGGGCAGCACAGGCAGTCTGAAGCTCTCCGACAGTCAGGCTGTCAACGCCCTCGAAGCTGATGGCCTTGTCGTCTCGCTTGATCTGGCGCATGCGGTGGCGAATCTGATATCGGAGCATCATGTCGGTTCCGTATGTGTTGAGGTTCATGTACTTGCACATCGACACGAGCTGAGGTCGAGAGAGGTTGTCCAGAGTCAGGTCATCGCGGAATGCCTTGCACACCTTGATGACATCCTCGGGAGTGGGTGCCTCACCCGTTGATCGCACCTTACGGAAAAAGTTTGAAAATTCCTCCTTTTGTGCGGTGGCCAGGCTCAGAGGGAGGCCAGTTTCTTTGAGAGTCTCCTGCAGGAAGGTGCTAACGTCCTTGCGTGTAGATCGGAGGAGAGCTGCTTTAGCCTCCTTGGACTTTTGTCCCTCAAAAGTGCTGGGAAGCATGTTGGGGAAGAGCTTGAGGGCAAAGGGGATGAGAGCCTCGCCCAGAGGGACGATGATGAAGACGGAAAAGGGAATGAGGCGTCCCAAGTCCTGGACGGTCCTCTGCAGCTGCTTGTTCTCACGGCGTGTGAGCTCGTAGCCGGCAGCCATCTTGAGAGCCAGCCTCCAGCTGATCTTCACCTCGGTAGCGAGCAGCTTGCTGCCATCCCAGTAGTGCTGTGCCTCCTTCTTGACCTTTTCCCAGACAGTCAACTTGGGCTCCTCCTTTTCCTTCTTGGCAACCTCCTGTGTCGCGGAAGCCCCCTTCTGGGGCACTACTTCAGTCGTGGTCGCAGGGTCCTTGGCGGCGGCTGTGCTGCTGTCCTCCTTGGCTTCGACGTCCTTGGCCTTGGACTCCTTCTTTGCGGCGGATGCAGGTTCCTTGGGCAGAGGTCTCTTGGCGGCTTCGGCATTGAATCCAGGGGGCGGGCCAGCGAGACCGTCAGGGCGGTGGTGCTCGGTGCCCATAGACCGCATGGGGATCAGCAGAGCAATGGCGGGAATCTTGGCATGGCGGCTGACATGGCGACCGAGAACAGCGGGGGAGACGCCTCGAGAAAGAGCCCTTGCTGCGGTCAAAGTCAGTACAATGATCAAGATTCAGCCAGACGGGTTCAACGGCCGGCAAACAAACGGGCGGAGCGACAGCTTACCGTTGCCCAGCAAGGGGTTCCTGGAGACGGCTCGGCGAGCGACGTTGGAGGAGGCGCTCATGGCGAGCGAAAGATTCGGATGAAAGATTGACGGTTAGTGAGGCAGTGATGTAAATTGCATATAGAGTCGAGCTGAAGAGAAGAGGATGAAGGAGGGACAAGACAGAGTGGATGTGCAGCTAGGTTAAAGAGGCGCTGCCCACTAGAGGTAAGTAATTGCGGTTCTTGAGAATAGGATGGACATGGGATATGCGCCAGGCGGGAAGCGGAAGACCTGGCGATCCGACCGGGCCGGGGGCCGCATTATCTTTGACCCTTTGGTCGGGCCTGGGCTATTTGGGCCGACGTGCGCCTGGCTAAGCTGGATCGGATGGCCCCGAGGTCACGTGGCCAGATTACGTTTGGTTTCTTGTTGAGGCGGGAATCCACATGTGACAGCCGGTCTGGGCGCCATTGGTGGAAGCGGCTGAGTCAGCATAACCGAGAGAGCCACCCGGGTACGTACCCAGGTACGTACCCTCGCACGCAAGTGCCGTCCCCTACTTCCAGGCCAGCCCAACAAAGAACAACCGCTGCCCCCCCTGGCAGATTCGAGAACGAAGCCCGGCAGCTAACTCCGATATCGACGAGAGGGAGGGCCACTTGCTTCTGACACGTTTGCAATTCTCCATCGTCGGTTACGAGAGGGCTGTCGAGCGATTGTCGGCTGTCTTTGGGCATCCATCACCGCATTCTCTCGGCGACGCACACCACCCGCGGCACCGCACTGACGGGATGGGTGTCAATTTAATTACCCCGTCCCGTCTTCTGTCGCAGGCTGGTGCGAGCTGGCAAAGCTGGCTACCAGAAATTGGGTGCGGCAGCGTCAGGGGTTTGAGACACCAGGCACCTGCCAGTTCAGATCCGTCTATTCTTGAACATTCGAAAGCGGAGGGACCCTAGCCACATCGCTGCCAAAGCCACATACAGCACAGCCGCTCCTACGTAATGAGGCCCCTTTTGCTTCTGGCGGCCCCTCCTCTCCTGGTCCCTCTATCATGGCTGGCTCCCTATGGCTGGCTCCCCACAGCCGGTCGAGACGGCCTCTGGCTTGGCCGTCTCCGATGCCCAACCAGACAGACTCTGTGATTGTGACGTGATGGGATTCTTGACGCGCTCGATCGACGGGCTGGAACTGTGATTCATGACTCACCCCACCCCGCATTGCAGCCGTGACGAATGCAAAACATCCGAGACTTTGGGCCCAAGACGGTGCTTGACGATGAACGCCAGGGCGAGCGGCCTGGAGGCCAAGGTTGTAGTGTCAAGCATGGCGCCCCTCGAGTTCTAGAACTCCATCTCATCGCGATGCTACACCAGAATGTGACAATTCCAAAGTTTATATCGCTGCAAACAGCCTCTAGTTTACAGCTGGGCCAAGTCGCCTACAGAAAGCCTTTGACGGCTTTGGCCAGATCTTGCACGTCTTCGAACTGCGGCCAGTGTCCAACATCCTCTAACACTACCAAGCGCGACGTCTTGATTCTAGCGACGTACTGTTCGCTCACCACAGGAGGCGTAATCTGATCCCCAGCACCCACTACGACCAATGTGTCCGCTTCTATTTCCTCCACCCTCATCTCATTGGTCGCTTTGGAAAGTGCCCAGAGCCCCTTGGCGTACGACTCCGGATCTTGCCCCAAGATGCTGAGCCGCAGAGCCGTCGTCGAGAGGGGGTTTATCTTGTGAGACGTCGCTGATAAGCTGCTTCCAACAACGGCATCGACAACCTCGCTTAATCCCTTTGCGCGCACAATGGCGGCCTGGTCGGCGAAGCTCTTGGCAACTGCCTTGGGCAAGGGCGACGGGGGCGGTCCAACAAGGACGAGCTTCTTGACAAGCTTGGGGTTGTCCAATGTGAACCTGATTGCTGCCAGAGTGCCCATTGAATGCGCAACCAGAGTTGCCGCATCTGCCTGAGATATCTGCGCATGATCAAACACGCCCCGGATGTCAGCCGCGAGAGATTCAATCGTCACCTCACTCAGGGGGTGCGTCGGGCTCAGTCCATGGCCTTCGAGGTCAAACAGGTGCAAGGTACGAGACTCTTCCAGTGACAGAGCAGAGATGAGGGGCGTCCAAGCTTCCAAGGACCCGCCCAGACCGTGGACAAAGACGAGCTGCTCGTTGCCTGATCCAAGCTTCTTGTAGTGAAGTAGCTTGGAATTGATTGACGTAAGATGGGAGCTCGCGCCAACCGTCTTTGCCGCGTTGGTTAGCTCGAGCGACGAATTAGCAGCAGGTGAGGCGGACGCAGAAGACGAGGCAATCTTGTTGCGCAGGGTTCCCAGGCCCGTCACAGAGATGGCAACTTCGTCGCCTGTTTTAAGGTAGACGGGTGGGTTTTTACCAATGCCAACGCCTGCAGGCTTGATGGCTCGCGTCAGTAGCTGCGCCTCTCAATGGGGAGTGGAACACTCACTGTGCCAGTGGCTATCACGTCGCCAGGCTGGATTGTCTGACCCGCAGATATCGTACTGATGAGCGTCGGGATGGAAAAGATGAGGTCATCCGTCGTAGCATCTTGACGAAGCTCGCCATTCACATGCGTCTGAACCCGGAGCGTGGACGGAAGGTCCTCCTTGGGGACGGCGATCGGGCCCTGTAAACATTGGACTGGTGAGACATGTCGTGAGCGCGGGAGCTATGACGATACTTACGATGGGACAAAAGGTATCGGCCGATTTGCCAATGAAGAATTGCTTGTGATCCCGCTGTCGCTCTCGCGCCGTCACGTCGTTGATGATGGTGTAACCCCACACGTAGTCCCAGGCGTCCTTTTCTTGGATGCGGAAGCCAGGCCGTCCGAGGATGACACCAATCTCACCTTCATAGTCTACCGTCTCAGAGAAGCCCGCGTGGGGATAGACCTCCTCGCCGTGCGCGATGATGGACGTCGCCCTCTTAGTGAAGATGACGGGATGGCTGGGACGGGCTACCTTATCGGAGCTGTCAAAGCCAGAGCTGTTGAACTCCTTGGCATGTTCCAGGTAGTTTTTGCCCACAGCGAGCACGTCGCGACCCGAGATGGCTGGCAGCAGCTTGACGGATGACGCCGCGACGGGAGCGCCCGTGGCAATAACCTTGTCGGAGCCCGCCTCGATGACTTGGTACAAGTTCGCTACCGGAGTTCCTGACGTAAAGGACAGAGGCTGGATGGTGTCTGCCTTTAGATCGAAATGGCCGGTTCGCGCAAGGCCCGTTATCGGGTCTACATAGGCAGCGTACTGCGTGAGGCGAGGGGATGCCATCGTGTTTCACAAAGCGGGCGGGCTGATTGAGAGCAAAGGGCCACGCACGAAACAAGCTTGATCTGTATCGTCCACTGAGGCACCACGAGATTGAGGTAGCTCTGGCGCAACTTGTCATGCAGATGTTGGTCTGTAGTTATCCCGTTGCAGTGCGGGGCAATTGGGATGACGCCTTTGGACAGGTGGAGTCGCCGCTGTGAGAGAGCAAATCCGTGCATTCTGTAAATGAAGTTCTCACCTGTAGCTCCTTTGCATTATCCTCTGCCTGTCAACGAAGAGGGAGTGAGGTAGAAATTTTGAGAGGTCTGAGATGCCAATGGTCACCACAAGCTTGACGCAAGCGATGGACTTTTATGATTAGAGTACTTTGTGAAACAACGGCATCCAGCCCTATACTACTGATGATACCCGCGTCCTCGATATCCTTGCGGGTGAGTTTGAGTTGAGGATAATCTGTAGACAGTAAAAACAATGCAGGCTCTGGAATTAGTGGCGGTTGTGCTCTGAACGTTCTACCTGGTGGCATCAGATCACTGGAGTCCCAGGGACCTTGGCAGGAGGTGAAGCGGAAATCACCAAGGCCTTGATACAAACAGCTAGCAAATACAGGCATTCTGCAACCATTTATGGTCAGATAGAATACATGTTTATGCTATAGGTTAGCAAATGATGGTAGATTTGCCAGATGTCTGAAGGGCTCATCTACAAGTGGTCAGCACGGTCTTGACGGTGTAGATACCTGACGAGATAGCTTAAACATGTTCTTACAACTACCATTCGAGTTTTCCTTCAATATCAGTTGAATGCTAACTACTTATGTGGTAACGATCAGTTCAACAAAACTGCTCAGGATTGGTAGAGGATACAGCCCAGATTTGAATGCTCCCATACCAAACGTTACATCGCCTTGAGTCAATTCCAGTCAAACCATCGCACAGTCCTCGAATACATAAAAAAACGGATACGTGCGAAGCGTGGAAAGCGGCCGCGGCCTAAACACTGGTCTAGGGTTACATCTGGGTACCATCGACGATACTGGCACTCATCTCGGTAGGGATCTCCATATCGGCAAACCGTAGTTCTATAATAGGATTATTGCTGATACATCCATAATTAAGCTCAACTGTCCAATGCCCAGAATTGATGCAGACAGACACTGATCCATCTGTCAAAAAGAGTGAGATAGTACGAAGTGAGAGCTCGGAAGAAGAGAGATATCAGGTTGGGCGGCAAGTTCATTGTAACAACTGTGATCTCATCGAAAATCAGATCCACATTACATCAGGACGGAATTTCTTTGTTTTAATATCTGGGCGTTCTCGAGTGTGCGGCCCTCAGCGCGCGCGCGTTGCGCTCGATGCGTGCGATGCGTGTAGCGGGGGTCCTCAACCGCAAATCTCGTAAGTAGACTCTCGGCACAGCCCGAGAAATTAAACGTGGTTATGGGGTATTTTCTTTTTCCCTCGTCCAATTATCTGAGGCATTCTTTCTTTAGTTGCAGCCGCATGACAGGGGGCTGCTTTGTTATGATCCCAGTGCCGTTGATTTGCTAATGCCGATAGCTCGGCGTTAAACAAGTCAAACGCCAAGCGTCAGTACAGGCAATACAACGTCGATTTTTTCCAATACTGCATTGCAGATCTTGTGCTATTACGTAGAATTATGTTGCATTGGCCCTAGTTGTAGAGACGTCGGGCAGAAATAAGATTCCGTACCCGAGCAGAGCAAGTTGTATAAGAGCCTACCAGTTCTTCGCCCTCTACCGATCAGCGGACTTCAGTCATTCAAGGCGAATTGAACCCAATAAAAATCCAACCCAGTGATCCCTTGTCAGAATGGCTTTTCTACAGGCTTTGGGCGTGTCATGTACCCATGCTTTGTTGTCCCAAAAGTCTACGCTCTTTGCTTTCACTGCTGTGGCATTGTCCTTGGTTTTCTGGCTCAAGAAGAGCCAACAAAATTCTTTGCCCGAACTCAACCCGCGGAAACCTTTTGAGCTGACTGACCAGCGGCGGATTCGTGAGTTCATCCAAAACAGCAAGTCCTTGCTCAGCCGAGGTCGAGCACAATTCAAGCATGAACCTTACAGGGTCATGTCAGAATGGGGGGAGATGGTCGTCCTGCCCCCGGACTGCGCAGACGAGCTTAGAAGCGACCCACGAATGGATTTTGAGACCCCAGTCGCTGATGTAGGCCTCTACCACCGTACGATTCTAGTCTGCGTCTAACAAAATCCAGGATTCACATGCATACATCCCCGGTTTTGATGCCTTGGAGCCCGATGCCCGTGTGACCAAAGTGGTCACCAAGTACCTAACCAAAGCCTTGAGTGAGTAGAGATGGCATGTAAAAACAGCATTTCCAAAGGTTAAAATGGCTCATCTTGAGAATAGACAGCCTTACCGCGCCAATATCAATGGAGGCGTCAGCAGCAACCAAGGACGTCTTTACCGATTCCCCAGGTATGCAGCCCTGTAGCCAAATAATTCCAGTGCGAAGAATGAGTAAACTGACTAAAGCCGTGTCACATTTAGACTGGCGCGATATTACTCCATCGGTTGATCTTCTCCAAATCGTGGCACGAATGTCGACTCGAGTGTTTCTTGGAGAAGAGATGTGCACAAACTCAGCGTGGATCAAGTCCTCCACCGAGTACACGGCCATGGCATTCGGTATGGGAGATTCAATGAGGCGGTTCCCTCGAATTCTGAGACCCATTGTTCATTGGTTTATGCCATCATGCTGGGAGCTGCGACGGAGACTCTCGCTATGCCGACAGGTCCTCGACCCGTACATTAAGCGACGCAAAGCCTTGGCAGCTGATGCCAATGCACGAGGCGATAAGGTTACTTTTGACGACTCCATTGAGTGGTTTGAGAAGGAGTGCGGTCCGCACCATGATCCCGCGATTAAGCAAGTGACGCTTTCAGTCGTCGCCATTCATACCACAACCGACCTACTGCTGCAAACAATGACCGACATCGCGAAGCACCCAGAGCTTTTTAAGCCTCTCCGCGAGGAAGTCATCCGAGTACTTGGCTCGGAGGGTTTGAAAAAGACTGCTCTCCACAATCTAAAGTTGATGGACAGTGTTTTGAAGGAGAGTCAGCGGCTTAAACCCTCACTTCTTGGTAAGTCGGTTCCGGATCCATTCTCATAACAAATTTAACATGCCACCAGGGAGCTTTCGGAGGCAAGCAACCGAGGACATAAAACTCAGTAACGGCTATACAATCAAGAAAGGCACCCGAATCGTTATTGACAGCAGCCATATGTGGAGCGAGTCTCACTACGATGACCCGGAAAAGTACGACGGCTTCCGGTTTCTGAAGAAGCGCGAGACGCCGGGTGAAGACAAGAACACCCAGCTTGTCAGTACGAGCGCCGCTCATTTGGGGTTTGGGCATGGGCTCCACGCTTGTCCAGGACGGTTCTTCGCGGCGAATGAGATCAAAATCGCCCTGTGTCATCTCCTATTGAAGTACGATTGGCGACTCCCGGATGGGTTTCATCCTCGACCATTTACCTATGGCATGACATTTTTAACGGACCCGACTACAAAGTTGTTAATCAGGAGACGAAAAGAGGAGCTTAACCTAGAATCATTGCCATGTTAAGATTGCTGTATTCAAGAAGCATTACGGCGATATGTCAAAGATTAGCTTAGTAGAGATCGATTGACCAATTTCAGAAGAATTTTAAATAAATGACGTTATTTATTTACTGTGGGTTTGTTTCTCTATACTTCTATAATACCTGGCCCATGATCCTTATTTTACTTCTTCTTGGAAGAAGGACCTCGGGGGCTGGAACTTGCCAGCTTGGGAAAATACACTCATCATCTAAACTCCAGTCCGTCCATCCCCAGAACCCGCCTCGCTGTAATTTAGGCCACTCAAAGGTTAATCCACCTGGCCATCCATTCCTGGTTCACCTGCTTTGCTTCATCAACCAGTCCCAAATCCAACAGCATCTGGACGGTGCCCCTGGCGGCACTCTCAAGGGCACTGAACACCCAAGAGTGCGTAAAACTGGTGTGCTCACCAATATACACGGTGTTGAACTCTGTCTGCCAATAGGCGGGCAGGTAGAGCTGCTGCTGCGGCACAACGGGCACGGCCCAGGATCCAGCGTGGTGCTCGTCGTGCTCCCAGCAATGCCTCTTCCAGTTTCCAGTCCAGTTCTCCTCGGCGGCCGGCCCGTGAATTTCTACCAGGGCTTCCTGGATATAAGCAATGTGCTCCTCGTCAGTCAGCGCGCATGCGGCCGCTGCGTCACCAGACGAGACATAGGATGCCATAAGCACACCAGGACCCGTGCTGTTGATATCCCACGAGGGATAGCAGATCTGTCCAATCAAGGGGCTGTTGACACGGCCGCAGCCTCCAATAACTGGGTGCTCAAGGTGTTCCCACCATCGTGTCTTGTACTGGATGGCGACCTTGACAGCGCCATCAAAA
This sequence comes from Calonectria multiphialidica, assembly GCA_020623665.1. Lineage (NCBI taxonomy): Eukaryota > Fungi > Ascomycota > Sordariomycetes > Hypocreales > Nectriaceae > Calonectria > Calonectria multiphialidica. Next base: position 264,158 of record JAHVYC010000046.1, on the reverse strand, counting down.
ACCATGCGGTCAATAGCGCGGCGCATGAGGCTGGAGTGAGGCGGGATCTTCCAGAACTTGAGCAGGTTGAAGGGAACACTGTTGAAGATATAGTCAAACTGCTCGTCCACCGAGCTGACGTTGCGAGGGTTGCTTCCGGCAGGTCTGTGCGACACTGTGAGCGAGCTGTTGTTGTCGTGGTACTTTACGGCGTGGACCTTTGCGTCGAACTGGATCCTGCCCTGGACAATGTTCGCAAAAGCCTCCGGCAACCGGCTCATGCCGCCTTGGATTGTGCGCCACTTGTCCGCCATGAAGTAGACCGTCTCGAATTCCCACATGGGCCAGACGAAGTTGGTGGGCGTTACCTCATCTGTTGTATTCAGATCGGTGCCGATAACATAGCGAAGGTACTCAACCTCGGAGAAGTCCAACATGCCGTCGGCCACTGCCTCCTTGTGGGCCCGGAAAACATCCTTGGAATACGACCTGACGCGCTCAGGCGTCAGTCCCTTGAAATCCTCCAATGCCTGTATCGCCTCCTCTGCAGCGGTCTGGTTCGAATAGGTTGTAGCCTCAAAGTACTCTGGGTTCTCAGCTATCTCAGTCTTACCGGGTAAGGTACCATCAGGACGTCGCTTGTTGGTGGTGACGGGTGTGTTGGCAGCGGATTGAATCCAGGGGATAAAGTTGACTTTGAGGGTGCTGTTGTCCCCATTGATCTCGTTCAGTTTGTCTCCAAGCTGGAAGATCATGCGCTGATCCATGATGGGGAGTGTCTCATTCGTCTCAGAATCGGTGATTTCATATGGAAATCGCATGGGTCCCAGCTCATGGTACTGGCCTTCCTCTGGAGTCGTCCCATTCAAATAGGTGGTCATCATACGGCCACCAAGTCTCTTGGAGGATTCAAGGATCTTCCAGTTGTGAATGCCAACGGAGTCCAGCATGAGCTGTTGGTTGTCAATATCAAGAGCCACATAACTGGGAACACATTAACTTACAGCCGTGGTAAGTCCCGAGATACCGGCACCAAGGATACCGAAGCTCTTCTCCTTTGTCGCGGCAACAAACGTCTCGTTGGGTTGCTTTTGCTTGAGATACGCGACACCATCGAACCAGGGCCCCATGGGATCGGCGACGTCGGCGAAAGTCGAGCCACGTCGGCGAAGTTTCCGCTTCTTTGTTACCAGCTCCTGGGAACGGCCCACGGGTTGGCCATCTAGGAAAGCATGCAGACAACCACCTTCGACATCCGATGGAGTCACCCAGACAAACTTGGTAGGGCGCTGGTCTTTCCATTCCAAGTGGCGGGCCGCAATTGGATGAGACCCAACATGCGTGCGACCGACGACATGATGAGCATCGGAAATGATGATGGTATCGCATGAACCATAGGCGATTGCGAGTTCACCATTAATATCGCCGCTGTACTCGACATTGATGTTGTGAATGCCGCCCTGGTCAATTTCAAGGGGGCCTTGAAACAATACCGAGTTTCTGGGGATAGGCTCGCTAGCCCCGAGCGATCCGAGGAATGCAGCGGCTCCAACTAGGAGCTTACCAGTTTGGACGGTCATGGCTGGCAGGGTGGTTGGGAGTCGTGGATGCGCCCATCTCGTGAATCACCCATCCCTATCTCTACTTATATTCGGCCCCGTTGAAGCTCGGCCGAGCATAACCCGATATCGGTGACGTAGGCGATTCGGCGATTCATCAGGGTACAACTTTATCACAAATAAAGCTTTCAAAAGTTCTCGAAGTCCAGCCTGATCAGTCTGTTGAGAGGCATCATGGTGGACTCCCCCCCCCCCCCCCCCCCCCCCCCCCCCAGTGGAGCTCCGGGCTCGGACGGCTTGGCAGAGAATAAACCCATGTCAAAATGATGATAAGCTTAAGACTAGACGAATAAAGACGCACGCAGAAAGCCATCAGGGTTGATGATAGACAACGGCGGTCAAGGTATTTGCTGCAGTTATATACATGAATCGTGAACAGTCCCAATCCAATTGGTCTTTCATGTCACGCGTCTGTCGCAATTCCGACAGTCCGGGTATACCCCACCCAACCTTAACTCGAGTTCACAGCGACCAAGATGTCGGTACCTACACTATGTCATCTGTTCAGTCGTTGCACAACTTCTCCGAGAGAACGGATGATCCAGCTTGTGCCGGACCACCCAGCCCTGAGGGTCCACGTTTCATCTCCCGCGTGTCGTTTCCTTTTGCTCGTTCTCGCATCGAGCTAAACTCTTGGCACGCTCCTCGCTTCCATTTTTCTCATGTGCAAAAATACCCCGGCAGATAGCTTCAACCCCTGTCCTTGTGGAGGTCATGCTAGAGTCGAAGCGGTTCACCGTGCCGAGGACCGAAGTACGATGAAAAATCCCTTCGGCCTCCACAAAGAATGGCACTGATAATCATGCTTTGTAATTTTTAAGCAGCGACTATCGTAATCTTCCCCATATTGGCTAGCCGGCTACGATTGACTGGGCTTGGCATCATTAATGGGTTTTCGACCTTGCCCGTCCAATCAACAGAAAATTTGCGTAAAACAGACCAAAAATCCCTCTGTCCACTCATTGGCACGTTTACACCGGTTTGCGTGGTGGCAGAGAAGTGGGATGTTATATTCAATGCACAGGCCACACAGCTATGGAGATTCAAGAAGCTCACTTGGTCCTTTTACCACATCTCCGCTCTATGAAAAGGAGCAATTATGAATGTGGGCCAATAGAGTTTAACGGTGGGGACTATGACCGAACGATTCATTAGCTTCTTCCAGCTCCATGTACGGATGTTACAGAGAGCCAACAGGAAATGGCCGTTCAGATCTGATAAGCACGGCAACGATTAGTTCAACTGGACTTCCCAAGGAGCACATTAGACACGATCAGAAAAGTGCTGCTGCTCCCACTAAAGCCCAATTACTCATACTATCCATTCAAATAATTCGCACAAGACGCTCTTCAGCCCTTGCAAAAAAGTCTCTTCCGCCCCTCTCCTCGGCTAAGGAGCTGAACACGCCAACCCTCCAAAACTCCTCCTCGACCCCAGTCTCAAACAGCAAGAGCCCATGAACCACCTCAAGCGGTGGATCCAGCGTTCCAAGGTGTTGGTAATGCTTTTCGTGCCGAGGTTCCTTGGCAAACTGTTCTGGTTCGGTTGTGGTGCCACTTGAGATCAAGAGCAAAAACAGTTTGGCGGTGGCAACTTCGGAGAGCGGCGCAGCATGTTCACCCACCGCCTTCCAGTCGAGAGCGCACGCTGCAACATACTCTTCACCGTCAAAGAGCAGCCACTCGCTCTGTGAAGTGAATACTCTTTCTTTCCGAGGCAGTGCCTTGATTGAGAGCCCCGGAAATTGGCGGATTCTCCCACATATCAGCAGGGAGCCACCACTCACGTTCCCGAACTTATTTTCTCCTCTGATTGTAGCACTGGCTTCGATGATATTGTATTCTGGTCGCATATTGTCAGAATCGTCCCAGCTGATTCTGGATTGCTGCCGGGCCCAGGACCAGCTGGGAGCAACTATCATGCCCTTATTGGCCAAATCGCTGATCAAGTCTGGAAAGGGCTTACAAGAGTCCCCGCGCGGTTTCCAGAGCAGGCCGCGATGCAAATCATTTTTCCATAAACCGGCCAAATATTGATCTCCAGATTTGCGTGCAAAAGTCGAGGCGAGAGAGGATATGGCTGGCAAACGGTCTGATTGGTATGTGAGGCTTCTGGGGCCGTAGTCATAAATGCAGCCATACCAAGACTCATAGCTAGCCCCTCCCCTCCACAAATATTCGGAGTCGGACATGTCATATTCGTCATCAATAACACCGTCTTCACTGCGAAGGACGTTTGTAGGCTCAGTAGAATACCAGTGCATCATGGTGCTCCCGAAATAAAGCTTCCTCGGTGAAAATACTTTTTCCTGAAATGTCCAACCCCGGTTCGGCCACGGAGAATTCTCCAAGTCTATAGATAGCGGCCTGTCCGATATTGTTGGGGTTGTAAGAAGCCCATGCATTGCATTTTCGTAAGCCATTGGAATATGCCGCACGTGGAATGATCCTCTTCGTCTACGTTTAAAACTGTACTGAATTTTGAGGCTTTCATTGCGTTGGAGAAAGCCATCATTACAAGATGCCGTACAGAGTGGAATGATTGTGACCAAGGCATTGTTAAAGACCTCCGACATTGCTTGAGATTCCCTCTCCCAATCATGTTCATCATCTTGAATTATGCAAATTGCGTCAATCCAAAGGTACCGGATGCCGATAGCCCGAGTGACGCGAACCGCATCTTGGTAGGTTTTTGGGAGATTGTGAAAAGATATGGATGTTTCCAGGAAACTCAGGTTACTTTTTGTGGTCTTCATCATTGGTGGTTGAGAGCCCCAGAGATAGCTCAAGGCAACATATTGCTTCGGGGAAGAATCTTTGTCACTCTCCACGAGACGAATATGGCTCGAGTCCTTTCTACCCTCCACGTAGATTAACCGAGCAGGGCAATATTGTGGTTTTTGGGCCTTCATACTGAGGGAGATCCAACGTTTCATTGTAAATATCCCTGCCGGTGATAAAATATTGTCGGGGATCACGGCCGAGGTGATGTCAAACAGCTTTGCGCAAGCATCTATTCATTCATCAGGAGCTGATGAAGGACAAAAGCCACATTCAACATACCATTCCAATTCGCGCTCACTCTAAAGGTGAGGTAGTCAAATGGATGGCCGGGGCTCAAAAAGCATGGGCTGTGGACCGTAAATGCTACCAAGCCAAGATTCCACTGGTGGCGCATTTGGACTATGCGCACGTAGTGATGGGGTTGTTTCTTGAGCGGGAACTTGCGGAAGTGCCTAATCATGGCGTTTCGAAGCAGGGCGCAGAATCCACATCCGTAATTCGCAGAAGCAGCGAGACCAGGCAGCGATGGGACGATATCTTGCCGGAAGTAGTCCAACTTGCCTCCTGTTGAGTCACCGGCGGCAACCAGCTTCCACGTACCTCTTCCACTGCGCTTGCGTCGCAGCTCCAGGTCTTCCAACTGTATTACCTTGCAATTCTTGCATAAACTGGCACCGTGTCTCACGATCGACTCCTTTATGGGTCCAAAATCATAGCGAGAACAATGCACCTTGCGGGCTGCGGTGTTAGCCGAGTTGTTATCCATAACAAAGCTACAAACCGTCCGGTCGCTCCAAGTCACCGTCCCCAGCCAGCTTTACGGAGCAGATTATAACGATCAGTTCAGCTAAGTCGGTTAGGATTAGTAGGCATACAGGTTCAGTGAGGAAGATTAAGCGGGAATTACTGCCTCAGCTTGTCATCCCACCAACTGCCATTACCTAATCTGTCTATATATACGTATAAGTCAAATTACTAAGGCGTCAGCCTGCAGCAGATTCACAAATATTCCAATTCTGCCATTGGGTAGAAAATAATTAGGATCTGAGGCTATTGAGCGGGCCGGTTCTTCTAGAAGACACAATCCCGGTAAGCGACGATGTCATCAATGAAAATGATATAACGAGCGATGGCATGTCGAATTGTACGTAGAGATGGGAGACGAACATCTTCCCATTCGTTGGCCTCAAGGAAGTTCAGCACAGCCACACTAGAATAAATCCATTCAAAGTGGGTAGCTTACACCAACAATACGATCAAAATTCCCAAATAAAGCGCAAAGAGGCATCACTCGCTGGTCCAAAGCTCATCTATTGATTAAATATGCATCAAGGCAATAAGTCACATTTATAACTCCAATCGTCCCATGCAAAAGTCGAGGGGCTACCAAGCCCAAATCCCATATGCCAAAATGCTCAGGGCCCCGTCATGTTCCTGTACTTCATACGCCTGTTTGTACGCCGCCAATTACCGTGAGCCGCCGCTGAGAGGTTTCGACTCGGCCTTTTCGTCCACACTGTCATCATCACTGTCGTCGCCGACCGCGTAGTGCTCGGCGTCGTCACCGGCCAGACGCTCATTTGATCTGTCGCGGTAGTCTGCAAACTGCTCATCGTCGCTTCCTTCGGCAAAGGCATCATACAGCTCGCCACCGCGAGTTCGGCGCGACTTGCCACCAGCGGCGCCCTTCTCACCAGAGTTCAGACCCTCGGCTTCTTCTTCGTCGATGAGCTCGAACTCGTAGTTGTCGCGAGAGTTGTTGAGGCGTCGTCGGCGGGCGATCCAGAGGTAGATGCCCAGGCCAAGGCAGAAGGCGGCAATCAAGCCGATGGCACCGTAAATCCAGACCTTCTTGGAGCCAAAGTCGGGGAGCCACGATACCCACGAGGAGGCGGCCGCCGAAGTGGTCTCCTGGACCGCATTGGTACCGCTGGGGGCTGGTGCCTGGGTGCCACTTGGCTTGGAGGGGTTCTTGGTAGGTCGCTCGGGATGGTCGGAAGGCTTGCTTGCGGTCGCAGTGGGTGTTGAAGCGGGCGCAGTTGCAGTGGGCTGGATGACGTCGTGGTCATTGTCATCGCTCTCAGAGGGCATGGGCAGAAGGGTGGCCTTCCCGGCGTCGATCGATTCACCCCACAGCTTCAGATGCCAGTCAATGAACTTGCCAGAAAACTCATTTTCTTCAGTGTCCCGGACAATGACGGTCCATTTGCCGACACCGGACTCTCCCCTGTTTAATGTCAGTTGGATATAGCTCAAAAGATAGCAGGAAAAAACATACCAGTGCGCAACACTCATAAAGGTCCACTTCTTGTATCCCGCCTCAGCAGAGTCGAGCTTGCGAACAACAGCAATGTGGCTGACAATGCCCTCGGGGCTGATCAAGTCGACGCTCAAGTCACCGCGGCGAGTGTGGTCAATATTCATGGTGACAGTAACATGCTCAAGACGCTCGACGTTGGCCTCCTTGAGCATGTCGGCCGTGACCTCAAAGGTTGACGTCAAGCCCTCGGCGCCCTGGGGAATATCCTTCTTGATGTGAATCCAGGGAGAAAAGTACCAGGCCTGGGGCTTGACCTTCTCCCAACCCTTGGCCTTCTCAACGAGAGCGTACGAGTCAATCTTGCCATATCCAAAAGTGTGGCTGAACTGCTTGCCAATGCTGGTCTTTTGCCATTCAGCCTCACCATCGTCAATGGGAACGGCCGTGTCCATGGCGAGGTACTGCATGTCTCTCCAGCTCAAGTCGGGTCGAACCTGCATAACGAGGGCGAAGATACCAGCAGCAAGAGGGGCAGCAGCCGAGGTACCACCATGGTTGCTGTAGCAGGCGTTTGTGCCAACGTCGGTGGTGTGCTGGTCATGTCAGCTAACTTGGCCTTCATAATGGGTTACAAACAACTTACAATCGCGTCGCCGTTGCCACTGCTGTACGTGACGACAAGCTGAGCTGAGCAATGCTCCGAGTAGTAGGGGTGTGCGCCGGTATGGTCGACGGCGCCAACGGTGATGCTGTAAATCGAGTTGGTGTAGCCATCAAAATTGCAGTTGTCACCATTGGCAGCACCGTTGCCGCTGGCAAAAACATAGATGGATCCCAAGCCGCCACGGCCCTTTTGGATGGCCTGAAGCATAGCCCTCCTGATCAAAACACCAGGGGCTTCCATGGTTCGGCCGTCGTCGGACGGGCCCCACGAGCACGAGTAGATCTGGGTGTCCTGGTACTTGTACATCATGGCTTCGGCCTCGTCGGCGTCGGTAATGGCCTTGCTAAGGATTCGAAGTCCGGCAATCTTGGAGTCGTACGCGACACCAACACCGCACACATCGTTGCGAGCCGCGGCGACCTCTCCCGCGCAGCGAGTGCCGTGCCTATCGTCAGACAGCTCGGGAGCGGGGCTGGGGTCGTGGTCGTTAAAGTCCCAGGATCCTTCGGCAAAGTAGTTGGGCGCAAGATCCTTGCTGTTCATGTCCAGACCGTCATCGACAATAGCAACGGTGGCGTTCTTTCCAGTGATGCCCTCGAGCCAGAGGCCCGTGACGTTGACGTCGTGGCCGGCCTCGTCGGGGTTCGGGTTCAAGAGGTGCCACTGGTCGACGAAGATGGGGTCGGATATGTCGAGAGACTTCATGACCTGGGCCTGCTTTATTGTGGCCTCGCCCCTGGGCAGCAGGCGACGGCGGGCAGGGCCATTTCGAGGTGGGGGAGGAGCTCGCTTCTCAAGATGCATACGCGGCTCCTGCTTTCTGGCGAGGAGGACGCCATCGAGGGGGTCCGAACCGCCCACATCGCGCTTCCTTCTCCTGCGCTCTTGAATCTCTCTCTTCACGACGTCCTCGTCGCTCTTGATGGATCGGAATACGTGGTGGTCGTCGAGGCCGAGAGAGCCCTCGTGTCTCAGGCCGAGGCGACTGGCTATTTGCTCGGGAGTAGTCGAGCGGTCGAGGTGAAGAACGTAGTAGTCGTGGCTTCCGTGATCTCGGGCAACTTGGCCATGGGAAAGGACGGCGAGGCCGGCAAGGCTCAGGAGAGCCGAGATCTTCATGATGGAGTCGAGGGGGGTAAAGGGAGGCCTTGGAGGCGCTGAAAGGATGGCGCGTGAAGCGATATCACAATGTGTCTAATACATCAATAGAGGTGTCGCGGGGAGCCGGAGTGGGTGAGGGTGGGAACTGGTGGGCGGGTGTCAGCTTGAAGGCGCGAAAAACGAAAGTCGAGATCGAATGCAGGGTGATGGCAGACTGATGGCAGACTGATGAGACGGATGCTCTGGGAGGCGGGCCGGGGGCTGACGTGGTCGCAATTGAAGCGCGCACAAGTGAGGGAGTTGGAGAGGGGCAGGAGAGGCCTGTGGTACCTTTGAGAATCAGGGTGAACCCGCGGTGGTGGCCGTTGGATCGCGGGGTGAGTCGGACGGGATCGCGTTGTCGAGGGAGAGAAGTGTTGTCGTGGCCTCGAATTGATTTGGATCGCAGCCTGGACGGACCTGTTCGGACCTGGTCTGGAACGGGCAGGGTCCGTAGCGTGCACATGTACATGACACATGTACGTACTTGGCGGCCCAGCTGGATGTAGGGGCGCGCGACCGGGAATAGGGGATCTGACGCCAACCTAGATCACCCTTAGGGGCCTTCTGGGCTTCTGGGGGAGAGGACCTTTGGCTCCTTTGGGGCGTAGCATTCGCCAGCACTCGCCAGCTAAGCCTGCGCCACGCCTCTCCCACGCCTCTCCCACGCCTTTCTCGCTTTCTTGGCTTCCCTGAGGAGGGGGCAGCGGTACGTGTCCCGGAAGAACTAGCTCTGGGAATCCACCACTAGGTTAGATTTGACTGCCGTTCCTGGAGAACCCATTTATTAGACAACTACCGTACGCGTGGAAGAGGTCGTTTCCCATGCATCTCCCAATTTAACCTTGATTGCGAACCATGCTGCCCGTCAATTCAATTCTTTGTTCTCCAAACGGGGCCCAGGTCAAGTGGCAGCAGGCAAGCAAATCACTGCCAGGTTGGGTCCTGCTGCCAGCACCGCAAGCACCGCCACCAACCGCAGAAAAAGGTAAGCCTGCATACATCGTCCGCAGCCACACGCCAGCGCCGAACGCTCCCTGAATAGCAGCACGGGCCCCATGAAACACTGACCCGTGTATTACCACTGTATGATGCCCACGGCCATGCATGCTTGCCCCTTGCCTTGCCCACATGCCCACCTGCCCTAATTCCCATTCCATACTCGTTTACGGATACTTCACTCAACTCGGACCCTGGTTACGTAACCCTCCCTTTGTGGCAATTGAGGCAAATACCCATTTTCCTGATAATATCATGAACTTTTTCTCTACGTTTAAAGTTTTATTGATCTACTGTAGTCTGGACACATCTAACTAGTCATGTTTTTTCCGCCCCTATCCTACTCGCAATGCCGACGTGATTAACTCCATTCGCCTTGTCCCAAAGGGATGCACCCAAATACCAACGTGCCAATTAATCAAATCAATCAATCAACCGCATCACACACGTCCTCACACCAAATCCCACCGAATCCATAGCCTCCCTTCAGAAATCTAAATCTAATGAGTCTAATTTAATAAATCCCATCATTATCAATATCACAGCGACGCCTCCTTGTGGATTTCAATTCCTGGCGGCGCTCCCGTGAGAGTCTTGCACTGCGCGTAGATGACAAACTGGGCCGACACCAGGCCGCAGGTCATGACCAGACGAGGTCCCAGACCCGTCAAGAGCAGTCGCTTTGGCCCGAACTCGCGCGCCAGCTGGAACATGCGGCTCGTCGCGCCTTGCTTCGAGTCCCCCGCGCCCTTGTTGATGGCCGACAGGAGCGTGTCGGCGGGGTGAGAGAGGACGGCAGCGGCCACACCCGCTGCGAGGCCCGACGTCAGCTCCACTCCGGTGCTCTCGAGCTGCGTCAGCTTGGCCTTGCGCTCCGGGCCCATTGCGCGGAAGATCATTTCATTCGCCGCCTCGTGCACCGAGAACTGTCCCACCGCGAACGGGACTTGCTTGAACAGCAGAGGAATAAATCCCGAGTAGAACCCTCTGAAGCCCTCCTCCTTGGCCATTCGCGCAAAGCCAGATGCCAGGCCAGTGGCATATCCACGCTGGGAAACGAGACGGATTCGTGTCGCCTCGAGCGGGCAGAGCAGAATGTCGGCGAAGAACTCGGCCGTCGCACTGGCAGTGAGATAGATGGCCGTCCGGTGCGCCACGGCATTCTCAGGGCCGCCGGCGTAGCTGATGTACTTCTTCTTGAAGAACTCGTAGCCCGCAAACTTAGCTCCGCCCTGGACGAGATATCCGACGGCAGTGGGGCCGAATCCGGTGAGCAGAGTTGACGCTCCTTCTTTGGCAACAATGGTTCGAGCAGCCCGAACCATGTTGTAGCCCTTCAGCGCATCGTCGACCTGGATTCGGGTCTTTACGACATCAATTGGGGTTGCGCCCTGTCACTGGTTAGTGCCGCGATTTTGATGTCATGTGTGCAATCTCGAGACATACGGCATGAGTTGAGGTCGCCGCCAGGGCACCCGCGCCAAAGAACTTGACATAGTCGCTGGCTGTGAAATTGGGGACCTCGGACTGTTTCTGTGCCATTATTATTAATGTATTCTGTGAATTCTCTTGAATAACATGCTGGAGAAGGGCCTTGTGAAGCGGCCAGCTCTTGAGCATTTATGGTCGGCAGCTCGCCGAAGTTGATGACGTCGTTCCGTGTCTGCCGAGCATAACCTTGAATTTTTTTGGTTTGCCAAACGGTAGATAAGGCGTCGCACGCGCCGAGTTGCCGTGTTCGGGCCTCCATCGGCATCACGGCATGTCCGCTCGGCTAGTGAACATCCCGTCTTTTTTTTCTTTCTGTTTATTTTGGTTTTGGGGGATTGTGCCTGTAGTTATATCATTTTCGAATTGATATGTAGACTGCTGAGACACCAAGTCGAGATGATGGAAACGGTGCCGCCCCAGTCAAACTTTTGCCAAGACGATGGGACTTGGGCGTGCCGTTTTTATTTTCCGAACGAACGGTGGCTAAGGACAGACTAGCGCCATTTCTTTCGGTGCCGAGGACGGCAAACCTGGATGGGCAATGACATCATTGAAACTTGAGTTCACTACCATAATGACGAATAGGGTCATCAAATGGCCGTCTAATGTTATATTTGTGAGATTCTGTTCTTTTTTGGTGAATGATATTGTGTTTATAGCATGAAATAAGCAGTTGACAGTTGCGATCTTGGATTTTCTCCGCGATGTAAGGCGGACCGCAATCATACCGTTGCAACTTAACATTTTGCTTTCATTGACGAATATTCGTAACCAAGTTTAAAAAGACACAAAAAAACATCGGATACAAATAAAGTAAATACTTTATAATACAATAGAAAGCAAAAACTCTCATTTTTACTTCCTAAGGACTCGCAATGCGAGCACCTTTTGAACATGTTGGTATTGCTCTAGGGTGGCTGGCCGTCACAAACTGAGGCGCGTTTCCCCACGCGACGCGACAAACAATAGTGGCCGAAACCATTCAACCACAAAAGTTCGACAACTGAGCCTGAAGCCCTGCAGCGAGGAAAGCGGACCGTAACATAACGCCCTGAGAAATTGAGCAATCCGCGACGAACTCGCGCATTGTCTCCTTTGCTGGCTCGGACATTGCTGGCAAACGCTGGTGCGCCGGGCAGCTCGCATCCGAATTCACAGCTAAAGGGACACAAAGCGTACTCCCCTGGACGTGAGATCAAACAAGGCACTTGGTACAAAAACCAGGGTTTTTGTGAAACCTCAGCGACCTGGTGTAGCCTTATTACACAGTTATCCCCCTGTATTCAGTGCATCGTGGGGTCCGTCTGTTCCCCCCCTACTTCGACCAGTCAACTCTTTCGTATTACATACCACATCTCAGTTACGACGCCAACTGCCCACTGCTAAGGTAGTAGTTGAAGAATAAGCCAGCAAAGGTCTTGAGGATAGCAATTGTTTGAGGTATGATTGCAATTGTAAAAAGCTTGAATCATGCTAATAACATTGGCTCTTACAGTCTGTAATGAACAAGATGGGACGCCCAGCACGAGCCACGCGTACAAGCGCCCTGTCAGCATCAAAGAAAATATCTACACAAGTCAAGACCGACGAGGAAAGTTCTGAAACTGTCAAAAGATTGGTAAAACGCCCTGCCCGCCACCAAGACCCATCGGAAAGCGAGGCATCGGCTGCAGAGGAGAGCGATGAGCCCGAGCCAAAGAGGATAAAGCCTCAAGCGTCGAAAAGCAAGGGCAAAGGAAAGGGAAAAAGCGTAGCTGCGGAGCTGCACCTGCGCCTGTTCGGGCCAGGTGGCACATCGGTTGGCCAAGCTTGCGCACCACCTCGCAGACGGCATGCCGTGACCTATCACCGGCCCCTTTTGCTGGACGATGCCGCATCCAGAGGCGCTCTGCTTGCCTGGTTTGATAGCGTGAGCACCAAGCGGCAAATGCCATGGCGCAAGGCTTGGATCAACCCGCGCGACCACAGCAAGTCTGACCTGCGAGAGCTGCTCGAGCGGCGAGCCTACGAGGTGTGGATCAGCGAGATCATGCTGCAGCAGACACGGGTGGCTGTAGTGATTGACTACTGGAACAACTGGATGGTGAAATGGCAAACGATTCACGACCTGGCGGCGGCCGACGCCGATGACGTTTTGAGCGCATGGCGTGGGCTCGGCTACTATAGCAGAGCGACGAGAATACACGAGGCCGCGAAGCTTGTTGTAAAGGACCCGGAAATGAAGGGTCTATTGCCGTCATATGTCGCAGATCTCGAGGCAAAAGTACCGGGTGTCGGCCGATACACAGCGGGTGCCATCTCTGCCATCGTCTTTGGGCGGGCCGTCCCCATGGTTGACGGCAATGTCTTGCGTGTGTTGAGCAGGCAGCTGGGGCTCCTGGGAAACGTCAAAACCGACAAGACGGTCATTGACACGCTGTGGGCCGCCGCGGATGCACTCGCCAAGGCGGTCGCTGGCGATAAGCCCGAGGGCGAGGCGGAGGCCGACGAGGTGAGCGATCGACCGGGCCGATGGGGCCAAGCACTCATGGAGCTCGGGAGCACCGTCTGCGCACCCAAGCCAAACTGCTCCGAGTGCCCCATCAGCGCGACATGTCGGGCGTACGGCGAGGGAAAGCTGCTTGCATCGGGCGCCAAGGCTGACATCGGCGATATCGAGGACTGCGACCTCTGCGAGCCCATGGAAGACTCAGAAGAGGCTGAAGCTGCCGAAGCGAAACCCAAGCCTGCTGTGAAGCAGAGCAAGCAGATGACGCTCTCGGCCTTTGCCTTCAAGACCTCATCCAAGGACAAGCCAAAGCAAAAGCCGGCCGTGAGTGCCCGGGAACTGGAGATAATCGTCGATCATGGTCGCAAGTTCCCCATCAAGGTGGTCAAAAAAGCAGTGAGGGTAGAAGAGACACTCGTCTGCGTCATCCGCCGCAGCGACGGCCAGTATCTTATCCACAAACGCCCCGAAAAAGGTCTTCTCGCCGGACTCTGGGAGTTTCCGAGCCAGATCCTGCCAGAAGGGGAGAAGACCGCGGCCAAGACCCGTCGATCGGGCGCAATCGGTTATGTTTCAGACCTGATCAAGCAGGACTCAGGGTCGGGATTGAAGCATGTCGGTGAGCTGGGGAGCGTGCCGTGGCTCTTTTCTCACATCAAGTTGACCATGCATGTCCACCTCTTTACCCTGGACGGGGCCAGTGTCGCGGACGGGGAGTTTGATGCGGATGCTAGATTGAAGTGGGCGTCAAGCGATGATGTCGACAGCGAGTCAATGGGCACGGGAATGCGAAAATGTTGGGCGCTCGCCAAGGACCAAGATGACTGAGAGTGATGGCTCAAGCGACGCTTGGCCCTCTGCAGCAATGCCTCCTTTTGTTTTTCCCCCCCAATTTCTTCTTGAATGTCTTTTTGTTTCTTTTTTTTATGTTTTGATGTGTATAAAAATATTTCTAATGAGGACGAATTAACTACTCGTATGTTGCAACTCGAATATGTGCGAGTGACTAAGCTACATTTTGACACAGAGATAACACGTGAACTCATCAAGCTACTCTATAGAACCGTCCTTTTTAATAATATTGGTACCTTTCTCAATCTGTAACGTAAGCCTAGACCCATTTCAGTTTGAGGATGATATTGTGACCTCTCATAGTAACCGGGTGGTGAGTGAGCAGTGGGCACCCAGCAGCAGCATGCGGTACATGAGACTGCGGGTTTCTCCATCATTTCAGCCCACAACGACAAAGATCCACTGTCAAAACATATACTTTCAGATTTGTATTAGTGGAGGCATGACTTGGACCGTCATGATTCTCACCCTTTCGGCCTTGACGCCTCTGAGGTGCATTCTGCGGCGTATCCGTCACTGAACATAGATGGCTAGCCTGCCATCTGTGCTAACAGTTAGCAACCCTGTTGCAAACAAAAATTACCATTATTATTACATTACCACAGCCTTAATTATCCAGTTATTTGACCCATAGAGGTACCCAAACCCAACCTTTGCACGACAAAGTTAATACAAGTAAGTTCCAGTACCCTTATAGTCCGGCACTTCGGAGACAACCCTGTGGCTGTCAATAAAAAGACTTCTAGAACCAGCTTGGCTTGGTTTTCTTTTTCTTCCGTCTTTTTCTGTGTTGACATGCATCTCAAAACACGCCTTATCAAATCAAATATACAATGGCTACCAACGCTCAACCCCTCACTCTACAAAACCCCAACAATAACCGAGCATATATTCGAACACTTCCAGCGGAACTATATCTATTGGTCATGTATAGTTGTCATTCTGTTGAGCAACTAGTCTCTCTGATTTCGGCGGACCCGATCGCCTTGTCGTATTACATGCAACATCAATGTCATGTCTTACGAAGATGGGAAGATAAGCTATACGGCAAAATATGCCAAGAGAAATTCTCTTCAACCTGCCTTCTTGCTCTTAAGCTTCGGAAATTGCGCCAAAACTACACCCGATACGACCCTAATGAGTATAAGCAGAAAGTACAAATGATTCTAGAAAACGACAGTCCTCCAGATAAGTCATTGGGCTACTTATCTGCGCTATCAAGCCTCATTTTGGATGTTGATGCATTTATCGCGCAATACATCAAAAACGATGACTATGGACTGTCTGTATTTTTGAATCGGCCCATATTACTCTGGGAAAAGAATCCCGCGTTGACCGAAAGTGAGTTAACAAGGATTTATAAAGCGGCCTTCCGTTTTGAGATTTCCTCGTGTGCCAGATGTTATGACAAGAGCGTCTTTCTTGAATACGAGACTCATTATTGGCCCCCGATCTATTTATCCGAATTACTTGGCAATTATGCACCCGGAAGCCAAGAGGAAAATATTCTGGATTATGCTTATAAGAAGCACAAACATATGTTTATGTGCATAGCAAGAAGCCTTGAAACGCCCATGGAAAAGATTAGACAGGAGCGGAGATCCCGCGGAATTCCTTCTATTCGGAAACCTATGCAGAACTCCCCTCCTGTTCCAGAATACCCAGCTAGTAGGCAATCCTTGGTTGAAAAGTTGTTGGATAGAACTGAACTCGAGGAGCAAACATATCTTCTATGGGTGTGTACTTGGGGTATTCCTCTTTTAAATCGGCTTCAGAGGATGGGTTTACCAGAGGGGCAAGAATTCACTTTGAGAAATTTCTCAAAGATCCAAATAAGGTCACCAGGGTTAACACTGTCATAACTTTATAAGATAGAAAACTAATCGTGGGCATGACAAATTTAGCCAGCAGTAATTATACGCTTCGCGTTGAAGCATTATGTTTATTTGTTGTTCGCTTGCTGTCTCAGCTGTGATGTATTTGCATGGAAGCCAATAGCGACCAGCTCCGGATATCTGAGCGGCAGAAAGGAAAACCGACAATAATGTGATTAGGCTACGGTATAATCATGAAAATGGCTCCATTCTCGGTATAAAACCTAAGAATACAAAGAGACTCAGGGTTCTATTAAAAAAAAAAAAAAAAAAAAAAAGCAGAACAGATCTTCTTAGCGTGTAATATGCTAGGCTCCCACAGGACATGATTTTCAAGAGAAGTGGTGTGATGCGAATGCCTAGCCGAGCCTTAGCCGAGCCCTGCGCATCCTTCTGAGAAGGGCTTCTTCAAACCCTTGCACTGTCACTCGGAGGGAACTGGGTTAGCCATATTGTTGGTCGCTGATTCTGTTGGTTGCGACATTGTGTTGGTTGTCGTGGCGCGTGGATTGTGCCGGGGGCTGCGGAGCAAACCAATGTTGCTCCGTCGGACCGAACCAAGTTTTTTAATCAGCCCCTTATCTTTCAGCGCCTACAATCTCTCCGTCCCTCTCTCTCCCTCTCAGAGCCATCTGTCTGGGGACGGCAACACCCCCGCTGGCATCGTACCATCTACGTCAATCCATGAGATGCAGGCACCCTTCCCAGCATGGCCCCGGGAATATGGATGTCCCTGGGATTTTTGACAGGTAATAAAGGCGGTCCAGTGCAAGTTCGGGGATGCAACATCACACCGCTGTTGGTAGTGTGGTAGTAATCCATATTCAGTGCGACAGCAGCTAGACCACAGGGTTTATTATGAACCCATGATTTATGGCGCTGCATTTCGTCAAGAGACACTTGCAATCGTAATATGCCGCATCTCTGGGGGGCTATATAGGAAAATCATCCCCAATTCTAGAATGCCGCAGTTTTCAGTGGACAAACAGTATCCTATCCATCCATCTTTCCATATTTGAGAATGGCCGCGACAATTGACCTCTCTGACGCCATTCGGCCAAGCAACTTGGACGCTGTTCCAACTTTGATCGAGAGCATCAATGATCTATCCAAAAATTTAAAGGATGGAAACGAGGTGGCCCGTCATGAGTTATTCCTCAAGGCGCGTGATCTCGTTCAGTCCCTCCAAACACCCCGTGAGCTCATGCTACAGCATACATGGGCAGACGTATGTTACTCCTATGAATTAATAATACTTTCGCATGACTGACACGGATTGGCATTGATTAGCCGGGTCTTAATGCAGCCGTCATTACTGGTGTTGACATTGGGCTTTGGAAACTCATGGTTAAGAACGGAGTGGACAAGGCCCAGAAGGTTGACGATCTTGCCAAGTCTCTAGAGGTAGACCCTGTTCTTCTTGGTATACCATTCTTGCATTAACCTATGAAATCAGAGGCTGATGCATTTTAGGCCGCCTGCTGCGTCACGTCTGTGCCATGGGCCACCTGGAGGAAACTGGGCAGGACGAGTACAAGCTCACAAACTACTCCAAGTCCCTATGCTTGGATGTAATTGGGGACGGTTATTCTGCACTGTGAGTAAAATAAAGTATGAATGATGGTTTGTTTTGAGCTTTGCTAATAGTGTCCTTTATCTAAAGTCTTGGTGGGATCGGTCGCAGCCCGATTGAATTCTCTAAGTTCCTCCGAAGCACAAAGTGGCAGAACCCCACCAATGCCGCTCATACAGCCATGCATGAATCCTATAAGACTGACTTACCGAATTGTTTCGAGTATCTTCGATCCGTCGGCTTAGGTCCCCAGACCAATCATCATAGTAAGTCATTGCAACGTTTGGAGTATCCTGCATTGATGGTTAACCCAAACTCTTAAAAGTGGGTGGCTATAGACAAGGGCGATTACCATGGATGCACCCATCCATCTACCCCGTCGAGGAGACGTTATTCCCCGGCACAGATGATTCGCCCGATGCTCCACTGGTGGTGGACATTGCGGGAGGCCTTGGCCACGATATTAATGAGTTTAAAAAGGCCTACCCAAATCATCCAGGGGTAAGTGTTTAAGATTTGATCAAGGGCGGAAGGGATTTTTGACTAACAAGGGCTGGTGTAGAAATTGATCCTCCAAGACCTCCCCGTTGTTATTGATGACATCAAGAACATTGATCCGTCTATTGAACTTATTGGTTATGACTTTTTAACCGAGCAACCCGTCAAGGGCGCAAGGGCCTACTTTATGCACTCTATTCTACATGATTGGCCCGATGATGTCTGCACAAAGATCCTGGCTCGCATTGCTGAAGCCATGAAGCCTGGGTACAGCAAGCTATTGATCTTCGAGTGCGTGATTCCTCGAACTGGCGCCTACTGGGAGGCCACGGCCGGCGATATTCTCATGATGACGCAGCTCTCGGCCCTGGAGAGAACGGAGGATCACTGGTACCAATTGATTGAGCGAGGTGGGGTGAACTTGAAGATCAACAAGTTTTGGAAATGTGGACGGTCTGATGTCGAGAATGTCATCGAGTGTGAGTTAGCCTAGAGGTAACGTGTTAATTTAAATGAGTAAGAAGGCAAAACCTGCTCAGGAGAGAAGGAGCCCAGCGACGAGAATCCTAGTTATACCCTAAATTTTCACCTCAAAGTTTATTATAACCAAGATTTGACCATTTTGACTCGTACAAGCGCAAAGGGTATTTGGGCCATAAAACTGCTTTCTTTTATCTGCTCGCTGTAAAGGCTGGAGCTGGATGTACATGGAAATCGTTATAACATAAAACAAGGCACAGGAGCCAAATTAGGGCCCCTTGCGGGGGTTTGCGATCCCAAAAGTTAAGCCCGAGCTCCGGAGCCCTCAGCCTAAGCTCAGTGGCAGCTCGGCTTGGAGTAGCAGAGCAGAAGCTCAGCTCTGGAAACGGAAATGGATTTTGGTACGCTTGAGTTTCGTCTCCGAGTATTTTGGCATTAAAAATACAATACTATTAACAAAGCAGAGCGGAATGGTTGGAATGAAAGTGTATTCGTATCTTTTACTGCAGGCACACAGCATCATGTGGACAATTTCTCTAATAACGTTATTTATCAGTCAAATGTTAAAGGTTTGGGCCTCTTTTGGGCGTCCACAATCTTCTTCAATTAGTACGAAGGCAAACTATGTCGTGTATTGAATCTAGAAAGGCGTCTGGACCGTGTGTGGGAGGCAAGTTGTTCAATTCCTCAAGCTCACAGGATTGGAATCAACTCAAGTTCAAAAAGGAGATATCGTTTGTTTGACTAGTAACATCGATTAACCTGATGATGTATTGCTAGCATTGCTATGCATCTCTTTGCAGTGAGACCGGCGGTATATCGGGGCCAAAATGATTGAGTGACTTTTGAAGATCAGAATGGCCCCAGGTTACGTCTTTAATATCGATAGGTTGGAACCCCCACGTATTCAAAAACTGAGAACGTGGTATTCTAAGTATTATTTAAGAGGCTGCGATATTTATCAGGTGGCAATGCTGTGTGTGTGTGTGGCGGGTGTGAGTTTATAGCGTATCGGCACCGACTTCCAACGTGTCTGATCAATTACCCGAACAGGAAATTTCTTTCGGCACTTCGCTAATAATTGGCCATGGTCAGCACATGGTTTTGTCTTTCGACGTGATTCGGAGCCGTTTGCGATACAGAGCGTAACAGTGCTTGGGGATGATCATGTCCTCTTCACGCTGTCCCAGTCGGGTAACTGGTTCGCTGGGCTCCACGACATGTCTCGGTCGATACTTAAATACCGAGGGTATGATTCACTCTGCCACCCTCAGGTCCAGCAACGGAGTCCAGACCACAATAAGCAACGAGTTACCGTCTGCTAAGACCACCTCATTAATCAAAATTCCACGGATCTGATCCGAGTCATGTTACATTGTGCTTTAGTGTTGCTATGTGTCAGTACCCAATTCATCAGGTGGCGAGGTATATTCATTGCCAAGTAAACATGTCTGGGACAGTGTACTACTGTACTTCGGCTAAAAGGTCTGGTCAATGATGAATTCGGACACGGGGTCGTGATGCCTGCATGAAAAATACCGCTAGTGCGATGACCTCTGTGCCTTGCGTATGATTCGCTTGGCATCTGATGTCATCGATATAACTCCGTCGAAGATGACCGCTTTTCAGTACCTGGGCCATGGCATTGGTGCAACACTGAGGCGATATAATTATGTCACTATTCGGTCGGGAGACGTGGCGAAGCCATTCCGGCACGGGATCACAGGCCGGTCACCAAATCAAAGGCAAATCAAAGACCTGCCTTGGGATTCTAGATTCTTCATCCGAGACAGGAGCTAGATGCCCCACATGTTGATGGTATTGCCGGCTTCTGAGTTTCGGCATGTAACGTGCGTAAGGATGGCGCCGGGATTTAGTGGCATTTAATTCAAGTTATTCCCGAATGAATTAATTTGTAAGGTCGCTTTGAGTTGGAGTGAGATACTTCAAGCCCAGTGGGATTGTTTTCTGACCAGGTGGTGGGGAAGAAGCGTTGGAATGTGAGTTCGAGACCACATATGATGTTACATCACGTCCAATTGAGCAAATTCAGAGTCAAGAGCACGAAGTGTGCACCTGAATTGGACCGCCAACGGGCTGTAGCGAAGTTCGGGCCACTGACAGGACCACTGTGACATTCAGGTTGGCGCTGTTGCTTTCACCCCCCGTTATTCTAAGAAAATTGTGTGAGATCTAGAGCCTCAAACGAACGAACCAACGAAGCCAATTCACGCACGTATTAATGCAATGTTACATTCTGAAGTTTTTTTAGCGGTAAAGACGGATTGGTGGCAGCAATGGGGAATGTAATGAGGTATGAGTCTCACCGAGAGGGAAAATTGATTCACATAGGTTCCCTTGCCCCTCTCGAATTGATAAGACGCGATAGTTTAAGACAATGTTTTGTCACATGCAGACAAAGGTACGTATATAAGCATCAGTATAAACTCGCAGTAATCTCAGCTCGAGTGAAGAAGACCATCTCAGAAATCCAGCCAGGTTTGTGCCATTCTGCCACTCTATATTGCATAGCCAAGGTTTCACGATGAATTCAAAATTTCTTACTGAGAAGGATAGCTCGTCTGACGGGCTAGACTTTCAGGCTAGCCATGTAGAGGATGCTCAGCAGACGATTGACCCCGCGGCAGAGCGCAAGACGGTGTTGAAGATTGACATATTCGTTGTCCCAGTGCTCTTCATTATCTATTTGTCATGTTTTATTGATAGAGCAAATATTGGTGAGTATAACGCCAAAAATAAGTTGACCGTGATACATGCGGAATGAACTGACAATCCCAGGCAACGTCAAAGTTGCAGGGATGCCGGAGGACGTAGGCGCATCCGAGAGCCAATTCTCCACGGCCATCTCTTTGTTCTTTATCACCTATGTCATTATCGAAATCCCATTCGTCATAATATCTAAGCGAATCTCGCCCCGCGTGGCACTTGTGCTTCCATGCCTCATATGGACTGCTGCAACCATCGCGAATGGATTCGTCAACAGTGTTGGAGGCTTGTTTGCATGCCGCCTTGTCCTGGGAGCTGCTGAGGGTGGCCTGTTTCCATCTCTCAACCTTTACCTTACTCTGATCTACAAACGGGAAGAGATAGCCCAGAGGGTCTCGTACTTTTTGTCTGCTTCGGCGATTGCAGGCGCCGTGGGAGGGCTACTTGCGTATGGGATTTTGCAGATGGAAGGCGTGGGAGGCTATCCTGGTTGGAGGTATGTCAAGCTCTGTGAAAACGCTATTATCTTTAAAACTAACCAGAAATTCAACTGAAGATGGGTTTACATCATAGAGGGAGCAGCCAGCTTCATCTGTGTTTTTCTCGTTTGGTTTGGAATCCCGTCAGACATACGCGAGGCCTACTTTTTAAATAAACAAGACAAAGAAATCATGCAGATTCGTCATGAACAACGCGCAGAGTATCTTGGAGATGATAAATTTTCATGGGAGGAAGTTAAACACGCCTTTTCGGACCCAAAAGTGTGGATGAAGTATGTTGTATCCGATTTAATTTGTCTTTAACCTAACAATTTGTAGCGCCTCCTCTCAGTTTTGCCATAACCTCATCGCCAACGGCTTTGGGACTTTCCTTCCCGCCATGCTGAAAGACATGGGACACGACAAGCTGGAAGCAAACCTTTTGACAGTGCCGGTCGGTGTTTTATCTGCCATCGGATTTTTCACCCTGGCTTGGGTATCGGACAGATATCGAAAATGTGCCCCCGTAAGTTCTCTTTGTGAGTCCTGAGCTTTGCACTGACATTGTTAGCTTTTGGTCTTCGTTGACATATGTGGAATTATTGGATACACTATGCTTCTGGTTGTCAAAAGTAACCCCGTCAAGTATTTTGCGTGCTTCATTTGTGGAGTTGCTTCATTCAGCGGCGTTGGCCTCAACCTGACTTGGCTAAATGTCAACCTGGCACCACAGTACCGTCGTGCTACGGCTATTGGCATAGTGGCTACGGTAGCAAACTGTTCGGGTATTGTTGCCGGACAAATTTATCGCAAATCACCATACGTACTAGGGAAAGCATTTTCTCTTGGAGCCGTTGCGACAGCACTCATGATAGTTCTGGTACAGTGGGGCTATCTAACCAAATTGAACAAGGAAAAGGAAGCAATTCGTGCTGGCGAAAAGGAAGATAAAAGGAGGTTGACTACTGGCGATCGCGATGTGAATTTTAAGTACCGCATTTAAAAGGCGCAAAGGGTTACAAAAATGAGGGACGAAGATATGTTGAAACGCTAGCGTGGTAATGTTGAGCAGAAGATTGTTATGGATGCAAAGCGTACGTTGGGCTGCATTTGATTTGGCATTGTCGTGCCTGTAACTTCTTTATTTTCAGAAGTATCATAGTAGAAAACCCAGGAATAAATCCATAAACGATATCATATTTGTTACCTTAAGCGCTGGGTTGTGTGTGTATTATTTTCTCCGCTCGTGCCGCTACGCATTGCCCGATTCAAAACTTTTAAAATTGCATTAAAGATGATGATTGATTGATTAATTAACTTAGGACTGATATTTAAGATAATGGTGTAAATACTTTATGAACATAAATAGGACTAAGATTTCCCCTTAAGATGAACACTCTATAAGGCAAGGAGAGCGATCAAAATAACACTCAGTGTTTTTGGAATAATGACTGATCCATCATCCTTCGCATCCGACCCGGCTGAACTTCCACTGCTTTCAGGCTCTGTAGTGCCGGTTGAAGTAGAGGTCGCCTGTGGGGCGTGTGTACTCCCTGGTTCCTTGATAGCCGCTGAGGTGTGGTGCTTGCCACTGGCGGTCGATGTATTGTTTTCATCAAGGTCCAAGGACGTTTCAGGTGGCTGTGAAATATCCGTGGAAAAAGATTGGTCGACTACTAATGCAGTATAGGTGTCGATATCTATTGTACTGGGCACTTCGACCACCAGTGAAGTGTAAGAGTTGATGTCCGTTGTGTGAGGTTTGTCGACCGCTAATGTGTTGGAAGTTTCAATTGGCCCAGGGGATTCAGTTGTTGGGGAAAGCCCTTCACTGCTTGCACCAACGCTGTCTCCAGCGCCCTTCGAACATGTTCCGTAGTTGGTACAAGCCTGGCCAGAAGGACAGGAAGTCCCATCACTACAGCAAGTATTTCCTTCTGGAATACAGCTGCCGTTGCACTCTTCATATCCCTTGTTGCACCCTTTAGGCGGAGCCGTACAAGTTTCGCCGTTTTTGCAACACCCACCGCTGAAACAGTATGTTCCAACATCACAATATCCGCCATCTCCGTTTGAACAACATGCTCCTGAGCTTGGCACGCAGTAATGAAGATCGCATATAACTTCATTAGAGCCACAGAGGGATTCTGAAGCTAAGGCGTTGTTGTTGAAGTCTGGGTCTGGAGATGAATATTTTCTCTGCTGAGAGTGCAAATGCGTGAGATTTGCCGTGCTGATTCCAGCGACTGCTAATAGCAGTAATGTGAATCGAACCATTTTGAGTATATCGATATGAAATAGTTGGAAAGAGCTGAGAAGGATTGAGAAACAAGCCTGGGGTGATGCTGCGTTGACATACTTCTCGGTTGCCGTATGGGTAGTTGGGGTAACACCTAATCCAATGTTTTATAAACACGAGAATTAAATTAGCTTCCTGTAGTAACTGTATGCCCTTGGCTCCGAAAACTGTTTTTGGGTGAATGGCGTCATAGTCGAGCTTAATCCGGTGAACTCAAGCCCCAGAATGCAGCGACAGGCTAAGGTCCCAGCGGTGAAAGCTAATATTTGACCATGAAGATATCGATCAGAGTGCTCGCAACTTCAGATATCTACCCGGATAAGAATGTGGCAAAAGTATCGACTCATAGCTGAATAATTCTCTGTAACAAATATTGCAGATGCTGGCCGAATCTAAGACAGGATGCTGGCCCACCTTAGTGAACAACACTAATGGTTGAGGGAATCTAACTTTCCAGCGGTGCGTTGCTATGCGGTCTACCAAACCTTACGTGTTGTTTTTGTCTTCAATGATATGGAATGGAAATTATGGAGTCAAACCGAGGATTGATTCACTTGAAATTGCATTTAACTATTTATGACTTGGCAGCTGCCCTTCTCCTCATTCCCACCCAACACTCCATGGGTTTCTTTGAGAAGCCCTCATGAGATTCCATCTTGTCCTGATATAGCACAAACTCGTACCGGCGAAAGGCAGTACCAATAATCAGTGCCAATTCCATATGCGCCACGTTCTGTCCTACGCACGCTCTCGGACCGTAAGAGAATGGGTTGAAGCAGACCTTTTGCCGAGGCGTCAGGTTCAGCCACCGGTCTGGTTTGAACTCCTCAACATCGGGCCCCCAGATATCTGCGTCGTGATGAATAGTAAAACTGGGTGTAGATAGTACAGTTCCCTCAGGGAAGTGCTCTTTGCCGTAAGAGATTCCCTGAGGAGCCGTGACAATTCGGGGGAGTCCAAGTGCCGAAGTCGAGTGCAATCTCATTCCCTCATCAACACACTGCCTGAGAAATTGCAAATTCTTGACTTGACTGTGGGCAGCGATGTGCGACCCGTCGGGGATAGCAGCGTCAAGCTCATTTTGTAACCGAGATACAATTTTACCTGGGTTACAACGCTCTCCGTGGAGAATCCAATAGATGACTGCGCATGCGGTATTGGAGACGGTATCACTGCCAGCGATGAGCTGGGTTAGCGCCTCCGAGACCAATTCATCCCTAGGCATAGGATTTCCGTCACAGTCTGTGCTGCGACAAAGCATCTCCAAAATATCATGTCGTCCTTGACCAGAGGGGCTCTTCTCTGAATCCCCCAAACGCTTGGCAACAGCAGCCACTGCAATTCCATGGAGGTCTGCGACTGACTGCAGCCCTTTGGTGAAGAAAGGATCAGGCAAATACTTGGCAAACGATCTGATTTCCGGCAAAAGACCAAGCGTAGAGCTCACTTCGCCTCGCCTATTCAATGTTTCGGCACCGGGAACATATGTTTTTGGTTTGCCTGGGATTGTCGACTCGCATTCATCACGACCACGCTCAACCATTCCAAAGGGTGCTCCAAATGCCAAATCACCGATAATGTCAAAGGCCAAAAAAGTGCACCAAGGCATCATGTTGATCCTTTTAAAGCCATCCTTTGCGGGGTATTCCGACATCCGATCCAACTGGAAAACCCACCGCTTCAAGTTCTCTGTCATGTGTGGCTCAAAGTCTTGCACAGCGCCGGGAGAAAAGGCGTGAGCTACAATCTTTCTTTTCCGGGTATGTTGACCACGATGCCTAACATTGAAGACACCAGGGACGCCAGATACAAAGGCATCATAAAAGTAACTGCGTCAAAGTTAATATGGCGACAATAGTAATGTGGGAGATATAATTTTACTCTTTGAGAAACCCGTTTCCATGTGCGTAAATGGTCCGAAGACCTTCTGGCGTGGCAATGGAAACATGATTGAATCCAATTCGGACAACCTTGCCGTACTTGCGGTGGGCTGAGTCAACCCAAGCATATTTCTGGCCGTGGCGAGCTCCAAGAGCAAGCCAAATGTTGCTAAATTTGCCTACAAAAGGCCCGGGGAGATGCTTGAGGTGGCGGTAAGTCGTGAAGTACGGCACGACCCAATATACGATTGCCCACAGAGGCGCAAGCACGCATATCAATGCTGCCAGTTGATAATATTGCATATTAAATAATTTCTTCTTAGAAAATAATTGTTTAGGTATTTAGTGTCTAGGAATAATGCATCACAGGTGGTATTTAATTCTGACTATAAGTGATGTTTGAAGGCCTTGTGAGATCAATGTCGGACTTGCGCCTCCGCCCGCTAAGACGCTTGGTTAAATAAGTCGCTATCCAAACCGAGAGTACGCATTTACGGATAGATGGTATCCAAAAGTGGGGTGTTAGGAATCGCTGGTATCTTCCAGGAATCCTGCAAGAATCCATGACCTGTTGGGAAAGGATGAGTGTCCCGTCATGAATGTTTGGTGGGGAGGGAATGCGCACTATGGACTGAAAGACATATATATAGCCTCAATGAACTTATTTATCCTGCGGATTTATCGAGGTTCAAAGAAAACCTCTGCCTACATTCGAAGCATACGTCTTATCCTACTCTTATTTCCGAGGCACACACCAACTCATTTCCCCAGGTTTTGGAGGGAACCTTATCGGCAGCTCATTTGTGTGGAGCAGATCGAGATACACAGCACTTCCCCGCATTTCATCCACTCTTGATAGATAAAACCAGGTACCGTGCCTCGATTTTTGGTATTAGCGTGGCATGAATTGAGGCAAGATGCGGGACACGGATCCGTCGGCACTGACAATCCCCCACCCTTGAGATAGTCGTAAGCAGGCGGGCGGGGCTGGAAGGCCGCCTCGTCAAATACTTTGTTCAGTGATGACACAGTGATTTGTAGCTTCGTAACTCTAATGTGGCGCAGCTTATGGCTTTTTGATTGGCATGTTATCCCTGCCGGTGTCGAGGCATACTGAGCTGACTTGAGGGCGGTTTGAAGTGCAAATAGGTGTTTATATTTGCTTTGTCTTGAAAAATGTCTATTTGCTTTGTGGCAATATCGATTTGCAATCTTTCTCCAATTGTTGCTCACTAAACCCAACCCCTGTTGGCCACTCTTGTTGTAAAAATATTCCTAATCTTTATTTTATTCTTATTTTACTAAGAAGTTCGTATAGTTTTATTACCAGAGGCCGATGGTTGGTCTCCTTAGTCACCGGCAGGGGGATCCTCCTTATCCTCAGTGGTGAAATTGGCCTGAACGACTCCATCACCGTGTACTGGAACTTTCCCATAGAGGTGTGCCAAATTAAGAGCCTCACTAATCTTCCAATAAAGAGTCATTTGTTGGGTGTTCTCAGTGTGAGCTCCTCACAGATATCATAATTTCCCATAATGAGAGAAAAAACCTTCGCAAACGATGAGGGAAGGATCGTGGAGATGATACGGTACACGCACCCGAGGGTATCGGGATATCTATGCCCTGGCTGGCCCCACAGAATCTCGAAGCAATAGATGAACTTCAGCTCTCCCTAAAGTTATTGGGGGAAGTTTGTTAATTGCCGCGATCTGCTTTCTTGTGTAATCAGATCACAGGGCTACAGGCGAGCTATCGTCGCCTTGGCAGGCAATTTTCAGTTGACGCTGTAGCAAAGTTATTAGCTCTCAGCGGTGGCTTCGGCGAGGAACTCTTTTATACTCCTAAAATCGGCCATGAAATAAATAATACTTTTATGGTTTATCCAATCTCGCCAGGTTCTCTTGTCATGACTGTTGTTTCCCCAGTCAATGGGTAAGGCGTATTCAGGCATAGAAACCTCAATCTGGCAATCTGGCTATAGTATTCTATCAGAAAAGGAATTTATGGGATCATACACCAGCCCGGACGTAGTATTCAATCTTAAATTTTGCAGTCAAGCGGCACTGGCCATATTGTTCGCAAATCATGACTAATAATAATAACGGGAGAAGATCAGCCTACGCAATAACCGTGGAACGGAGCGGACAGAGAAGCGGATGCCGCAGCGGAGAAAGTGGGGTGGAGCATAAGAGAGGTACGGGAAAAAATAACTTTATCTGAGGATTCGAAGGTGCTGGCAATAACGAGACGAGGCTTACTTTAGATCTTCCGGGTAAACATTTAGTGTTGATCATGTGTGATGTAGCGGAAGTGTTATTTGGAGGGGATGAGTTGAGAATGATTGGTAGTGGACCAGCAGCAGGAGCGCTCTTTCTTCGACCTGTAATAGTTTTAAAAACCCTTATATAAATGCCCTCTATTGTTTAGGGGTACATTCGGTATTAAGAAAAACTACGTTATTTGCAGACATACTCCTGTAATCATGCTATACTCCGCTCTGCGGCCGATCTCCTCACCAATATGCAATTGAAAGGTGTATATTAGGTAGGGTTTGGGTCATGTTCTTAAGGCTTAAATAAAGTTTAATCGATCCTAGCCAATGAAAAGATATGGAATACGACGCACCCCAGACATTCTCTTAACAGACCTCTGGCCTGCGGACTTCTGCTATGCCTCATTTGAGGTGGCCATAATAGATAAAAACTCCGCCCCGGCATTTCCGCGACAATTGCCTGAAAAATTTCAATGGAGTTAGTTCATCGAATTGGATAATCCAGCATTACGGTGCTACATTCTTCAATCCAAAGTCCATCAATGAAATGTTAATAGGCTGACGTATTAATCAGCGAGGACGTGTATGAATTAGTATATAATAGACCCTTTCCCCCGTTCTCCTTCTGTGCCCCAACTCAGTATTATTAATCACACCTGTTTCAATCACAAAATGAAGGTGACAATTCTTGGCGCTACAGGAGAGACTGGAGCCTCAATCGTGAACGGTCTGCTCCAATCAACTGACCCGCAATATGTAAGAATCAACTTTTAACAAAATAAAATGAAGTACATTTACTTAAGTTTGATTTAGGAAATAACTGCATTAGTGAGGCCATCGTCGCTCCGAAAACCCGAAGTTCTTGAGCTCGTTTCGAGGGGAGTGAATGTGGTCTCTGCTGACCTCAATACTCCCGTGAATGAACTTGCACAGCTTCTAAATGGTATAGACACGGTGATATGCGCTATTAGCGCGGCAAATATCGACGCCCAAATCTCACTAATCAACGCAGCCAAAGCTGCTGGCGCAAAGCGCTTCGTGCCGTGCTGCTTTGCTACAGTCATGCCTGCAGGAGGGATTTTGCAATTGAGAGATACTGCATGTGCCAGTTGGGATTCGAAAAAGATAGTAATTGCTAACTATCTACTAGTAAGAGGATATTATAAACCACATCAAATGTATCAAACTCCCCTATACCATCATTGATGTTGGGTTTTGGTATCAGATTATGCTACCCCGACTCCCGTCTGGCCGCATTGACTATGCTGTTCCAGTCACTCTGGGAGGCATTGCAACGGACGGTAATAGTCCATCAGCATATACAGATCTAAGAGATATTGGGAAATGGGTTGCTCGTATTATTGCTGACCCTAGAACTCTAAATAAGATGGTTTTTGCCCGTAATGAAGTTCTCACAATGAATCAGATCTACGATATGTTGGAAGATCTGAGTGGAGAGAAAGTCGAGCGCAATTATGTAGGTTGGGACTAACATAGAAGCCAAATATTTTTTGAAACAGTTTGCTGACAACGTTTCCAATTAGATATCCGCGGACCAAATAAAGGCTGGAGTTGATCGTGCCAAAGCCGTAAAACCTCGACCCGATTCCTTCGGGTGCTTTGAGATTGTAAAATACCAATACTGGAATTCTTTTGCAATCCGGGGAGATAATACACCAGAGAATGCGCGATATCTGGGCTACTTGGATGCAAAATTATATCCTAGTTTTGAGACGGTGTCATCGGATGCCTTTTGCCGCGAACTATTGGCTGGCAAGGGAGTGGGAATCTACTCAAAGATAGTTGCGGCAATCAATAGTGCCAATTGGAGCTTTGGTGAAGGCCAAATGCTGGGTATTGAGACCGGTATTCTGAGCCTGGAATTAAGTTAGGAGAAAGGAAGATGTGTTTTGGTGGTTATGTAGGTAGTTGGGTGTTTGTAACCCTGTCTTTAGTTATGAATGCTCGATGACCACAACACTAAGAAAGCACAGGTGCTTCATCCCGATTTAACACACATTTAAAACTATTTTAGAACTTGGTTCTAATAAAAGTTGCCAATTAATGTTCTTGATTTGTTCTCTGACGTGACTGTATTAAATTGTGCTCCCTGGGAACTCGAGTGAGCTCATTGAAGCGGGCTTTGTTAACCCTCTAGTCAATTTGGTAACATAGAAAAAGATTCCGGGTAATACTGTTTTATTGTTCTATTAATTACGAGACATGTGCAATAGTCCGAATCTCCTAACATCCTCTCTTGTTTGTATTTGCTGGCAGTTTACATTTAATCGCTTGTCCATGCACTATGAGTTTCAACTCCAGGTGTCTGATTAGAAAAGATCCCGCTACCTTTCAGATAGCAATTTCCCGGGGCGCCGTAACCGGCATGCCATGCGGAACTGATGTTAGTCCAATCCGGAACGTAATTAACAGCACTGCAGGATCGGTTGAGGTAAGAATATGCGGTGTTCCAAATGCTGCACGCCTCTATGCAGCTGTTGAAGTTTGTTGCAAATAATGAGTAGATTGGGCCTGCCACAAGGTTGGAGTTGCATCGAACGTTGAACTTGGTTCTATTCGCGGGGTCTGGACACAAAGTTAGGACAGTTGATACTTTCTTATTTAATTCAACCTACTTTGTGTTGTGTATGAGTCGCCAGTCGTATTTAGATCTTGGTCCGAGCAGCCGTTGGTGAGATATGAAAATGTTGTCGTGGCGTTCAACGCCTCGAATCTATTATTCGCGTCATGGTATTTGTTCATGGCGACTCCAGTACCAGCCGCCAGACCAATAACGGCAATGGCCAATACCGCAATGATTACTGCTAATACATTGGCTGAGAGTCCACATATCCGTCCTTTCTTGTTCTCTTCTGGTACATTGTAGTACCCTGACTGATATTGCGGGGCATTATCGTAAGGTGAACCGACGGGGTGTTGCGTTGCCAAGTATGGCTGATCCTCAAGCTTTAGGTGCGATTGGGAATCATCGAGCTGCTTTCCTTCTGGGTGATAAACTTCCGGGGCAAGAGTTGAGGGAGCGACTTCGGGGGCATCGCCATACTGGGGTGATTCGGTCAGCAAGTTTAAGTTATACAATAATCAGCGCAAGATCCAAAGACCTACCGGACTAGACATCTTGGCGGTCCTGATGGGCGGCAGTCATTCGTATGAGCACTGAAAGGAGTAATGACAGGAGTAAGAAGTGCTGCTGCAGAGGAATGAACTAGCATCGATGGTGGGGACTCGTTGGGTTTTCTTAGAGGATCGGCATCGCGGCAACGGCTTTCTTTGTCGCTTGGTACTGATACAGTTTTCCCAACTGTTACACTGCATCC
This sequence comes from Calonectria multiphialidica, assembly GCA_020623665.1. Classification (NCBI taxonomy): domain Eukaryota; kingdom Fungi; phylum Ascomycota; class Sordariomycetes; order Hypocreales; family Nectriaceae; genus Calonectria; species Calonectria multiphialidica. The sequence goes on along the minus strand of JAHVYC010000046.1, from coordinate 232,463 downwards.
TCCCTCGTCGAAAGTTCTCATCCGAGTTCTCAGCAGGCATAGCATTATGTGTTGTGCAGCTGTTGACTGCATGCTAGGTTGCATTCAGTTAGCTCAGCTCACAGTGCCGCCTTCGCATCCAAATTTACCCAAGCTTCAAGGTGCACTTGGCCCCCAAAGGCAGGCGGCAAGGTCCGCATAAACCAGGATTGCCCGGTTTGCGGCAGCCTTACAGGGAGCCCCCTTGTGTGCGATACCACAGAACGGCTGGGCTAGTCAGATTTGGTAGACGACTTGCTGTATCCGTCTCCCCGCTGATCTTCGGAGGTGTACAAGTCAAAAGTCCCACCTCTGTGAAACTCTGGTGGATTTGTGCTGCCAATTGAGACAGCTCATCGGTCCGATCCATCCTATCATCACATCACATTTCCCTTGCAGAGAGTTAGCTAGGCAGCTCTGTAGGATGCGCAGGACGAATTCCTTTCTTGTTTCTGCACGCAATTGGGTCATGACGAGCTGAAGGAGGTGCCCCATGAACAGACGCGTCGCCGTTTCAGCACAATTTGCAAGCTGAACTGCAGGCCGTACTGGATAATCCCACTAACTCCGGAGATAAATCGCGCAAGCGATAACAGCGGGCCACGAAGCCCATTTGCTCGCCCAAACTTGCCCAAGCCTTGGTCGTAACTGCAGACGGCAGTGGTCTCGAATGGACATGGCGACAATGCACTATTTTAAGCGGGATTAGTGTTTGACAAAACCCTTGCGCGCCAGACAGCCATTTGCTAAGCGCCCAACACTGCGCCTCACCCCATAAAAGCACTGCCTACTGCTACTCTGCACACTTGATTCGACGCTTGATTGAAGCATTCTGTGGGCTAGTGTCTCCCACAGCCCCGCCTGCTGCTGGCATTCCCAACTGCCGACGCAAGGCAGGCTTATCGCTGTCCCGTACCGTCAACGGATGACCGATGGATCCTGACAACCATTTCAATTGGTCTTGTCCGTCACCGAGCTCATTTCTATGGGTCTGACTCTGAAGATCCTGCCGCTAACAAACCGGCTTGAACACATGGTTACTGTGAGCGACATGGCGTGTCACTTCAGCTATCCATCGGTGTGCCGGGCCGCTTACCTCCAGCACGTGGCACACGGCATGGGCAGAGGAACAAGCATGTTGCACCGAAGTGAGGAAATGTCGCCATGGATGATATTTTTTTTTTGCCTTTTAATTAATTATTTATGCTCATACATTATTGTGATGCCACGAATTCATGGATCTTATTGGGTTTGTCTCATCGGGATGCAAATTAGGAAGGTCATATACTAATCGCTAAAATTTCAGCTGAATGATGGGGACAGATAGGTAAACATGATTGGCTGACAGCAGATATTATGGTTAAGGTAAGAAAAGAAGAATATGTTACATGGTGAGTGAGATGTCCAGCGATAACCAACAACTGTCCATACAGGCTTTTGCCTTGGCAAATAATAGCAAACCCTAACTGCGCACCCCGTACCAACAATATTCCAGCTTTGGGTGAGAGCTTTGATGCATTTTCAGCTCTCTACTGGATTGTTGACTATGGAATTTCGTAAGTGGCAAGTATATTTCATGGAAATAGGATCCTCGGCACGCCCCCTGGACAAGGTATCATGTGATAGGACACGATGAGAGGAGCGACTACCATGCCGCATGTTATGCAGGGGAGTACCCTTAAATTAAAATCATCCATGAAATCACGCTATTGATTATTTTTCGCCTCGATCGTGTCGGAGACCAATTAGGGGATGTTCATTACTAGATAGGAGAAGGGAATACTAGGCTACGCCTTGTAGAAGCGATGGTACCAGAAGGGTGGCCGTTGGCGACTCAGGTTGATTATATATTTTATTTCATCGAATATAAGCAAATGGAAGTAAATTTACTGGCAAAATAAAACAGAAAAAAAAAGAATGCCTGGAACCTGAACAATCTGAAGTCCGAATTGCTATCATTGACTCTTTAGTATCCCGACTACCAAAGCTCGCAAACAGGCTCCTTCTTGGGACAGTTATATGCCTTTTTAAAGTCGGGCGAGTTGTCCATTACCAGCTTAATTCTGGCTGGCGCAGGACTATGAACGTCTTGGGACAGCGAGCTCAACGCATCTGCAGGCGCCGTTATATCGCACCAAGCCTGTCCCCACATGAGGAAAAACAGTTGCTCGTGTGTAAAATGATCTAGCCCAGGCAGGCTTTTGCCCTTCCCCTTGTCGGCTTCCCACTTCTTCCAGGCGGAGAAGCTTGACACGACGCCTCCCGCATCGGCAAGGTTCTCGCCAAGTGTCAGCTCTCCATCCACGTGAACTTGAGTACCGTTAGGGGCAGTGATAGTGAATTCGGAATATTGGTTGATGAAACATTGGGTCTTTTTCTGGAACGCATCGATGCTCTCCTTATCCCACCATGTTGTGAAGTTGCCAGTTTTATCGTATTTTCTCCCGTTGTTGTCGAACCCATGAGTAATCTCATGGCCTACAATGCTGCCCATACCTCCATACACCATGTAGGTTGGGAAATCAGCATCATAAATAGGAAATTGCTGGATTCCGGCAAGAAGAGTGATTGAGTTTACGGGAGGATTGTAGTATGCGTTTGCGGTGAGGGTAGTTGACAAAAACTTGCCCCGTTGATACGGCTTTCCGAGGGTCGCCCAATCTTGGGCCAAACTTGTCTTGGCTAGCCCCAGTACATTTGACAGATGTGAAGACGACACCTCAAAGTCGGCGTAAAATGATTCAATCGAAATTGGATCAACCGCATCCGGTTCGGTGGGAAGTCCAACCTCATCGATAATAGCGTGTAGTTTGTCGACGGAGGCCTTTTTGACGCCAGAACTGGCCCAATTTCGGGTCTCGATGCGGTCCTGAAAAGAATCCTTGATGTAATCAACAATTTCGGAAGTAAGATTCTTGGCCTTCAGGGGAAGGTATTTGTCGACGAAAAAGCGCGAAAGGATCCAGGTGAGGCCTGTAGGAGGATACCCGTCGCTATTCTTTGATGCGCGTATCCATTTAACGCCCTGGTCGACAAGTGCGACGCATTGGTGCCAACGAGGCTCGGTGTTTTGCAAGTCGGCGCCTTTAAGCTGTAAGAGGAAGTCGTTATACTCGTTTGCCAATTTGGACTCGATGTTGGGTGATAACCAAGCTATGGCTTTCCACACAAAGAAGGCCTGCAAAGTTTCCGTTGACGTTTGTGAAATAATTTGAGAGACATTACCATGGTACTCAGGGTATGGTATCGCGACCTTGTCCGCTTTGTAGCCTTCGGGAGCCAGTTCGCTGACCAGGTACTCGTAGTTGAGCTGCGGCGCAAGTTTCTGAACCTCTGCAAGTGACATCCGTGGTTTTAAGCTGACGGGCATCTGCTCCGTTGACTCTTCAGCCGCCGCAGATTGGGCCAAAATTAGTTGCTTCTCAAGATCAATGACAGAATCCATAAGAGAGCTTGCGTATTCGACGGTGATATTTCCTGGATGTACAGCAGAAATCAGCTCTGAGGCGAGCACTTTATACTGCGATATCGCCGACTCATCACCTGGGATGGTTGCATCCGGCGGTGCGAACAAAATAATCACTTCAGTAGGGTCGTACAGGTTTTGAATGCGAAGGATAGATTGGAAGGTCGAGATCCCAAAGGTTTCAAAAAAAGTCAAAACTTTCCCAATTGCAGCCGGATCATTTTCTGCTCCCTTGCTAGATACCTGAGTAACTGGGAAAATATCAATAATATTCTTTACGAAACTGGCCAAAGGTTTAAGGCCTTCTTTCGTTTGAGTCTCATAGTCTACGCATACTTCGTATGTATCTTGCAATTTGGCAAATATCTTCTTATCAGCCGTGGATTGATCGTCGGTAAGGTTGACTGTAATCCAACCAGAATCTGGGCCACTGGGATAAGGGCCTTCGATGATCTGTTTGACAGTAACGTAGGTATTTTCGTTTGTGTCGACGAGACTACCCGTGGAGGTTCGACCTGGAGGAATTTGATGGTGCGAAGCCCAGTTCCCACAAGAAACTAGATGGGAATCGAGTTAGAGATGAAACAGCACACACTCTCTAGACTCACATTTGTCAAAGTCTGTACACGGGTCGATGTCCGTGTAATTTATTGCCAGGTTAGACAAAACCTCAGATGCAATTTTTATGCATGCTGGAGTCGTGCATAGGTCGGTTGACCGCACGTCCACAGCTGTAAAAGGCGCCATGATGAGGTAGGAGGCCTCAAAATTGTTGCCTCAACTGGAAGCAAAAAGACGGGGCTTTATTCTATAAATTCTTCGTCATGAATTAACAGAAGAGGCAGATGGGGGCAAACGTTTCGCACACGCAGAAATTAAGTCCTCTCAGGATGGTTTTGTTTTATTTTCTCTTGTGATTCAGAATCGATCATCTTATAAATTAATCACTACTGACTGCAGATCACAGTATGTGAAGCCACTGCTCTCATGCAGTCAGCATTTTCAGCCCTAAAATTATCAGGGTGACATGGAGATGTGCATTTTTGAGAGGCTGAGTAAGTAGCGTGAAATAGATGTGTAAACGGTATGTCATGGTTTGCCGCTCAGCGCTCCAGTCGCCAGTAAAGTGCTTTGCTAGTACCAAAGTCCCGTAACATGAGACATGAGACTTTGGCACTGCCCGACTGTTTCCATCCGGCGATGGCGGCTTTTGTTCGTGGTACGGTCCTATTGGTGTGGATAAGAAGCGACTAAGCTGTAATTGGTGGCAAGTTTCCTCTTGGGCGGGGATGAAAACTGCAAATGACCCTAGAGGCTTCTGGTTGGTTTATCCGTTCAGCCCCCAACACCTAAAATAGTGCTTGATGGTTATGCTTACTTGATGTCATCTTACAGGAACTTGCGTCAACTGGCCTCTGATGTTGGCTTTGATGATGGGCTTTGTTGCATACTATGGTATGACTATTTAAAAAACAACGCTGAAAATATTCAATTGTCAGCCGGCTGATGGTAAAGTTTCCATATCTGGACGGCTTCACCAAGGCTGGGTGGCACAAAGTCGTCACTTTTCCTCTTGTTTATTTGCACAGGACCACTACAAATATTGCCGAGTTAAAGATGTCACACCTGGACAACTTCAGATACAGTAGTGCCTTTTGGGGATGGGACTTCTTTAAGGGTTATGTATCCTCCCATTACATCTTTCTGGGTATGGTTCTGATAGCCTCACATAGGGATTTCTCGGGATGTTTCGAGTACCATCCAAGATCGATTGTTCAAATAACATCGCACCTCAGATGGGTATGACCACAACAAAATTAAACAGCAATCGATCGTATGCCTTCTCATTACATCGTGATAATTGGCCGTTCATACAAAGTGCTATTTACATTGTCTCGGAACTGTTTTTTCTATCAATGACCTGCGGGCATCTTTCGCACAAAAGCGGTTATGCGCATGATATGGCAAGGTTGAGGCCCCCTAAGGGATATGCCTATTTAAAAGTACTAGAAAAAACAAGCTAAAAATATAGCAAAGAACCCTTTCAAATCTAAGAAGACCGCGGGAAAATGGGTCGAAATCATATGTTGTGAGTTATTTAGCTCAATCGTCTTACTAGTAGGCGCCGAACTTTGACTTCACCGTTTCTCCCCTCTCGGATAAATCTCGGAAAAGCGAACGGTTCATTCGTGAGGTCACGACCTCATGCCTTTTGGTCCTGTTCATAAATGTCCGACTAGGCAGTGGTTATTGAACCATGGATGCGCTTCCTCAAGATATAATCGACCAGATTATCATCGATCTTCTGCCGGAAGATCACAAGCCTAGGGAACCCTATGAAAAGCGCGTGAAACCGACGCTGCCCCTCGCGCCTCTGGCCACAATCTCGCGTCGCTGGCAGGCCGCAGTAGAGAGGCTGACGTTCAGGTCCATCAGCATTAACAGCGATGAACTATCCGATTTTGCTGCATTGCTTACCCCGGAGAGGAGGCGCCTTTTATTCGACTTAACCTTCACTGCCTACCTCCCTTCCTACGATGCATCAGCCGCGCTGCGTGCTGAATCACCGGCGGAGCGGACCGCCAATGACGAGAGCTACACACAAGCCATTTTATTGTTATTTGCAACCCTCAAATCTTGGGAGATAGAGAACCCTAAAAGTGCCGAATATCGTTTGGACTTGGCCATCAATCATCCTGAATCCCCCAGTGACCGTCCATGGGCGTCGGAGATTGCCCCGTGGAGTCTGGGGGAGGGCGATGAGGAAGTGTGCATCCACGAAGGCCGATACCTTCATTCATACATCAACTTCCTACGTCCTAATGATCTGCCAGTTCTTGAAAGAGTCAAAAGGTTGTCTATGTTGCGACCTGGTCAAAGATACGGATTTCGGAATGTTTGTCCAAAGGTTCACATATTACTGGCCTCCGTTATGCCAAATCTGGAGGCCATTAGACTTCACATAGATGATGACGAGAAGAGGTTCCCAGATATTCGGAAAAGAAATCGCGAAGAGGTTGCAGAGCACATTAGGAGGCTGTCTCTGCCAAAGTTAAAAACGGCCGATTTCGACTTTTGGACACGAAGACATAGATCTGAGACGACTCCTCCGCCCATTTTACACGACCCTGGTGTACCAGACCCTCTTAGCTCGTCGATCCACGAAATGTCCAATTACCTTGTCAACCTTGAAATCACTGGCGTCATGGACCTCTCGATCCTTCGGCCCCTGAAAGGACTCAGAGATTCACCCTGGCCCAACCTGAAGTTCCTTGATATCGATTTTCATGCGACTACACCGTCAGGCAACTGGTATTTCAAGGGAGACGAAGGATTGCAATTCTCCGCAAAACCGCGCCCGGAACCTATGAACAGCGTCTCAACTCTTCACGAAGAGGACTTTAGCTTTCTGCGAGAGGCTCACTTTGCGTACATGAGCCCTGTTGATGTTTTTAGGGGAACGGTCAATGACGAGATGCTTGTGCCCTTTATCGATGCGTATGCTGAGGCACTTTCTGCAATGCCGAAGCTTACCTCGTCAGTGTTCAACTGCCAACTTGAGTTTGACTCTCCAATTGATGGAGATCCATGTTGGTTCAGCATGGCCTATTTCGCACCCTGTGCCAGTGCAAAGAGCCATGCACCGAAGATGATATGCCCAAATTGTAACAGAGGCGTGAACCGCCAATTGGTCACTTCATTGATGGGCTGGGTACCAAGTGCGGAGTTGGGGGCTAAATTGCGAGGTATACAGGATGCGTTTGAAACGGCGCCTCTGGTCGAGAAGGATATATCGGAATTTATAAAAGAACATGATGATGTTTTAACTACCTAGATGGTGGCTAAAGCTTACGATCTGATCATCTCTGGAATATCTTTTAACGCAGAACTAGAATCAAATTTCAACATTGATGAGAATAAATCAAGACGTGCACCTGCTATATGAAGAACAAGAATACAACTAAGTAAGAGAGAAAACATCCGCAGATGAACAGCGTCAAGTTATATGTGAGCTGGACCCAAGCCCATGTGGAGGCTGGCCAAGGCCCTGCTATTTGCAGAGAGTGCATGGGTAGGCCAGCCACCCACGTTGGCCTAACAGCAACCGAAATTTGAAGCAGTCCACCTCGAAGTGTTATCGTCTTGTCAACCCTTGAAGAAGAACTTTGGAGAGTGCAAAAGGAGTTTAGAAGTTGCTCCACATTTGCGAGACGTTCCTGCCGAATTTCGATGGCGTTACACCAAAGCATTTCGGGACCGTCCTCGGGGTTTGTCGCAATAAAAATAAGTAATAGATCAACAGGATTTCTTATAGGTTTTAGAACAAGCATTCCGGTGAAACCAGAATGATTCTTAATGACAAGGTCAAACTGATCTTGGGAGTCGAATCTGAAGAAGCGAAAATGCCCGAGCCCGTCACCAATGAAAATTGCATGGAGATGGTATTTCTCGAAAAAGGACCATTTTCTAAAAGATGACCTTTCCATATGGATGGCATACTTGTATCGATCCTGAACCAATTCAGAAGATCGCAAATATCCATGCATTTCATCATAGGTCGACTCTTGCAATATTTTGACAGAGCTCGTCCAAGGCTCATCATAACGATGGCCGACAACATCCGCAGTTGACCTAAGCCCGTGAATAGTTAGAGTTTCAAACTCTTTCTCCCCAATCTTGACTTCCACGAGTAGGTCAGGCCTGAATCTTGCGTAGCAGTCTTCTCTCTGGCGCTTTATATAGATTCCTGTTAGTATGAAGGGATTACCCCCTGGAGAACAGTTCAAAATTAAAATCACTAGTTCTTGAGATAACCCGGCACTAACATCGAATACCCGAGATGTAAATCTAATGCCTTTGTTTGTGAGGGTGATAGGGCTTTTAGGAGCTTTGTCGTCCCAAACTCGTACTTGGTGCGTTGCTACCTCTGTGCTTCCTTCCAGCGCTTCGGTCGTATCTAGACCGCTTGCGCTCCCTATAAAATTTCGGAATTGTTTTGGAGATGTAGCAAAAAGTCCCATCAAAGGGCTTTCCATCATTTCTTCAGGTGTTGCATTCCAGGCGAACAAGGTGTGGTCGTCCGACCTTTGCAGAATCTCCTCCTGGAGTCTTAGGAAGGCCCTGGATCCCTCTCCATATATGAGAGGCATATTGACATTAAAGATTCCCAAGAGACTGTATGCAATGTCCTCCTCTCTCGTGGTCTGTCGCTCACTCGCCCAGCTCATGCGCTTTCCCACACTGACTTGTTGGAGTGGACCACCCTTGAGCACAAATGTGTCTATGCCGGTGATTGTTTGCAATTCTTCTGCTAGTGTGTCCTTCTCCCCGAATTTCGTCCACTCTCGATTGTAAAATTCCACGTTCTTTGGAGCAATAAGCTCCTGCAGAGTCCACCCACGGGTGAACCATCTGCTATGGCCGATGCCAATCTCGCCGAAATGGGGTGCGCGTGGCTGACACGGTTTTCGGCGATCAGCTACATCTTCAAGAAAGGCGTAGCATACAGCGGACTCCTGATACCACTTGAACATGGAGTTAATCGCCTCTCCTAATTCTGCGCTGCTTGTTTTATCAACACAGCAGGTGTCAACCCAGGCGTATTCCAGCCCTTGTTCTCTTGCCTGCTTGCATGTGGATAGAATTTTCGCATATCCGATTTTCTTTTCCTTTATCCCGGGGGCGTGGAAATCTTGAAATGAGACTTCATCTTTGCCCCAAGTATGAGAGAGTATTGCATATGGGGGTACTTTGCCCAGAAACTCTTGTATTCTTAGTGTTCGTGTATTAATAAGCCTCATCCTGGCTTCAGTGAGTGGAGTAGGTTCCTTGAACGCAAGCAGACGCTTGTAGAGCTATTTTCTAATTCATGCGGGGTTGATAGGGCTTTTAAGAGCCTCACATATCTTGGTACAGGTTTCCGAATGGGGTATAGTCGTAAGCAAAAAGCCTGCAGAAATAATGCAAGTAAGATTGCCATGAGGTCTGTCGCACATCCCGGTATGCAAAGGGCAAAGAATGCGTATATCATTCATACGCGGCGCAGCGACAGTTTTTATCCCGCCAGATATTCCAAATCCACTGGATTTAAACACCAAGTTGACTGATTCCCGCATTACATGTTGTCATCTGTTCAGCCGAGCCCGGGTTGATCTGTAGTCTTCATTAAACTGTCGAAAAACGACATATCCACTCCTTGAAACGCCCAGTCATCGAGGTTCGCAATGGCAACTGGGTGGGAATACTCAGGAATATCGACATCCAAAGTGGTTGCTCGTGATAATTGAGGATCCAATTGGTTACCAGCAGTTGGTTCCTGTAGTCCATACTGAGTTGGATGACTTGAGTGTGCAGTTGCATTTGCCGCCCAAGCTCTCCTTTCCAACTGCTCCATAGAGTGCATCTCAACGTCGCGATCCTCAGAGTAAACTCCCGTACTGTCCTCACCCATGTTCATCAATCCACTCTGTATATGGACAGAGCCGGTGCCATGATCTGGGACTTTTCGAGAGTCGTTTGGCTCTTCACGCGATAATTGACCTCCTCGTGAGATTCTTATGATACCGAAATATGGAACCGCCATTCGAAAAATGACCTCGTTGTCATCACCCTCTGCCTGTTCTCCGCCGCATGCACTTTGTGTTCTGTAGGTAACCTCTCCCGCTGCGGCTTGCTCTTCTATTGACATCAAACGCTGCAATAGCCTCAGACACTCAGTGCTAAAAGAGTCTTGATTAGCCTTTTGCACTTCATCCATGCCATCGATCACCTGCTTCATCATTGCGCGATCGCTGAGGCGTTGGTGAACGAGAAGGTTGTCATCCCCTTCGCGCTGGTGGCCTTCAAGGTGAGCAAGTAAAAGAGTCAAGGCAGCCATCAAGGAAAAGAAGTCGAGAGGCCGGCAACAAGACACGATGCGATTGAAGCCTCGATACGCAATAAACCGCAGCAGAATCTCGCGGCTTGCGCTGATGCACGCAATCTTGGAGTACTCGTACTTCCGATCTAAGCTGGCGCGAAACAGATACGGTAGATGGAGCTTGGTGAGGAGGCTGTAATGAACCAGCTGGTCAATGAGGCGCAATGTTTCCCAAAATGCCGTCTCTTTGTCTTTCTCCAATCCATAAAAGGTAGGCGGTAGCCAAAAGTTGGTCGGCATCGTATTGGCAGCACGCAGCAACTCTGTGTCTATTTGACGTACACGGGCGTAATCATTGAGTGAAAGATAGTCCTCGTCCAGATTCAAAATCCGAGACGCGATTGCACAGTGCGTGCGCTCGAGTCTGCCAATCGGTGTGTCGGCTGCGAAAGCCTCATCCGAAGCCATGCTCGTATCAAGGGTTCCTTGTGGTAGGCCCAGAAGCAATGAAAGAAATCGATCCATATAGACGATGCGAAACCATAAAAACTTGGTGTTCACTTTTGTGGTTGGATCAATTGGTTGAATGGGAGGGTGGTTGGGTTTATTTATCCTCATAAGCTGTGCAATTGTCAAGGCTCGTCGGAATGCGACCCATGATCGCCGAAGGTTGCCATGATTTGACTCAACAGTGCCCTCGAGCAATATGCACTCTAAGCCCTCAAAAGTCCCGACAAGGTCGTCATTGGATGTGATGAGTCGAGAAACAGTATTGGAAATTCTTGTCGTAATTGTTACTAGGCTTTCGGAAAGTCCTTCAACCCTAAGCATTTTAAGTTGCTGCAGCAAAGATGTAAACTTGAGCATTCGCCTTGCGAGAAGAACTGGATGAACATCTGCGCTGTACAAGACGGCATCTTGGAATACAGCATCGGCTCCGTTGTGGACCAAACGCTCCGAAGATGCAGTTGTGATTTGTTGAAAGATCATGGATATTCTTTTATTGGTCTGGCAAAGAATTTGCAAGTCCTTTTGAGAAGGAAAGGCCGCCATTAATGATTCTGACAACTCTCCCAGTTCCCCACTGTCAAATTTCGACGCTGGATAGGAGGAAGTAGATTGGGATTCAGGCGTCAGGACGGTAGGGACAGGCACTGTAGAATACATGCTAGGATCCTATTCATCAAAATTAGGCTATGAGTTAATGGTAAAACTATTCAAGGATGGGAAGCAACCTACTATTGGGGGGGTAGACAGCGTTAATTGTGGCGTCGGTCCCGAGTCCAGCTTTCCCGTCGCAGCGTCAGGAATGTCCATGGCCAAAGGAGGCTTGTCAGCCTCTAATGGGTCACTTTTGCAGGCATCAGTACCCTTCTTGGCACCTTGGCTGGACAATCTGGTGAGCATTGCCTCTACCCTGACCATTCTGTCGTCGATTTGGCCAAGCCTGTCGCCCTTTGGGCGCTGTGGGCCGGACAGCTGCTCCGGATACTGCTGGCTGATACAGGCAGTACCCCTTCGCTCGCAGTTTTCGCATACGGAGTCCGTTGCGGATTTGAAGGTGCATTTTACCTTTCTCCGCTTGCAGTACCAGCAGCTGTTTGCACCCTTCCGGAGCTTTCGCTGTCTTAGCGTGGGGGCCGTAGCAGACGACGACGTGCCCATGTTGTTGCCCTCGGTGCTTTGTGCAGCGTCCATGTCCGCAATGTTCCAGAGGACGCCGCAGAACAGGAAGAACGGGTTCAATTGAATCCTACCGACTGGCAAGAATTACTAAGTCGAGCCGGAAAATTCGCTGACGCCAAGACCGAAGAGCGAAACCGAGATGCGTCATTCTCGATTGAAGCCAACTAGAGGGGGGCGGTGGGGCCCGATGCGCGATCAGGCGAAATAACTCCGCCGCCCTCGGCGGAGATATGGCTGTTGTCTGGCAAAACTAGGTACACCAACGGATGCAACAGCTTCCGGTAATGGCATAATAATGGTATATAAAATGCACCCTTCAACAGTTTCTCGTATCTCGCATCAAGGTCGCCATCATTAATACGGCCATGTTTGCAGAGAATAATTGACCGGCACGAGAGCGTCTGCCGTCAATATTTTGGTTACGCTTGGAGTCATCGGAGCGACAGACATACAAAATCTTCTCCATATGGGGTTTAACGTTGGTGGATGATGGCAGTAACCGAAACTGGCTAATAATTATTTGTATCTGCCCTTTCCTGGAGAAAACCACGCATCTGTATCCGAAAATTGAGGTGGGCGGCTATTCTTAGCTTGGCTTGGTGCATCCTGTGTGGCCATGGCAGTCTGCAAGGCATTTGCCGACTGGCACGTAGTGCCGGTACTCGTTTCATACCTTGAGAACCCGGCACCTCAATTGCCGTCGGCGTTTTTATCACGTTATGTAAGCTAGAATACCTTGAGAGAATCTTCAACATGGTGTAGGTCAAAACGTCAGGCAATCAAACTTAAAAATACGAATCATCAAATGGTGACTGGGCTTGTTTACTCGGCTCCAGTTACCGAAATAGGGACAGGGGTTCTCCGGTCTACCCGATTGGATGTTTATAACTGTCAACCCACCCTTCAGAAGTTGAGTATTTGAAATTGTTCAAACCACTTCATAAATCAGATTACTTCATCCAGTCCAGTACTGTTAAATTTCAATCATGGACAGTAACAACGCCTTACCCCGATACCCCAAAGCCACCTAATAATCATCCTATCGCCATATTTTGCCTGATAAACATCGACAACAATGTCTAGATGGAAAACGACGCGTGAATGATACACTCGAAGTACAAGACAACGGCAATACGCTCAACATAAATCATGATGCATACAAGATATGATTTATTTGGTCTCGCCCATCTGGCGATGATTCCGATAGCATTTTTAGCAGTAGAAACGCTTTGATCTTCCCAGAAATTCCCAGGATCGTGCGGGGAAGGATGGCAAATTTGGGCCGCCCGCTTTGACTCTTTTTTAGACTTCCATCAGGCAGTGAAGACCCAAGGCTGTGGATCAGAGCGACGCACTATCGCAGCTAAATCTCGGTCAAATCAACCCCGTCGGTCTTTTGGGTGGTGTTTAAAGGCACCAGTACGGATGCGATCTTGGTTATTTCCAAATGCCCAAGAACTTGGAATGTTTACCTGTTTATTGCTTGCTACGATCATTCAAAGTATTTAGATCACAAATTACGCGCAGCAGACACAATGGCCAACGCCGATTTACCCAATTCTCACCCCAGCATCACACCCGACTGGACAGAACTTCCTTTTCCAAGAACGCCTTTCTTTGATGCCATAAAAACAAGTCGCGTTGATGGGTCCGGTACATGCAGATACTCCGGTGTGGTGCCTCCCGACTGGTGTGGTAACGGTATGAGCCGGCTTTCGTTTTCCCCCAGCATCTCGGCTAATTTTAAATTCAAGGTGGCCGAACTCTAGCTGCTCATGGAGGATTTTGTGTTGCAGTAATGCTGTCAACGGCTCAACAGCACATGCAATCTGAGCATGGGGAAACCATGTTCCAGGACCCAATCAGCGCAAGCGTCGAGTTTCTTGAGCCGATGCCTCCCGGGCCATATCACATCGCGCTAAAAATACGTCAAGTAGGAAAGAGTCAGGCAACGGTTCAGGCAGAAATGATGAGTCCAGATTCAAGCGAAGATAAAACATATAGCATTGCGACCATTCGACTAGGGAGTCTCCAGCACCGAGAGGGACAAAAAAGCATCCAGCCCCCGGTGGGATCGCTTCCGGACCGCACCTCAGATTGTTCGCGATGGGCTGATGCATTGTTCTATTACTTTAATCCGCCTGCCTCTATAGTCCGAAATCTCGCACCTCACGACGGTCCTAATTCATTCTGGAGCAAAAGATACGGTGGTCAAGATTCGCGAGACCAGTGGACTAAACTCGACAATGGCCAAAACTTCCAGTGGCAATACTTGCCTGTAATAGCTGATTTGGTACGAGCGCCGCTTGGTTTTTTGCAGTGTAGTTTTGCTTGGGAAAAGATCGTGTTTGTTTATTGACAGCCATATTCAGGTTCCTGCATTGACCCTCAACTTTGAGGAAAAACCTCTCGAAGCAAGTTTCAAGTACAAGATCCCAACTTTATCTCTTTACATCCAGTTTTGTGCTAGGTTTGAAGGTAGAGAATGGCTTCTACTGCGATCAAAGCTGCACAGACTACATAGCATGAGCTTTGGTCAACAGACGTTGATTATCGATGATAATTCTGAGATTCTTGCGACTTGCCACCAAACTTGTGCCATGATTCCGAAATCAAAGCGCGGTAAGGAGAAGAAGGCTGAAGAAAAGCTTTAAGATTTATTGAATGAATATTTCGGTTCGGCGTCAAGATTTTTATTCTGCACTGCTCCGGGTTATGCTGTGCAAGTCAGATTGCCATACAAAACTAACGGCTATTATCATAGCCCGGTCCTCGTACCAAATTTTATCCGTGACTCAAATTAGATAAATAGATTTCTATTGAGGTTGTCCGTAACAATAGAGAGTAGAGATTGAAAGTGTACGTTCTTGTGACCTCTTCTTGATAAGCCCTAAAACACTGCACTAAATATGAGAATGCACCCGTTAGGAAATCGGACCGTTACTGGGACCAACAGGGTTGGCCCACATCGGATCTAGGTGGGGATAATTCGGGTCCCTGACTCCGAGAGACGTCATATCCAGTCAGCTGGTAACGGAAGCTATAAAAGACCCAGATATAACCCCTCCGCGGAAGATGAAGAGTTTCGATCTAATCTGAGGCCCCTGTGACTGGGGGTGCAATTGGTCATCAGATGCGTCCCTGGTGAGTGATACAACGCGTGAGAGTAGCCGCAGTCATGTATGTGGGTTTGAGCCGTGAAGCACAGCCACTGAATGCCTGAAAACTGGGCAATGCTGATATAATCATATGTAGCTCGGGCAACTCTGAGTTCAGATGAATCGAGGCCTCCAGCCCCGCACCACTCAGTTCGTCCTGTGTTATCCCAAGTTGAACTGCGCCTCTTCCTTTTGCCTTCCATCCGGTGCGGTATCCGCTTTACCCCAATGGCTCGGATGATGTTATGTCACATTGTCAAGAGACCTCGGAAGATCTACCACGTGTCTCGTCATCAACGAGCTTAGCGATCGCGGATTTGCGTTGAAATCGGTTCCGAGAGCTTTGGGTTCGGTGCTACAATACTCGGAGCTGTGGGGTGGTGCCGTTGCGGATACCATTCACAGAATGACAGGGATCCCTTTCATTTCAGTTCGGTATTTCGTAATATGTCAACAGGCGGATAAGTCGTAGCTCATCGCGTTGAAAACAAAAAATGACGATGTTGTTATTGCTAACTTATGTTCTATGGATATATTCAAATGCATGCTCTAATTTCCTGGCCATCGGGCATGTGGTCTTCTGTCATCTGGGCGAAACTGGCGAAACTGGCATTCTGTATACACTCGCCACGGGGAATTTTGAGACGACTTTTAAATGCTCTGGGGTCCCCAGCGCTATCATCTTCTTTCCATACTTCTGATATGCTACCCTGCGGTCGCAGTTGGTGCAGAAGTGGGTGATGTTACTTGTCCAATGCTTCTTGTAAGGTGCCACAACTCCGGCAACTGTTGTGACCAAGAGTGTTGTCGCAGTGATGCTAAGTACCTGTGAGAAGAAGTCACGTCAAACAAATATATGAGTCTTACTGTGTGATATAGGAGGGCTCTTTCTTGATGCGTGTTACTACTCGGCGACAGCAAAAGGGACAGTCCACGGTGTCTGATTGATCGCTGAGTAGATGGAGAGGCGTGACTATCTCAGGGAGCGGCGTAGTTGACCGGGCGGATCTATTAGACTCCATCGAGATCAATCCTTCGTTTTCAGGTGTGTCTATTGCCGATATTTCGCCCTCGGAAACAACTTCAGGAAGATTGCACTCGAAGGGAGTGAAGTTGAAGGTGTTTAGGGTCCTAACATTGCCATTATGTTAGAAAGAAATCGGACACTGCAGTAGGGCGGCTGGAATGTCCTACTGGCAGTATCTTGCAACCAGGATCGGCTCGGTTGGAGAATCAATGTTGGTGACACCAATGTTGTTGCGTTTGAAAGAGGATGGTCGGTTATAGTTTAGAGCAGTGATGGAGTATGGAGGTGGTGAAGTCGAGGTCGGCACGTCATCGACGGCCGACATAACGATGAGATTGCGTTTATTGTGTGGTTGTTCAAGGCTGAATGTATATTTAGATGTGAGCTTTAATGTCCTGTCAGCACCGTGGCGTACATTTATATCATCACGTCCCAAGGAAGCATTTTGGAATTCTGCGGGACCGGGACTCATGACGAACCGGTGCATCCCACTGAAGGATGATCCCTGTGAAAGAGACCCGACAACTTCCAAGTCCCTGCCACGTGCAGGCCGCAGTGAACATGTCCGCAGATTTAGTGTGTTGGTGGGGGCGCTAGGGCCCAACAGTCAGGCACCTCTCAAAACCGTTCCTCCTGTGAGCGGCGGCACAAGCTACTACAGATAAGCCATTTCTCAGGGCTAATACCACCCGCAGTTTATTGAGACCGAGGCAATGACGTCTGGAGGAGACAGATTTGAATGACCTTGTTCATCACAATGTTAGTTTAGAAATGCTGCGAGTAGTTGTGGCTTTATGGTGACACACTTGATGACTACCCAGGCCCATTTTTACATTGCACATGCTGGCAAAGGGCGCGATGGGGCTGGGTCAAAATCTCCGGGCAAGCTCATCCCTGACCGCGTTCTGAAGTCGTTAGCGGTGCCGATTGTCCGTTTCACTGCCTCACTTAGTCGAGACACCTGTTCGGAAATTTTTGCCGTTTATTCATTTGGCAGTTGGCGTGCATTGCATATTGATGCATGTGCGTCCGTAGTATACCACAAACACAATGGCGTACCTTAAATGTATTACCGTCGGACAATCGTGGGCGGTTATCAAGCCAGCAAACGCCATATCTACGCGCTTCATTCAGGAAAGTGAGCACTAGGCAGAATTTGATCTGATATTCTCCGCTAGTCCTAATAACAAGTCTATGACGTCGGAGAACGGTAGTAGCTCAGTTTTGTCGATCCACGCTGGAGATATCCTGGGCTATAATATTATCTTATTCTCTTAGATTGCTGATCAATTTTGGTTTAATCTTTACACAAGAGTGGAACTATCTTCTCCGTGATGCCGGTGCCTAGATCAATTATCCCCGAGCCTTCCTCCGTCTACACTTAAAAATGACAAAATGACAGATAAAATAGAAATAATTGTACGACCATTCGAGAGGGGAAAAAAGGCCATTACAGATCCATGCACAGCACCCAAGCCATTTGGTAGATAGTAAGAACCGTTAGCGGACATAGCCCAACTGGACATAGCCAAAGGAATTCCGTAAAATGCATTATCTCCGTTGGCCCCGACAGAAAAATTACTAGCCATGCCCAATGACGTATCGCATACTTGTAAACAATGATTCGCGATTGGGATGGCGGGGGTAGCCAATCAGCGCTCCTGGGCTACTGGAATATCGAATCAATGGCCATTACGAAAAGTGGCACATAGCCCCCTCACAAACTGCGGGGATTGCGGTCCTACCCGTCCACATGACAACCATTCATCTTCTTCCGTCATCGCCATGGATCTCGAGGAACAGCTCGCCGCGGTTGAGAGAGCCGTCACAAAGACGACGCTTAGCCCGGGGGAGGAAGGGCGGGTCATTACTCTCCGGCAAACCTTTCCAGTCGCTAGGCCAAAACTCTGGGAAATCTGCACCAGTGAGGACAGCATCAAACAATTCTTGTCGCCCATCTCCGGCGACCTACACGTGAACGGTCGCTTCCAAATCGAGAATAACGCCAGCGGAACAATAGAGCAATGCACTCCACCCTCCGAGTTCCGTGTGACGTGGGAATTCGGTGGCAACACCGGTAGGGTTGAAGTTCGCATTGACGAGGTTGACAACGGCTCGTCTCGTCTCGAGCTTTCGCATACAGCACATGTCAACAAGCACTGGAGACAATACGGAGCTGGGGCCGGGGGCGTTGGCTGGGAAATGACTTTTGCGGGCCTTGGATATTACCTCAAGGGGGTCAAGGTTGGAGAAGAGTGGTTTGGCAAAGATGAAACCAAAAGTTATTTGACAAAGTGCAGCGAAAGATGGGGAGAAGCCGCCATTGAAGGTGGAGAGACCCCCGAGGAGGCCAAACACGCTGCAAAACGCACAACGGCTTTCTATGTGCCTGGTTGAAGCGTCGTTTGGCATCTTGACTTCATGTTGAGCATGACAGAAATTCTTCGTAAAGGGCTTCTAAGAATACATATATTTCCATAGAGAGCTTCTTTCACCGGGTGGTGATTGCTGCAATTCAAAGTGGCAGACACGTCCTAATGGGGATTTCATACCCATTGCTTGCTATTTTGTACGAATGACTATCGCAATGTTGCATATAGCCTTCTTTTGGAGTAGAAATGCCCACACACGGATTGATCTTAAAGAACTCTGATAAATATTGCTGTGTGGCTCGATTGCCTTCAAGCCTAAATTGGTTTCATTGTAATTTTCTGCCTTCTTCTTCAACAAACCTTCTTTTAGTATCTCTGGTTCTTCCAAAATTTGAAATAAATTGAAAATTATGCTGAAGATCTAGCAAACTCAAATGTATTTCCAACGAATACTCCCCAATGCAACCGGCACAACTAATTATCTTGCTTCATCCATGTCGAATAGTGAAATGGGGTGGGCTTTTTCCATGTAGTGTAAAAAACACACCAAGCCCAACACAACAAAAGAGGTTACTGATGATTGGAGCTCTCGAATATAAATGCCCTTTCTAGATGGCTCAAGGGGTAGGGAAAGTAAATTAATGACCCTAAACAATAAGGCCAAAACAAATATCATGGACGTCATTGGAATAGTATGATCAAAAGGTCACTCCAAGAGGAAGCCACAATCGGGCCAAAAATCATGAATTGAGACGAAGCTACAGGTCGGCTCCTGGTGTTGTGACTAGAGGGCCTTTATCACTTTGCCCA
Source organism: Calonectria multiphialidica (assembly GCA_020623665.1). Taxonomy (NCBI): domain Eukaryota; kingdom Fungi; phylum Ascomycota; class Sordariomycetes; order Hypocreales; family Nectriaceae; genus Calonectria; species Calonectria multiphialidica. The sequence continues at coordinate 213,067 of JAHVYC010000046.1, read as the reverse complement.
GTGTTGAAGCTGGGCTAACTTTTAACCGACTTTCCTCCTGTCCTAACGAGGACCAATGACTGAATACCCAAGCTCCAACAAAATAGGATTCCTCGACTATTGGCTGAGAATTATGTTCGGTAGCTCTCTGTTAATGTTCTGTGCAGCGGGAGATTAGTGTCAGAAAGAGAATTTTAGATGTTGTAGAGGATATACTCACCTCCCTACAGATTCCTTTCATTCTCATTCGGAGGAAACACTTGATATCCATGGTCTCAGCCAACAAAAATTCGACCAAAGCGGCCATTTGAGGACATGGGAGGCCGTCAGCAGGACTCAACAACGCCTTGATTTCGTTCCTAATAATTTCCCAACCACCCTTATCCTCTAGACCAAGACCTACCAAAAGATGGCACAGATAATTTTGGAACAAAGAGTGATGGACCCTGCTCCATACGTCGTGGAGATCATCCGTCATCGTTGATGACCCAGGCGGGACTGAGTGAAGCTCGAAACCATGACTACGCAGTGTGGGCATATGGAGACCTATCCCTCCAAAGTCTCGGACAGCGAATCCTTTGACTTGTTTAGTGTCTCTGCAAATGCGAACGCAGATATTCTGGCCATGAGCTTCCAAGCCTATGCCGTATTTTGCCAACGGGTGAAGGATCACTTTTAGAAGACAGGATACGTATCTAAAGGTCAGTGAGCAGGGAACATCACGAACTATTCTCGGGACTTACTTCTGGAACCAGTCGATTTTACCCTCGGTAGGAATAATTGACTCAGATTGCGTCCTTTCAGTCCCGTTCACAGGGCGCTGGCCTAGGGCACAGGCAACGATCAATGCCTCATTTTGTAGATTGGCCCGGATTTCTAAATCCTCTCGCAAAAGACAGGAAAAGTGCCGGGCGTCGTCAAAATTATCCTGCGCTCCAGTTACTCCAGCCACTTCTCGAAATACCCAAAGATCGGTCGGTAGAAGTTTCTGAAGTACATCGGAGACTTCAGGTCCGCCAAGTGCGCTCCACGGAGATATAGTACGCAGAGCAGACGTTATTTGACAGGCGAGAGAAAGCTTTAAATGGTATTTGAACTCCAATTCAGGCCGGAGAGTCACAGTGCGCATTGAACCCTGCGCAGTAGCTTGGTCGGACCCTACCAGCTGGATATCAGTAAAGCGAGCCATGATCGCCGGCTTTTGTTGGGCAAGGCTGGGAATAATAACCCTGTCTTCCGAGCATCGAGGCATATCAAGCTTGTTAAGAAGCTTGTCCATCAATGCCTCGTAAGGTCCTGAAGTGCAAACCTGAGAACGCGGTACTGAAAGAAAGAGAATTTCTGGGGAAAACATCTTCGATATTTCTTCGGGGGGAACTTGACGCAATGGAGCTTGAGCAAAAAGTGTTTTATGCAGCTATTTAAACGCTGATCAGTGTTATATCATAGTGACTGTTCTAAATTTTGACAACTGACTGGGTGAGTTGGGTGGCCTGTGATCAGTGTTCTCTCCCATTCAATTGAACGGCTGAATATGTCCAACTGGGGCAGTTGCGCTCCTATCCGGAACCAAATTTCTGCCAATGGTCAGCCTCAGATTGTCGAACGCTTTGAACGTCATTTTCATACCTTGATTCGCTGCTGAGTTTTGCAGCTCATGTACAATTTCGTCCCGCGTGCTAATATCGACAACATCGGTATTCTTGATGCATGGATAGAGAAACTGAAAGATTATCCCGGGATCCAGCTCTGACCGAGATGGATGACCATCAACCTGAATCATCACAGGCAGCTCCAGGTGGTGGGGTTGAACCACAGAATTGACGCGACCCGAATCATCTAACCTGAGGGTTTTTTGAGTAGACCGAACTTTGATGGAACAGCTACTCTCATTATTGCAATTCGCGTTGGATATGACCAGCCACGGGAATTCATGGCCGTCGGAAAGCTCAAGGAACGCTGAGCAGAGGCCCTCGTTAATTGGCTGCGATAACAGCCGCCTGGTAGTCTCAAAGCGAGCCAACTGCTTTCCGGATTGGGCCGTCATTTTGGAGTTTATTTTGTGTTAAAAATGGTCATTAAAAGAATGTGAGATGTAAAGAGGTGGTGTGTTAGGGCTAGAGTTAGGCTGTTTAGTTGCAGCTGCGTCCCGTGTGCTACATCCCGTGTGCTACATCCCGTGTGCTACATCCCGTGTGCTACATCCCATGTGCTACGTCCCGCGCCGGAGCCACAAACGGACCGAGCCATTTAGGTTAAAACAGCTGCCCAAAGGATTTATGTTGGGTAAATTAGCTGACCTAGATAAAAAGGATCAATTGATCCAACCTAGCCTAGAAAACCAAGCTTTCTTGTTCCCTGCTCTTTGCCTCGTTTGACCCCGGCCATTTACTGCCTCCGGCTATGACTACCAGGGCTCCTCCGGCCCTACCAAGCAGGGCAGACCTAGCCTAGCTAGCCCAGGCTAACCCTTCCATCTACAGCTGTTTCTATTCCTTGTTACCTTTAGGCTTGGTGTTTGTTTCCTTAAACCTCACTCCGTTTCGGTACGAGTAGGCGTTGAAAGACTGAGTACTTAGAAGGGCCAACAGTGGCTGTTAAATTATTGATACGCGATTACAGGACCGAGTTAGTAGTGTATCTAACAAATTTTCGGATACATCACCTTATCCCTTTGCCTGCCGGCCGGATACCAGCACTTGGGTCACGGACAGGGCATCCAGCCAATTAAAGAGCATCAAATCAAAGTACATTCTTTCTTAGCTAATTTATTCTTTAAAATAAGTCCCAACAGTAACCGGATCTACTCAAAACTACATTGCACTGTTAATAGCAATAAGAAGTCATTGACGTCACTAGAGGTCACTTTGCTTTTGCCATGGTTATGTGGGGTGTGCAGGTGAAGCTATCCCGCATTCAAAGGGATACGCCACGTAAACAAAAAAAAATCAAAGAAAGAAAAAACATAAACATTCGAGACCCTAATACCATCATAGACAGAATTAAAGTTAATCATATTGCTCCATTACGAATACGATATTTGGTTACAACCTTACCTGTGTTGGGCATTCAAATAATTTGATTCAGTCGTTGGGCTTTTGCAAGATTTCCTTCATAATTACCGAAAAGAATGCTGTAAGTTCAGTTTTCCTGGTGTGTTTAGTCGTTTCCCATTTTAGACGTTGATAAAAGCTACATCAAAAAAACATTTCTCTGCATTCCGCAACTGATTTGGGTAAGTGAGCAATGTTTTGCTCAACATTTCACGTCCCGCATTATGGCAAACAGAGCAAACCGGAAAACGATACATTTCCTATTAGTACTATAAACGATCTATACTCCTATCGTAAAAATTCTATCCTCTAATGTCACGGTATCTGTACCTTGTGACCCCTAATACTTTGTGTACCCCCAACCAGGAGCACCAGGAAGCCTTTGGTGCCGAAGTTGGGGCACACTCACCTCCTTTTTCCGCATTATCCTATACACAACCTTACTGGCTATTTTTAACAAAGGAAGCCACTCAAATGGCGAGTTTAGGATAGAAGTTTATTATCCAAAGTCTCTAATTGCGGACATGGATGAGAATGCGGGGATCGCAGCTGAGCATTGCGGATGCATTCACCATGGCCTAGATAACCATCGTATTGGCGCAGTTTCTATTATGCCTACGATATGACGGGTTCTTTTAATACCATATTCATCATTAGAAACCAACTGCTTTCCATTCTACAAGAGCTTCCTCCCCTTTCATTCCGTGGACCACCTGTTCGTTGCCGGACCAACCATGTGTTCCTACGCCAATGTAAACTGCTATTTGCGACCTGTCAAAACCAAAGCTCTACTAATGAATGAATCCACTAGAAGAATGTATTTTTTTCGCGGCTGATTTGTCTAGCGGACTATCACCGTAGGGTTTGCCGGCACCTTGAATCAATCCCATCATCAAGCGAGCGATTTTTCCAAACATCGTGAAAAAAAAGAAGAAGAAGAAGAAAGTTAACGGAGTGTCCCTCAACTTTCTCATTCCAGGATGCGTTCATCGAAAAGACAGGTAAACATCTTCGGCTATCACGGAGTACGTGAGCCTCGCTCATGGGGCGGCCCGGGTCTATCGGGATTACTGACAGGTGAGGTCATGTCCGAGCGTTTTAACTCGGAACTCTCGGGTATGACGGATGTGTCGGTTTCCTCGGTGCAGGCAAATCATGTCGCAAAAGCCGAATACAGCGCATTGAAAGAGGTCTTTTATTTTAAACCTTTACTGCCTCATTCCCTTCCTGAAAACATTCACTAGATCTTAGTATTAATTGCCATCGTAGATTTGCAAGTTGCTACTTGCATCCTTGATTTCCTCAGAACCCGCAGAAGAACCGAAACAAGTGTAGACAAAAAGCAAGAGACGTAGCCAACGAATGAATTGTTTCGTAAATAATTATAGTCGGGTATTTGTGACAGGAGGTGGTTACAATTCACGTTACGTCAGGTCGCCGACACGGTAGCGCCCACTTGGCTTTTTTACATTAGGTTATATAGCCCCGCCACATCCGCTGTCCCGGTCGGTCCTCTCCCTAACATAGCATACTTCGCCAAAGTATTGGCGTCAGCATCCGGATACGATGGAAGAAGAGGCCGATCAACAACCCCCGCTGAAGCGCAAACGGGTTACGGTGGCGTGTGAAAGTTGTCGGCTAAAAAAAGTCAAGGTGGATCTGTCCCAACCCGATGCGACGCGGTCTGTTTGGACGTGACTAACGCTATCTCGCCTCCATTCAGTGCGACAACAGACGGCCCGTGTGTGGGCGCTGCGAAGGCTATGGGTTTACATGCTCGTGGAGGACCTCGAGGAGGCAGCCCGAGGACCTAGCCCGCGATCCAGATGGCCCTTTCCCGTCTGAGCACCCAGATGCTGTTTTGGGAGGCTATGAAGCGCTGGTGCACAACCTATGCGCAAATCTCCCACAGGAGGCATTGGAAGATGTGCAGCATCTTCTTTCTCGGATCCATGAGCGCGTTGCCGAGGGCAGATCAAATCAAGAACACCAGAGCCGTGACCAAGAGGATAGCGCAGGCAACTCAGCAGCGTGCTCGCCAACATCCAGATACCTCGGCGAGGGAAGTGATATACACTTTCTCAACTTGGCCTCACAAACTTTGAAGGCCGCTGAAAGACAGAATCAAGGCAATCTCAGCGGAAACAGCCGTGTTATAGTGGATGGTATGGAGATGTACGATCAGGACGCCCACTCAACCCCATTACGAAACGTCGGGCGCTGGATCCTCACCCTGCCAGACGCTATCATTGGGAAAGACTACCTTGCTGTATATTTTTCCACTATACATATTGCCTATCCGTTTGTACCTCGGCTCTCGCTTCAATCTCGATACCAGAGAATGCTATCCGCGTCAAACACTCCTCAAAATGTCGACGATGATGGCTTGACATCGACCTGGGTTTCACTTATATACGGCGTGCTCGCCATAAGTGTGTACTATGAAACATTCACTCCCAGCTGCCAAAACAATGAGCGTTTGCACCAAGAGTGCTTCCATCGGTCGGTCCTTCTGACAGACTTCACCAGGCTTGAGCCATCCATCACACAGGTTTCGGCTCTCTTGGCGCAATGCTTCTATTTACTAGCGACTTCAAAAACAGACCGATGCTGGGTTACCCTTGGCATTGCAGTTCGCCTTGCTCAGTGTCTGGGCCTGCATGCGGATCATCGGGATGTCGGGTTTGAGCCACCATCTGCGTCGTCATCTCCAAAGCGTCCCTTACCAGGACAACTAGAATTTCAGCGCAGAACCTGGTACTCGCTATATGTACTCGATCGCCTTGTAGCACTGCAGCTTGGTCGCCCCCCAGCAACGCTTGAGGAGGACTTCCATGTTCCTCGACCAAAAACACTTGATGATAGTGAGGTTGACGAATACGACTGGGAGGGCCAAGAACCATTGCCCACTGTAACAGGCGGAGCTTCCAAAAACGACTATTTCCTCTCTGTAATAGAGTTCTCCGGCATAGTTGGCCGTGTGCTCCGCTTACTCAACAGACCACGACAACATCTAAGCAGTTATCTTGTTGTCACCAAAACCTACGATAACGAGTTACTCTCTTGGAAGCGCGCGCTGCCACGCCACTTGCGATTTGACATCGGGCATGTCTTCAATAACAAACTGGTTGTATTTAAACGACAGCGGAACATGCTCGCCATTAAATATTACCACCTCAGAGCTTTATTGCACAGGCCGTATCTACGACTCGGCATGGAAGATAAAGTTGTGACAGAGACGACGTCCAAAGAGCAACTCGAGCATGTATACCGCTGCAGGCGTGTATGTATTGGCGAAGCACGCAATACTGCCCAACTCTTCCACCATGTACAGGACGTAACAGAAGTCGTCCACGACTACCCATGGTGGCAGATTATTTCCTGCATCGTGTGTGCCAGTTCTATTCTGACAGTTGCCCACGCCTTTCCGCAGCTCTCCTCAACGGGAGGCGAGTTTGATACTTTATCCGAGGAGGTCGAGACTTGTTTAGACGTACTTGAGTCTCTCAGTGGGCATTCCGACGGAGCTAAATCAGCGGCTTGTATGGTAAGGAAGCTCAGGGACCTCAGTCTTGCTGTAGCTGAGCAGAGGGCTATTGAGAACCCTCCAGACAAACCTCCGTCCATTTTATCTAACTGTGGACCTGAACTTGACCACCGTACATCGGCCCCAGAGATGCTCTCAAATATTAGCTCGAGCATAGATACAAGCTCACAAGGACTGGACATGGTAACACTCCCCAATTATACGAGCCCCGAGCCCTGGGAATCAAGGCTCATGTATTCTGATTTCGCGCCAAGCTCATTTGAGTCCTTGGCATGGTCAAATCAGGTATTTAACTCAATGGCAGAGAACTCTGGTGTCAGCCAATTTTATACCCAGCCTCAAGAGGCGTCAACTGAAATGTGTGCTGAGGACAATCTCAGGTGTGAGAATCACCATGGGCAATGGAGACATGACACACAACCACTCTGACGGGATCAATGCCGTATTTTAGCAAATCTGCATTTCCAAAACATTCACAAGTCGTTCCGGTCGTCAACAAATGATTTGATAAAAAAATTATAAATAATCAAAGGGGCTAGGATTTAGCTAGTGATTCCAACTTATCCTCATGGTACGTTATAACTGCGTGACTCCATTCTGGGCGCGCCACCCAACATCTCAGACCGAGCTAGGACAGGCAAAATTGCAACCGCACCAGTCCCACCACCCTCAACTTGATTATTCCAATCAATCCTTCTTTTGACGTCTAGCCTTTGATCTTTGAGCCAACATATGGCCGTAGAGAACATAAATTGCTATCAGAGTTAGCAATAGGGTGACAAATCTGGTCATGAGCATTACGTACATGGGGGGTAGAGAGATAGTCCAAACCACAGAAGATACTGGTACATTGGGTTTCGAGCCTGCGAGGGCTCAATGACCTCCCAAACAAGGCGCATCTCGGAGCAAAACCCAATCGGGTAGAGGATGATGAACATGTTATACCTTTGCCATTGTCAGTCTTCTGTCGCGGTGAATGAGGCGAGGATTTCTCCTTTGGGGAAGATGCATACCTCAGCCACAGCAACACACTCGGGACAGTGCCTGTGGCTCTGTCGACGGCGAAATACATGTATCTCACCATATCTGCAGCATTCCAAGCAATCAACAACGAAGAGTATGCCCATTCTCGGGCCGCAACCTCTGGGTAGTTCCTCGTAATGGCCCAGACAATGGTGTTGCGACCAGCCACTTGCAGAGCGGCTGTGAGGGGAGGCGAGCGAACCAAACCGGTTGCGGCATGTACCACTTCGAGGACGGTGAGTGTCTCGCTCCATCGTACCCAGAAGTTTAGCTCCTGCCAAACGGCAGCATTCCCATGGCTGGACCACAACTGGAGCGTGCGGATAGCGATGAAGGCCCTGAGGAGAGCAGAGATCGTGTTGTACAGAACCAGATATGCCGAAGCCCGCGGTGGACGCGCTGGGCCTTTGGGCACCGTCTCTGCTGCCGTTTGTACCATGTTCGATTGCTGCGTGTGTGAACAAATGAAGATAAAGTGAAATTATGGCGCGATGGTGGATTCCCCGCTAATTTTGACATGGGTGGGGCTGAATCAACATCCTGGTATTTTGGGAAATTGCTGCGAAGTTTCTTGGGATGCTGTTGGTCGAAAAAGATCTTATGGAAGAGTTAACGGGATGTAAACGATCTCATGTCTCTCATTTTAGGGAAGAGATCTTATTTTGGGTTATACTTCGCAAAATGCGCATACACCGCGAACCGACAGCATCGTAACGATCAGATTGGCGTGTCTCCTGCCGCCACTTGATTGGGCAGGTGGTTGAGACACGTGCTTGCATGAAGAGTCATCATTATAGTCAGTTCAATATTGATTATTGGTTTAAATAATTGTAAATCATCTCTTTTATCACTCTTGAACTCAAATGAACAGCAGTCTAGAACATGCCTTATCTGGTGACACGTTCGTGAGCCCCCGATCTACCTACCCAAATATCAGATCGGGTTTATGAAAAAAGTCAATCTGAAGGCATACATTGCCCACAGCTTGATCCATAAGGCTTCTTTTGTGTTTAATTATCCCTAGTTTATATGAATAGTTTATCATCTATATACGTGCCCCAAATGAGACTCTCACACGGGCAGATTGAGCTTCCCACGGCTCCCAAATTTCTCACTAGTGCCACTGTCTCAGACAGACATTGTTTCGCCGAGAGCTACCGAAGTCACCATTTCGATTAAATTCAAGCGCCTTCTTGGGAGCCAAAAGAGCGGGCAACCAAAGGTTCCTTCTTTCCATGTTTCTACCTTATCTAGGTTTGTAAATCCAGCTAGCTCAACCACCAATAACTATGCTGAGCTCATCTACAATTTCACCTCAATCCTATTAACATTTTGGTCTACCGCAGAGCCATGGCATCGGTGGTTAATGTATTCCATAGAGGCAACAGAGTCTCCCAATCAATCTCTGAGCAGAATCGGCTTCCTGCCGATAAATATGTGGAAGAGAAGGGCGGAAATGATGCTCCTTTGACATACCAGGATGCATCTGGGGCACCAGTTGAGAACAACTCCCCTTTGGGGTATGCCGTCGGCCCGGTCACAATTACACTCCTGAATATCACTGATATGATCGGCACCGGCATTTATTCCACACGTAAGCTTCAGACATACCCCAACATTCTCAGGTGGACTAATCTCACATGAAAAAGCATCGGCTATATTGTCTGGCACTGGTTCTGTCGGACTAAGCTTAATATTCTGGGTTCTTGGATACTTGGTATGCGAGAGGCAAACTACCTTATCTCTAGCCTGATCACTTATCGGTTTTTCATAGATTAGCCTCGCGTCAGGTGCGGTGTATCTCGAATTCACGGCATATTTTCCTAGTCGGTCAGGATCAGAAGTGGTGTTCCTAGAACAAGCATTTCCATCCCCGGCCTGGTTTTTCCCGACGACCTTCGCAGTGCAAAATGTTCTCTTGTCTTTTGGCACTAGCAACTCTGTTGGAAAGTAACGTGCTGCTAATCCATTGCTTTTTTGCTAACTTGGTGTTCCAGTATTGGCCAGGTATTTAATTGCCATATCTGGCCATTCAGGTACAGATTGGCAGATCAAAGGCGTAGCATTGGCGGGATACACGCTCGCCGCCTTATGTAAGTATCACTGCCAATTGCCAAAGGATTATTAAAGCTGACACTTCAAAGGTTTGGTATTTAGCACAAAATACGGCTATATGATTACAAATACTATAAGCCTAGTCAAAGTGGCAACTCTGATCTTTATTATTATCACCAGTTTCGTCATTTTCGGCGGGCAGACTCAGGTTGCTGACCCCAAGGCCAATTTTAGAGACACTTTCAATGGTGCCAGTTCGGCCACGGGCTACGGGGTCACAAATGCTCTCTATCGCATTATATTCTCTTATTCGGGCTATGAAAGTGCCTTCACCGTGGCAAATGAAGTCAAGGTATGATTCGGAATAAAAAACGATACAATGTTTCAGTAATTAGTAACATGTTGAAAGAACCCAGTTGCACAACTTAAGAAATATTCCACATTAGCTCTAACAATCGTTTTCGTTCTTTACATGTTTACCAACGTGGCTTGGCTTGCGGCAGGTGAGCTTCAAGGCATTTTCTATTTCTCACACATTTTATTTCACAAGTTTGATCACCACTAACGATGGATAACAGTGCCAAAAGACAAACTAGAACACGCCAATGTCAATGTGGCCAGCCTCTTTTTCAGTAGTGTGTTTGGTAACAGCGCCACCGTCCGGGGCCTAAATATCCTGATTGCTTTGAGTGCTTTTGGAAACATCATGGGCACGATGATAAAAGTGTCTCGGAGGATCCGGGAATCTGGAAGGTGAGAAGCCCATTTTCAATGTTCAAAATGATACTAGGCCAACATCAACACTTTAGGCAAGGGGTACTTCCATGTATGAACTTTTGGGTTTCTACAAGCCCATTTGGAACACCATTAGGACCATTCTTTTGTTTATGGTTTCTGACAACTTTAATGATACTAGCAGTACCCTCAGGTGATGCATTCAATTTTGGTAGGGCCTGAAAGATTTGGATTTGTCCCTGGCTATGGATTAACACTGAACTCTGAATAGTTAGTGATCTTAGCGTTATGCCCCATGCTGTATTTAATCTTGCTATGGCTATTGGCCTCTATATTGTAAGATATCGACGGAAGAGAGCCGGTCTTCCAGCGCCTACCTTCAAGGCATGGAACATTGTGGTTGTATTTCACATCACTGTTCAGCTATATCTCTTGATCATGCCTTGGTACCCCCCTGAAGGCGGAGTGTACGCTGGTGATGTCAGCTTTTGGTATGGCACCTATATGTTAACAGGTATTGGAATGTGGGTTCAATCTGTCGCATTTGGATGATTGCATAGCTAAGTAACTGCAGCTTGTTGTTGTGTGGGATCTATTACTGGGCGTGGGCCTTCGCTCTACCAAAATGGAGAGGCTACAGATTACGCCCAGAGATTATCACTCTAGGAAATGGCGCCAAAGCACACCAAATCAGAAAGGTTCCCCTGGAAGGTCTAGAAGTATGGGACGCTACTCATGACGATGCAGGCCACCTTCGAGAAACCATCATATCAGGTGTCCAGGCTCAAGGAACGGGGGCATCTATTAAATCAAACCGTAAGGAATCGGAGAAGTCAGAGAAGGTAGACTGCCATTCTTAGTTGCTTCCAGTCAAAATCCCTCGAAGCGAACTCAAATCATGCTATTCCTAAAAGAAGAAGAAAGATCGCCGAGGTTGCGTCTCATATGTGAAGGCTTGAGCAATGTGTAAATACTCCAATAGTCAGCATCTATCATACTTTCTTGTTGGATGCCTGGGAGATGGCCTGTATTGTTACATTGAATCACCGTATAACAGTTCAATGGGCTTGGTGATCTCAGGATTAGCCGTCTAGGCGGGCTACAAATCGAGGTTCTAATCTCCAGACTTGATACCAGCAAGAGATATTCAGCTCCGATGCATGTCCCAAATTTATATTTTCATTGGGTGATCAGCGCAGGGAGGGCGAGTTACAACAATACATTGAAACAATTTAATTGCAATTGTATCTATACAATCTAAGGGAAACTTTTAACCGCCCTTACAGCTACCGTTGATTTTATCGATGCCAAAATCCTAGACTACCAAGGCAGGTGTGTCCGCATACGAGTTTGACTGTGACACGGTTCTATCACCGCTCGCACCTCCCATCGAGTCAAGTGTCGCTCTAATGTAGGCATCCTCCTCTGGAGTTATGTTAACATTAGCAGCGCCCATGTTCTCTTCCAGGTACTTGATCTTCTTAGTCCCTGGAATAGGGAAAAACTCAGGTCCTTGTGCCATGATCCAAGCAAGAACAACTTGTGATGTTGTGCAGCCCTTTTCGGCGGCGACCCGGTCGAATATCTTGACGAGATCCAGATTCTTGGAGAAGTTCTCGGGGCTGAATCTAGGCATAAGTCGACGGTTGTCATTTTCTCCAAAGTCGGCCACACTCTGGTATTTCCCTGTCAGAAAACCTCTACCTAGAGGTGAATATGTGACGATGGCCACACCCAACTCCTTGCAAGTGTCCCTCAGGTTCGTCCCACTTTCATTCTCAATGTCAAGAGACCATGGATTGTACTCTATCTGTACGGCTGAAATTGGATGAACGGCATGACCGCGTCGAAGGGTATTCGAGGAACATTCAGAGAAGCCGATGTGCTTGATCTTCCCCTCGCTATGTCCCGGATTAGCATGCATATCTTCCCAGCCTTTAGTCTCTCTACTTACTTCTTCAGCTCCGCCAGAGCTTCCATTGTCTTTTCAACAGGCGTCACGTCATCAAATCGATGAACATAAAAGAGATCGATGGAATCCACCCCCAGTCTTTGGAGGCTTTCCTCACATGACTTTCGGCACGTTTCAGGGGAGCTGTCGATTATGGAAACGAACCCTTCGCCTTCGATCCTCCAGCCAAGTCCAAACTTGGTAGCAAGAAATATATCCTGGCGTCTCTCCGGACGCAACTGCAGCCACTTTCCAACGAGAGTTTCGCTATCGCCATATGCAGCTGCCGTGTCCCAGAACCTGGCACCGAGTTCCCAGGCTCGGTCCAGTACTTTGAGGCGCTCTTCATCTGGTCTTTTTTTTATCTTAGCATCAGTTCCCCATACATGGTGAATTATTACTTACGGTGCTTGGCCATATGCGACGCTCAAACCCATGAGACCGAATCCAAGGCTGGGTACCTCTGGCCCATCAGCACCCAGCTTTCGGGTTGGTACTTGATTTCTGAACGACATTTTTTATTTTTGAGAGGCTTTTTGAAAGTGGATAGAAGATGAGATTGAAGATATTGATATTGTTCGTCGGTAGTTTATTGAATGACGCGATGCCCTCATTTATAGCAAAACGCTGTGTGAAGCTTGTCAGCGACGGGGTTAGCGGATGATCCAAGTCCGGTAAAAATTCTAAACATAACCCAAGTCATGACATTACATGACCATAATTAGCCTGGAAAATAATTGAGTATATTTGGGGCTTGGTGTAAGCGACGTAGTGCACATAGCTGCACGTCCGGTGGCTTAAATCCGCTACCTCCGCCTGTGTGGCTGGCTAGTGAAGCATTGGTGGGTAAGATGGCAAGTTTCATTTCGGATTTGTCAAGTGTCATAAGATGTTTCCGCATGGGTCTTAAAGGCAAAATACCTTCAAAATTAGAATATTAACGTCACTTATTGTCACCAAAATCGCATGTGATGAAGCAGACTGTTCAATGTGGTAACCCCCACCACTAAACCCGGCGCCCTAAAGTCCGCTCTAATTTGTCCGACATTTTTGCCCCACCAAAATATGGGGTGCCAAAGGCTTCATATTCAGCGAAGGTGGGGGATTATTCGTCTAGTTGTTGCAAAAACTGTTCAATTATGTTCAATTCCCTGATATAGCTTATCGAGGAACTTTAGTATTTGTTTATCGTGAAGTTTCACGGGTGTGCCATCTCCCCAGGCTATATATGGACCGGAATTTCCGCCAACAGTAGACAAAATACTACTGTAACATCAACCAATAACAATCTGAATATTGGGTTAAAATAGGCAGTGTAAACAAGACGTGACCCTCCCAGAGGTTAAAGCGATCAATCAACTGAGCAATCAGTGGGGGAACTTTCCTCCGCTGCTCGGCCAGTTCGCCGATGCTTCCACGACCGGATGAATTAGACGTCTTTAACGTCGTCGATAAACGCATTTCGTTAGGAACAGGTACTGAAGAAACTGGAACTCACTTATCTGCAACACGCTTTTTAATACAACAAGCGCAGTCAACATCTTTGACTACGTATATACCAGGTACTATTTACACTTGATTATACTCACCCACACATCCAATTCCCTGCGAATATGTACCATGCATTTCCTGCCCCCATACGTTTACCTTCCATATTGTTCGAGGGCAACAGAATTCATGAATGCAGTTCCTGCCAGTCGGAAGGTATCAGGAATCACTCCATACGTTTTGGGAGTCAGGTGGAAGTTTTCCCCGTAGCCGCCAGTAGTATTGTATGTCGGCCATGTATCAACACCATCGACTATCAGCATGGTTAGCAAGTGATCTGGCATCAAGTTGTTGGTTAACTTACTTCCGTGGTTGTTGGGGTCTAGGTCGTGGATGAAGCTGATCCACATGCGAGTTGTGAGCTTAGCCAGGTCCAGCACCTCCTGGGTCGCGTTGGTGAGAGGGCTCGAGCCAGTGGCATAGCCAAGGCCCTCAGTGTTGTAAAACACATAACCGATCTCGGTGAAGTGGGTAGTTCCGTAATACGCAATGGACTTGAGAGGTGACTCAAACAGATAAGAATAAGCAGGGACATCATATTTGGACCACGCGTCGGTTCTGATGCGTCGCCACGACAGGAAGGACTGGTCAGTGTACAAGGCAATCGCACGCTTGAATTGAGCTCCAACAGGGCCATTCGCCTCAACTCGATACTCTGACGGCAGGCCGAGAGCATCAATGTTGGGGTAAAGCGCCATGATAATTTCAGTCGTGTTTTGGTCTGGTCCAGCCGACTGGATGATGCTCTTAACGTCGCTATCCGTCTTGACTGTTGTGCCGCCAAACAGGGTGCCCTCGTCGGTGTTAGTGCCCAGGAGCATGGGGGTTTTGGTGAAGTTTCCATTTGCCAGAAGTGTAGACGACAGGTCAGGGACCAAATCACCATCAACAACTGGGTAAAAGCTGTTCTTTATTTGAGTAATGGTCGCGTTCAAGTCCTTAAAAGGCACCTTGCGAAGGCATGCAAGCTTATCGCTCTCGGAATCGCAACCCACTGCATTGACTATGGCGTCGTAATTCTGAGTGGGCTTCGTAAGGTTTTTCATCCAAGTGCCTTCGGCGCCAGACTGGGAGATGATGCCGCGGAAGAGTCCATCATCGCGACCACCGTAAGCGGTAGCATGGTAACCGACATTTCCACCTCCTGCACTCTCACCCCAAATGGTGACCTTTTGGGGGTCGCCACCAAATGCTCCAATGTTTTCATTGATCCAGTGCAGGGCCAGGCGCTGATCCTTGAGGCCAAGGTTGGCAACGCCAGCGTCAAGGATATCTTGAGAAGCGAGGAAGCCCCAGAATGAAAGACGATCTAGACTTGCATTTAGCACTTTCATTTCTGATAAAAGGATATTGAATCTTACAGTCAACAGAAACACCAATGAAGGGCTTACCAGCCTTCACAGATTCCTCAACAATAAAGCTCAAGTTATAAACCGCATTGGCACTGTAGTCCATAGACCAACCACCTCCGTGGATGAATACGCCAACGGGCAACGAAGTGGAGTTTTCGACATTGGAGGGGCGAACAATGTTCAAGGTTAAACAATCCTCGCCTAAGGTAAATGGCCACGCGTTGCTGTTCTATTTGATGTGTTAAGCAGACGACAAACTGCACAAAAACGCGTAGTCAATAACTTACACCATATCCAACACAAGAATCAGCGTATTCAGTGGCATTCTTCTGCTCAAATGTCGAATTCAGGCTCTGGGGGTTTTGGAAACGGAGATCCCCGACAGGTGGCTGGGCATAGGGAATACCAAGGAAGAGGTCTTGGTCATATGAAGCCACATATTTGCCCTCAAGGGTGCCATTCTTCACTTTAGCAGTAGGGGCACTGCCAGCTGAGAAGACGCCCTGGACAAGCGGAAGGGCCGCAATGGCGAGCTTCAAGTACGGGGCCATACTGACAAGTCTTGATTTGACCGTGCCAATAACTGGTATCAGACAGCCTCTTCTTCCGGGATCTGAGCAGTCTTTTAAACCTCGCGGCGCCTCACAATGACCGCCATTTCCGGGTCCTGTGATCATTACTCCAGCAGGGCGCTGGAGCTCCAGTTCCCCGTTCCGGATATCCTAAGCGCACCCAGGCATTCTGCCCTGCCAGACTATTTGCTAATGGCAGGTAAATCCCCTGTAGTCACCCCATCCCGCTCGGTTCGACCTGTCGATCCCCTGGCAAAATCCGGGGCATTCGAACTAAACCAGCTCGCGCCCGTGGAGAGAAGGGTCATGCACGGGGAAGTGCGGGGCCCCTTGAATGAGTTTAAAGCCGGGGTTGCGGCTCTCGGCGACGATCTTTCACCGGAGATTGCCCTTGGATTCCCCGGACTTCCTAGTTGAGCACCAAGCCCGCCTTGTCGGCACCCGGGTTGCGCCAGCAAATGGCCATGTGCACCATTGGGGTCCGGTCGCTATTCATTAAACACTGCATGTTATGCTTATGTAACGTGGATCCCCGGATTCGCCAACCGGCTTAAATACGAATAGCATTTACCCCGTGGGGAAAGCCGTGCCTCTGACTCCTTCTTTCAGACCATGATCATTTTTACGCATGAGATGGATATGGCGGTACTATTTTCTGAAGCATTGGGTTTTATCAAGAAGGGTACAACCTTAAAAGAAGTAGTATAATCTGTAAATGATTTAATATATTTAAGATGTATATCTGGGGTAAAATTCTGTATGAAGTCCCGACAAATAATATCTACTTTAAATATAAAGAAGTCAGTTACACAACACGATTATAGCTGAATTAAACCAATATAGATAAGAATTATATATAATAATTCCCTCATGATTAAAATTAGCTCACCTAGTTTGTTCTCATCTATGCCAAGAAACTTTGCAGTTGTGTTTGGGATAACTCTAGGGTGGCGAACCTGTGAGTTGCCTACATCACGCACAGACGCTTTGCAGCGAGATTGAGCGAAAATAAACGTGTAGCCACCAGCTGATTACTAATAAGCAGGCCTCCACCAGCCGTGTCCAATTGGGACAGACGGTCGGTTAAATTGAAAAGGTGGATCTGCGGTAACTCGACAGGGGCAGCAGGTGGTACACATTGGCTGCTTTTTAAATCTAACGATAAATAATCGTCGTATGCATGAAGAACTGAACATTATTTGGAGAAAGAATATCCCTCTTATCGCGTTTGCAATGTTGGAGTTATTCAATCATTTGTCCTTGGTGTTATTTATTGTGCCATTTCTGCCCCTCGCGTCCACGTGGGTCAACATCGACGCGTCCTGTGAATACTTTGCCAATAAAACCGACCAAACGTCATATCGCAGTGCGCATAGAATGCGTACGTTGAATCAACTGTTGGGATCTCGGGGGAAGACCATTTTGGACCATTAATCATGCCGGGCGATCCCAGTTCCGGCGATGGGTTGAATTTCGACAGCTTCGTCCATTTCTGCCCCTACCGTCATCGCGAGCAAGCCTAATTACGAATGAGCAAGTCTCTCCATCAGCCATATTAACAAGATGGCTGTTTGGTTAGATGAGAAAGGTAGATATAAGATCTGGTGGGTGCATAGTATATATTCACAATAGACAACTTAACGAACTACCTAACTGTTTGAGGGGTAGCTATTTGAAGGGGGGTCTATGTAACTAAATTAAAAGAAGAAAAGTATCTGAGTTTAGATAAGAAAAATGTTATTAAATGGCATCGAAGGCCAAAATATAACATATTCTTTGTTCATCTAACTGTGTCTCAGCAGAACGATAGGATGTATCCTAATGATATATCTGTCCCTGGGAGTGAGTGTTGAGTATCTTCAAAGAGTTTTGTCGCAGCACATGAGGAGCCACTTTGGAGCCCCTCGAGTTAGTTGCGACATACTTGTTGTATTCCAGCAGCACAGCGTCAATGCCGTATTGAGGCACGTAAGGGAAGTCAGACCCAAACAAGATCTTGTCTGGGCTAGCAAAGTCCAGGAGACCATCGAGCTGGGCAGCGCTGGTGCTCAGAGCAATATCGTAATAGAAGCGGGCAAAATCTTTCTTAGCCTCCAGAATGTTGACATTTGCGAGCTTTGCAACACTTGCGATTCCAAGCGCGTTGATGGCGCGGCTACCAATGTAGGGGATTGTTCCACCGGCATGAGAAAGAATGATGTCGATGTCCGGGCAGGCTTTCATAGTCCCTGTCATGACTAAGTCTGTCGCTGCGCGGGTCGTGGCAAGGGGATAGTCGATGATGGGCTGCGGAATACCGGGGCCTATCAGGTGAGGCTCAACATCTAGCACCGAGGGGTGTAGAAAAATCAGAGCTTTGTATTTCTGCAGTCGGGTCCAGATGGGCGCAAAGTCGGAGTGACCAAGAAGCTTCCCTCCATAACTTGTAAAAACTGTGACTCCGTTACAGAGCTTTTGCTCTTTATAGAGGTAGTCAATCTCGGACAATGTGCCATTGACATCTTGAAAGTCCGGAAGAGCCCCGAAGAATCCAATTTTACTATTGGGCTTGCTTGTAGACGCGTAGGTTCCTAGGTTCTCGTTGAGTGTACGGGCGAGTTTCCTAGCTGCCGGACCAGTTCCGGCGATCGACACGCCGGGTGATGACACGGACAGAATACCTGATGCCATCATATTGGGTCAGCTTCTTGGTAGAAGAGAATGCAAGGGTATGCCTACCGAGAGAAGTCTCAATAGAGTTCATTGATTTGAGTGCCGCATCTATACTCCATTCCGGAGTGGGGTATCCCGAGGGGTCGCCGCCAGCGGCTGCAAGAGCCTCTAAATACGCGGGCGGTAGGGCATGGAAGTGAGTGTCGATTCTCTGACAAAAGCCAGCTGACCCGAGTGCAGCGGTGACAAGGAAAAAGGAGCCCAGCATATTAAGTTTGGAGGAAAGGCACAAAGATAATAGGCAGAGGATTAAATGATTGGATGTAGCTTATTGAGAATTTTTGCGAAGAGAGGGTAGTTTATGTTCCCAAATCTCATGCCAGAAGCTCCTGTCCCGAGGAAGAAAATTAATCAACAAAATTATAACCAAAAGCCCAAACCATTCTCAAAATTCCCGCTTGCTGTCGCTTTGGCAAAGGAATTCCGAGACTTGAATGCCTGACGTAGTGGGTGGAACAGTTCCGCCTAACAATAGTCAAGCTGGGATATGAAGTGGAGCACTCGCCGCCGGGTTGGACCCGCGCTATCGGCATGCTTCCGACCCATCCCGGCCGCAGAGTACCATCAATGCGAAGACCCCAAAACATAACTCCCACGGTCGTTAACGGAGCTTTCATCGACCTTCGTTTGGACCATGAGATTCAACCATATCTTTTGTATCAACGTATTACGCCAACTCGGATTACGTTTGCACTATGATTAGCCAAGCGAACCAATATCTGCTACATTCTAGCATAAAGACGAAAGTTCTTGCTTTCAGTCTGCCCTTTATTCTGCTGGCTACGTTAATTTTGATCGCTCTTTCTCAATACTTCAAGCCAGCAGGCAAACAAAAACTCAAAGATGGCAGAAGTCCTCGGCTCCCTCCGGGCCCTCGTGGCTACCCCATTATTGGAAGCCTTCTTGACTTGAAAGAGGGACGCAATGATCCTGACCACAGATTTGTAAGTATCACATTCTTCTAATTTTGCGTTGCTAACAATTGGTGCCAAGCTTCGGGAGATTGCCAGCTTTGGAGAGATGACGACTCTACATCTCGGGTCAAAAACCTGGATATTTCTGAACTCCCATCGCGTCGTCTCTGAGATCATAGCCAAGCGTGGCAATGTAACCAACACCAGATCTCCCATGCCTATTTCTAGTGGTCTGGTTAGCCGTGATGGAAGGTCACTGATTCTTCCCCAAGAGGCATGGACTGAACGCCGACGGGTGATGCATGGTCTTCTTAGCGGCAGCGCTTTGAAACAGTATGGAGAATGGCAAGAGCTTGAAAGTACTCAAATGATGGCCGAGTATGTATTAATGCCCCAAAGGTGGTACAAGCACCACTATCGATACGCAAACTCAGTCGTACATCGCATTACTCTCGGAGAGCGCCTAGGTAAATCGACTCAAGAGTTGGCGGATCTTCAAAACTGTGTTACCTTTTTCGTTGGAAGCATTGGATCCAGCATGATAGATTGGTTCCCAGATCTTGCAAAAATACCTAAATGTATGCAGCCATGGCGTCATCATTGGCAAGCTCTGGGCGACTGGAATTACAACGTGTATAACTCGTGGTGGGCGCCCGTGAGAAAACAGGTCGAGGAGGGGACTGCTCCGCCGTCCTTTGTTCGAGACATGCTACTAAACAAAGAGACGAGATATAAAGGGGATGATGAGAATTGCATGTATGTCGCAATGCAACTCATCGAAGCAGGAAGTGACACTACGAGAGAAGCACTCAACATCATGGTCATGGCAATGTTGGAGTATCCTGAACCCTTTCGCAAGGCCAGGGCCGAGATTGATCAGCTGTGTGGTGTGGGAGACCAAGCACGACTCCCAGTGCTTTCCGATATGGACGATCTACGATTCATATGCGCTATTGCAAAGGAAGTCTTGAGATGGAGGCCTATATTTATTGTAACACCGGACCATGTTGCTTCCCAGGATATCGAGTTTGAGGAATACAGGTTCCCAGCTGGCACAGGTTTCGTCATCAACGAAGTCGCCGTGGGTGATGAGTGCGAGAGGCCAGACACGTTTGATCCCAGCCGATGGATGAATGGTAATGAGACTGACATTAGCCACGGACTTTGGCAGTTTGGCGGAGGAAGACGAATCTGTGTCGGATATCGGTTGGCTCAGAGAAGCCTATTTATCAACATTGCAAGACTTGCCCAGTGTATAGATTTTAAGGCGGTTTGTGAGACTTGACTGACGGGCCGACGGTTGACGCTAACAAAGTGTATAGGACGGCCCTTACAACGCCAAGATTCTCAACCTGGAATCAACGGATGAGCCGTTCCCAGTGAAGGCCTCTGTACGAAGTGCTGATTACTACAAGTTGATCGTTGAGGAAGCAAAAAAGGCTGGAGTTTTAGATGATGCGAAGCTCGATCGAGATGCGTAGACTAATACGAGGATCTTGAAATTCATGGCTACAATTATGGTTGGCGAAATGCGATGCAGCCTGTTGTTTATTATTACTTTGTGTATGGGCCACCTGCACACTGAGAAATAGGGGACGTCTCTAAGGATCGTTGTAAATTAGATAAAGAGCATTCCTGTATTCTCGGCTTAATGGCCAATACTGGCCTTCGAAATTATCAAGAGGATACCTGCCCTTACAACTCCACTTCTCTTCCCACCAGAATATGAACTCAAGAGTATCATAGATCATTTAGAGATATTGTCGTATAGTGGAAGCTCTGGCCTAATTGGTCTCCACTTTGAGCCCGCCGGCTTTCAAGAGTCAGATTGGCACTTGACAACGGGCTCGGCGGTGCAGAGTGAACCAAGCAGCCCCTGGGCCCATAATTCATTTCGGAGACTACGATTTGACGTGATGTACCGGGTTCTCTTGATGATTCCTATATGCTACATTTAAGCGAGGAACGGAGGAAATTGTATGGAGAGGCAATGGAAGTCGGAGCAGTCCCGACCGCGAATATGCCACCACTGTGTTGCCACCCCCCTTAATATAAAGACACTGCACTCACCTACCATGAAATAACTTTTTTTTTGCTTACGTAATTTATAGATTGAGTCTACAAAGTATCAATACTCATTCATCCATTTCATTATGATGACGTTTCCACGGGAAGGTTTTACAATTGACTTTGTGGCCCTTGTGGTTCGAATCACTATTTTCAATCCCCTCATCGCTATTCTGTTGGCAATAAGCTCATATTGGTTGCGTTTTTGCGAATCATCTTACCAAGACTGGGCTCAATCACGCTGGATTATATATCCCGGCATCTATTACCTCTCTGCCTGCAGCCTTCTACTGCATGCCCACGACCTACTTAATAAGCAGTTCCATAACAACTGGACTACTGACCCGTATTGGGACTGGGACAGCGAAATTGTCGTCATTACTGGTGGCAGCAGTGGCATTGGAGCTCATCTCGCTCAGCAGTTGCATGCTAGGAATCCTAAGACCAGGATTGTCATCATAGACTACGTCCCGCTAACATGGGAACCGCTTCCGAGCGCATACACCAAGTATTATCAATGTGATCTCAGTGACAGCTCTCAGATTCGCCTCATATGTCAACAGATACGGGATGAAGTTGGCCATCCTACAGTTCTTGTCAATAATGCTGGTATCTGTCGAGGTGCTACGATATGTGACGGTTCGTACGCAGATGTGGAGGTTACTATGAGGACCAATCTCGTTGCACCATTCCTGATGGTCAAAGAATTTGGCCCGAACATGGAACGGAGAAATCATGGCCATATTATCAATATCAGCTCAATGAGCGCGTTTCTTCCTCCGGCTAAAGTTGCGGACTACGCTGCTACCAAGGCTGGGCTGATAGCCTTGCATGAGGTGAGTATGTACCAACGTTGTTGACCATACTTATGATCTGATAATCTTAGGCACTGCAACTAGAGTTAAAGAAAGCACCTTGTGTTAGGCTCTCACTGGTAGTGCTCAGCTTCACCCGCACTCCGTTGTTCAGGGGCCAAACAAATCAATCCAATTTTCTTTTTCCACTTTTGAATGTCGATTCAGTGAGTGAGGTAATAGCGAAGGTGTTGTACAGTGGATACGGGAAAACGATATACATGCCAGGAATCATGCGCTACGTTACAGTGATGGTCAGTCTAGTTTACAACCTACAATACTCTACTTAAGACCGGCTGACATCTGTGACAGAAAGGAGGACCAGAGTGGGTGTGGCGCTTAATGAGAGAGCGTACTGGTAACACACATGTTGATTTCAGGGGAAGACAAAACCTGGACCCGAAGACAGGAGCGCTTCTTTAGTTCAAGATGGATTTTGGCATATTTGATATACTTAGCATATTTTGTCATTGAAAGATAACGATGTATACAAATATACGAGGATATCAAATTTTGTAATGCATCGAAGAAAACCTGGCCGACCAGAGCCACTGGACAAATCAGGACATAGTTAACTAAGATTGCCACCAAACTGCTGGCCGAAGTCGGCACAGCCTATTCCATCCAAAGTAGTCAAGGAGGCCTCTGAGAAACGTGCCCTCGAATATTTTAGGAATAGCCCTTTCGTATAGGAAATTGGAGGACAGGAACCATGCATGGCAGCCAGCCTCGGTTATCTAGCGTTCGAGGTAGTCATGCCATGGACCACGGAATCGCTCCGACACAGGTCTGCGGAGCCATCCCGAACAGTGGAGTGACGAAAGTGGATCCCTAGTATTTCTATCATTGCAGAAAGAGGCCGAGGTCGAGGCGAGGGCAACAGTAGACATACTTTGGTCCTTGTGAGATTTCACAATCGGACTGTGGATCACAGTATTTATTTGCTGCCCCGTAGATCAAGTCTTATGGCCCAGCAATTCCGCAATTGTCCAGAAAAGGCCGACAGACGCAAGTACCCATACCAGTAACCAGAATGTCTAATAACATGATCCCGAACAAGTCCGGTCGAAAGAATTATAGCAAATTTGCGTGCATTGGCACTGGCTTCTCAGCGATCTGTCTGGGTGCGACACTGAAAAGATGGTACGATATAGAAGACATCCAATTCTTCGAACGCTATACGGAGTTGGGTGGCACGTGGTTCACAAACACTTATCCAGGTAATAACAAGGCACCACCAAAATAGGAATAATTCTGATCAAACTAGGATGCGCTTGCGATGTACCAAGTGCTCTCTATAGCTTCTCCTTTGAGCCAAATCCGAACTGGAGCCGTATCCTGCCATCGCACGATGAGCTCTGGCAGTACCTAAAGCAAGTCGCCAACAAGTACCGTTTGCCTCCTAAAATGTCTTTCGGAATGAATGTCGAAAAGTGCGAATGGATAGATGAAATCAAACGCTGGCGCCTTCGCGTTCGTCACATAAATACTGATAATATCTTCATCCACGAATGTCAGTTTCTATTTGCTGGCGCTGGTCAACTCGTCGAACCCAGGGAGCTCGATGTTCCTGGGGTCAAAAGTTTCAAAGGGCCTATGTTTCATTCTTCTAAATGGCGACCTGATGTTGAACTCGAGGGTAAAAATGTTGTCGTCTTTGGAAACGGCTGCACCGCAGCTCAGATTGTGCCATCAATCGTCGGCAAGACCAAGCATCTTACGCAGATCGTCCGAGCCAAACACTGGTTTCTTCCCCCGATTGACGGAGTCTATACAGACTTTATGCAGAAGGTGCTCAGATACGTACCTGGAAGTATGGCTCTGCAGCGCTTGATCGTCTTTCTAGCGGCTGAAAACGAACTGAGGGGCTTTCCGATGACCGATTCCGCAGCAAAGTTTCGCCAGTATCGTCGCAAACAGGCAGAGGCATTCATGAAAAGTGCAGCTCCCTCCAAGTATCACGATATGTTGATACCGGATTTTGAGATCGGTTGCAAACGAAGGATCTTTGACTCTGGCTATCTCCACAGTCTACATTCACAGAACCTCACGTTGACGAACAAGCCCGCCGTAGAAATTGTTTCAAATGGGGTCAATACTGAGGATGAATTCATTGAAGCCGATGTAATCATTATGGCAAATGGATACATCACCAACAAGTTTCTTGGTGGTATCGAGGTTGTTGGGAAGAAGGAAACATTGAACGAGCATTGGGAGTCATTTGGTGGAGCGGAAGGTTACAACTGCTCGGCGATGAGCGGATTCCCCAACTTTTTTATTCTGCTTGGTAAGACACACCAGCCTATCCTTCTCTTTCCCTTTTGCTACTTGGATCTGATGAACATGTGCAGGACCTAATGCAGCAACGGGCCACACATCTGCAATCATGGCGGCTGAGAATAATGTCAACTTCGCCATGCGCCTTATTAAACCTATTCTGGGAGAACAATTCGGCACGGTCGAAGTCAAGCCGGATGCTGAGAAGCTCTATGTGGATCATATTCAGCTTGACCTTTCCAACACTGTTTGGAACTCTGGGTGTCAAAGCTGGTACGTCGAAGGAAATTCAGAAACGGGCAGAACATGGAACGCCATGAGTTACCCGTATTCTCAGGCCCACTTTTGGTATAGAAGCGTGTTTCCAACTTGGAGCGACTGGGAGATTACTGTGAGTTTTATGCAACAAACCTCCCTCGCAGCAGCTGATTATTTCAGGGATCCAACAGCCGTTCTATTCCAACGGCAGTCAGAATTATACTGGTTATTCTTGTTTCATGTTCAATAACGATCGCACTCATTGCTGGCTGGACAAAGTCGGAGGATCAAGGGAAATCTGGGCTTGATTTGTCACTCGCTTTTAGGGGTCTACGTGAATATTTGGGGTCATCCTTTGGCTACATTTAACATTGGCTTGTCCACTAGTAGAAAGAAACTATTGATTGACACAAATTTGAAATGATCTTCTAAATCCACAGCTCATTTTCTTTTTCATAATCTTCTACTCGTGCTCTTCTGATGATGATAATCATCAATTTTTCATCGAGACCATAGCATCCAAGAGGGCTGACTCCTTATCGATAATTTGAGTTTGGCTTTGAAGAGGTCTCCCGTGACAAGATGTCAAATTTTATATATTTAAACATGGTGGTCGGGGCTTTCGAGGTCTAAAAGCCATGTGATATTAAACATAATCACATTTCATTTTGCATCGGAGCCCGATTTATGCTTTTGAAATTGAAACGTCCTTTTTGATGGACCAAGAGAATTGTATTGCATATCAACTTGGTCTGGAAATTTGGTTCCCTGCTTCCCTACTCAATCCATTACCAACATATATTTCATCCAGCTCTTCATACTCTTGATACACTCTCCATCGCGCTCCTCCTGGCCCTCAAGTAAGATGAAGTCATGCGCTTGCCAACCTTGCATGTCGAAGCGCACCTTTAGTTTCGGGCTTGAACTTTTCACTTCGCGTACAAATGTCACCGTTTGGTCCCGAAACACTTCTTGCCTCCCAACCGTAACGTAAAGCTGACTGATAGCAGAACTCATATGACGAAACGCGTGCTTTTCCCCGTCAAGAGGGAAGGCCAGTCGACGCTTTTCATCATTATTTATGTATCCTAAGAGCTCCATCGTCGACTTGTCTACAGTAGGACCCGAAAGCATGTCGATCTGAGAGTTTTCTAAATATGACGCATCTTTGGTATGTCTAGTCAGCCATGGTGAAACTAGAAATGCACCCGCCAACGGCTCGGATAGAGAAATGCCCATGACTGTAGGATGGGGTTTGATAATGTGGCAGATTAGCTGTGCTGTCAGATTTGCTCCCGCAGAGTCCCCGCCAAGAATGATATCTTGGGGTCGAACTTGATGAGCAATCAAAAAGGATAGCGCGCTAACGGCTTGCCGGAGCTGGACTGGATATCTTCCAGCAGGACATAGTGTATACTCGAGCACTCCCACTGCAACTTCACTGTTCGTCTCGATACCCGCATTAATATATGCTCGCCAGCACCATTCCAGGTGGCCGGGCAACAAAGGAGATATATAACCACCTCCGTGCAAGAACAGAACAATTTTGTTTGCTTTCCGCCAATTGCCGATCCAGAGGAGTGACGAGCGCCCATCTCCCAGCGGCTCAATGTCATAAGAAAGTCTTTCGATGACCGCTAAATCGCCGTTTTGTTTAGCCTCAAAAAGCTTCCGATGTACCCATGATTTATATGTCTCTCTTGTTGATAATGATAGATATTGAATTTGCCGAGGCGAAAGAGTTCCAAGAATGACCTTATAAACGGCACAAACAACAAACAGACGTAGCGGGAGATCCCTAGCCCAGGCAATCATCAGATTTCGCGTGATTGAAGCGAGGATCTGCCAAGGTGCTATAAAAGAGGCCATGTTAGCTCTTCTTGCGGACTTCCAATAGATATCGTGTTTTTTATCATACCGAAGCATATCAATCGAAAGGCTAGATTAATTTTCTCAATGATGGAAAATTGTAGAGACATTTTGGATAAGTAACTAGGTACTAATTCAAATGCCAATCTGCTCAAGTCAGCAGATAGTCAATGAGTTTCCGATCTACTCGCTGTAGCTTCGGCGCAATATAGTTTCACCGTGATTTCATCCTGCTGGTGATGCGGGTTGATCCCGGACTGCCGAACTTAATATCAAATGAGGACAAGGCTCCGCTTGACAATGCTGTCAAATTAGCCCCCTGCTAGAATCCGATGTCCGAACCGCTAGGCGGAATCTTTCCGACGTGAGGCTATGACCCGAATCCGGATCCAGTCCGCTTGGCAATTGATTGACATCATGTAACTAGGGTCGGCCGTGAGATGCATACCTGGCGTGACCAACTCATGCTAAGTGACCTCTTTTGCCCATTATTCATTGTACATTCTTCCCAATCAAACACAACTTCAATTCAACAACTATAGTCATGGCAGCCCCCCCGGAAAAGTCCACCGCAAACCTCAATGGAGACTGGGTCATGGTAAGAAGTAATTACTCGTTATGTAGCTCGCACTAATATATTCACGCTAGAATAGAGAACTTTCAGACAGTATTGAACCAATACTTAAGCTTCAAGGCATCGGTTTCATCACTCGCAAAGCTGTTACATTGGCAACAATTCACACAACCATCAAGCAGTATGATGATGATACTACAGCACCTACCTCCAACAACAAAAGATGCACCTATATTGAAAGCACTCAGACAGCTGCCGGGCTTGAAGGCACCAAAGAAATACGAGTTCTTGATAACGAGTTTCACGATCACTATGACTGGCTTGTTGGCAACGTGAAGGGGCGAAGCCACTGGGTAGGCCTGGACGACATTCAAAACACTGCTCTAGAGGAAGGGTGGCTGGTGGAT
This sequence comes from Calonectria multiphialidica, assembly GCA_020623665.1. Lineage (NCBI taxonomy): Eukaryota > Fungi > Ascomycota > Sordariomycetes > Hypocreales > Nectriaceae > Calonectria > Calonectria multiphialidica. Next base: position 185,320 of record JAHVYC010000046.1, on the reverse strand, counting down.
AATGAAAAGAACCTAGTGCTTACTCACACAGTGAGCCCAAAGGCCGGCTGGACAGTGACCCAGGTTTGGGGGTTCCAGATGATTCAAGGTGAAAGAAGGTACTGCATCCGTGCACTGGCCGTTTCAAGGGACGGTCAAGAGGCCTATGCAAGATTTGTTTTCGATTATCAGGCCTACTAGCTAGTTGGAAGTGTAGCTATCCATAACCCTCTTATTTACCAAAATACTTGAAAAGTTTCCCTGTGGAAAAGGAATGTAAACTGGGCACGAGCCAAGCAATCCGATAAGGACTAAAATTATGACGAATGCCAGCATAATCCCACGATGTGACTCGGAACAGTTATCAAGAAGCTATTCAGCTTTATATCACGAGCCACTAACCATGTCAAGGTAAAAAATGTGATGAGCACCAAAGGGAACTTTAGTACAGCGTGCGGGGACGGTCTCCTCGGAAACCTGACGGAATGCATCCGTGATGAAGATCGAATCTTCATTTTGTGAATTGCGGGGCAGATCCGGCGCACATGCAATATGTCTCGGTTCAGAGAGACAAGGATGACATTACCGACTTGGTTAAATCAATCGCCATCTGCCCGATGATGTCCAAGCATTCCACAACAACTTCACACTAGAAAAACACTCGAACAAACGATCAAACATCATGGGAAAACCTGACGTTGCGATAATGAGTCGGCTTCCAGTTGGCCTACCTGAGGCACCGAGCCCAGAGCCTTTGACTGCAACACAATGGCACGTCTTAATGGTGATCATGGACACCTTCATATCTTCTTGTCAAATAAATGGGCCCAATGATCGCGACGCGATTATCCTGGACAATGCTGAATACAATGCGATGACCACACATCTTCATCGAACCATTGCCTTCAACCTTTCTGACAGAAGCACGTTTGATGCCTTTCTTGCCGAGAAGCCTTCTGACATCCCATTGTTTGGAGATATCTTGGTGCGTGTAGTGGCAGGTTTCCCTGGAGACAGGCTATCCGCACTTCGCAGCGTGCTTTCTCTGCTAGAGTAGGTCGCTTCCCCTCTTATCAAAATTAGCAGGCACTGATGTTGCCTTGGCAGCAAATGGGCTGTGACTCTTCCGTTTACTGGTGGCCTCACACCATTTTCCAACCTTTCCGTCATAGACCGAACACGTGTATTAAATTCTTGGAGGACAAGCTCGCTATCCAGCTTCCGTGTATTATTCAAGCAGTTATCAGCGATTGCCAAGCTTGTATATCTTCGCTCAAGTCGTCTCTTTAACCAACTCACGGGCTTCCCGTCAACCCCAAAGGGATGGCATGCGGTCGAGTCCCATCCGTTCAAATTCATAAACATTGATGCGGCGCGTGTTCCAGTGCAGCTGGAGACAGATGTCATCATTGTGGGCTCGGGCTGCGGTGCTGGCGTGGTTGCGAGGACAATCGCCGCTGCAGGCCATCGCACCATTGTAGTAGACAAGGGCTACCATTTCCAATCTTCATTGTTACCTCTAAATGAGAGTGAGTCCTTTTTCCACCTTTTTGAACAGGGTGGTTTGATCCCATCAGAAGATGGTTCCATAGCAGTTGCTGCCGGGTCATGCTTTGGCGGAGGTGGAACAATTAACTGGAGTGCGAGCCTTCAGACTCAAAGCACGATCCGCAATGAATGGGCAAACGACAAAGGTCTCAAATTCTTTGAATCATCCCAGTTCCAAACTCACCTCGACTCTGTCTGCGAGCATATGGGTGTGAGCGACGAGCTCATTCACCATAACCACGGCAACTTGGCTCTACTGGAAGGCGGGAGGCGACTGGGCTTCAACACACACGCGGTGCCCCAGAATACAGGTCGCTGTGAGCACCACGATGGCCATTGTTCAATGGGGTGTTGGAGGGGAGAGAAGAAAGGTCCGGTGAACGGGTGGTTCCCTGATGCGGCCAAATGCGGAGCCAAGTTTATAGAGGGGTTCAAGGTGAGCAGAGTTCTCTTCAAGAAACAAGACGGTAAGCAAATTGCCTGCGGAGTTGTGGGAGTCTGGACACCAAGGGACAACAAAGAGGCGACACCAAGCATTGTAAAAATCAAGGCAAACCGAGTCATCATATCTGCGGGAAGTTTATGGAGTCCTATCATTTTGATGAAGAGCAAGCTCAAGGTTGGAACTAAGCTCATTTCTTATTTTTCACAACCTCCAATAACTTTCTACCAACACGTTGACATAGAACAAGCATATAGGTCGAAACTTGCACCTCCATCCAACCACATTCGTGGGTGGCGTCTTCAAGGACGAGACGCGCCCTTGGGAAGGTCAGTTATTGTCAACCTTTCGGCAAGCCTTTGCTTTCTGATGGTCTTCTTTATTGACGTGAACCAGGTGGAATCCTCACTTCCGTAGTGACAAGCCTGGACAACGTCGACGGGAAAGGCCACGGATCCAAGCTAGAACGCGTTTCAATGATGGTATGTCTGATCCGCTAAGATTTCTCGAGTGTCACTAAGTCTTGGATAGCCTTCTCTGTCCCTATCCTGGCTAAATTGGACGTCTGGGCTCGAATATAAGACACTGCTAGCAAAATACAGTCACTTCGAGGTGATGATTGCTATTACACGAGACCGTGAGAGTGGCCAAATTCTGTTTGATTCCACGCAAGACAGACCTCGAGTCGCGTATACCCCCTCCAAATTTGACACCCGCAATAACTTGATGGGCATGCTCGCCCTGGCAAAAATTCTTTACATACAAGGTGCTCAGGAGATACACCCTGCACTTCCGGGTCTTGAACCATTCATCCGCCCAGTAAAAGAATATCAACAGGCTGTTGATGACTGCGAGGGAATTACGAACGGAGAGTTCCAGTCTTGGCTCCAAACGATGGAAGCACATGGTAATAGAACACCGGATACGCCATACGGTTCAGCTCATCAGATGAGCTCATGCCGAATGAGCACCCGCGCGAGCGAGGGTGTCGTAGACGAGTTTGGTAAAGTTTGGGGTTGCGAAGGGCTTTATGTTGCGGATGCGAGTATTCTTCCAAGTGCTACTGGGGTTAATCCAATGATCACCATCATGGCTGTCTGTGAACGCATTGGGTTGGTTATTGCCAGAGATTTGGCAGTGGAGAAACAAGAGATGGCTAAGATCTAAATATTATTACAAGTCTTAATACATTTGATTATATGCCTCTTCCAGTAGATGACAAGTCAGGCCAGACATTTCCGGAAGGGCGTGCCTAGGAGCTTATAGGTAGGCCTAATTAATGCTTAAACAACTTTAGTTGTGGATATATGTTTTTCGCCCTGACCAAAAGAACAACTCATAAAGTTGAAATCATGGGAGTTTATCAGTCAATAGTTACTCCTCCCAACTATCTGGAAAGTTCATAAGGTCAGTATCGAAAGGAAATCTTGTAGTCAAGGCGTCTTGTAGAGATAAATCTCCCTCCAAAAGTGTATCCAACAGTTCATGCCCTGGGTTCTGTTGCAGGTCTCGTCCTGAATCATGGTCTTGGCCGCCGTAAAATTAGCCGCAGTGACATTTGAAGATTTTGAACTGACTGACCTGGTATTGTTGCAGTGATGGTATGGTTTATCTTCAAAAGTAAATCGAATGATTTCCGAAACGATACGCTAAACCCAGAGATTGATTCCAGGACCGTGTGGCACTTTTCCCAACAAGCGACCGCTTCCGCTTGGCTCAAAGCAGTGTATAGGGAAGGACACAGACGACACGTCATGAGAACTAGACTGACAGTACAGGCATCTAGGCATCGGTTAGTCTATACAAGTCAACCCTGTAGTAATAAAGGAAGAGCTACATAAACCGTTCCACCACCACGCCCCGGTAGCGTCTGTCTGGAAGATATCGTAGACGAGGTTGATGAGTTGAATCGCAAACTGAACACAGGCTTTTGCTCCATCATGCTTGAAGGACATGTACAAGTCATCGTCTATGACATTAGAGAAATTGGACGCAAGCAACTTAGTCAATATGGGTCGATGAAGCATAATGCCAAGATATAAGAACCTAAGTCAGGCTAGTAAGTACAATTCAGTTAAAGTTCACAGTGCTTCAGCTCATACCGCGTGTGCAACACGTTTCTCTGGATGTTGAGGACTTGAGCATCCTGTGGCGAAATACCCTCAAGTACTAACGGGGCTTTCCACGAAAGAAACCCCGGCACGGATGCTTCAAAAGAACGCAGTCGCCCGCGGAGCTCTACAAAGATATCTATACTCCAAAATTGTGTCTCCGGGTGTGATGCAAGTCCACGCTCATCCTGAGAGACCCTGCTTTGCCATGGCTGGTAAACCTTTGTGAGTATGCTGTCAAGAATGATGCTCAAACGCACAGTTTGGAGTTGAAATTCAAACTTGATACGTTCCATATTCTGGTTTCCTTGTACAAGCAAGTCTGTGCTTTCCGGTATTACTAACGTTGAGAGATTAGCGACCATGGTCGGTCGCCCAAATGTCATGCTCACGAGCCTGGAATCATTAGTACAGCGACATGGTGCAAACTATGTGTCCTTACGTGTCCATCACAACACATCCATGCCAAGTTCGGCGGCGTACTTGCCATACTCGTGAATCGGGGGATCCGTAAGTTGATGTGCTATGTAGTCCCAGACCTTGAGCTACACGGAATGCGACGCCGACAGCGTTCCAACAACGATCCGGAAACGAAGTGCCCTGCAATACGAGCGCCGCCAACAAAAGCGTTTGCACAACACTCAAGTTATTCATGTCGAGCAAATCGAGACCAATATTTTGTTTAGACCGATTAAAAAAGACCTCATACGCGGTTGTTTTGGCCGCTACTGACAGGTCCGAAAAGATACATCCTAGTGAAAAGACAGCGTTGAGTGAGGAATAAAAGGCAATCGAAGTGGGGTCTGATCCGAGACCCAGATCCCGGAATTCACTGGTGCTAGAAGCCTGTGTATTTGGGAGCCAGAGAGACTCATAAGCATTCTCAAAGGCCTCCCTGTCAAAGAAGGGATAGAGGTAGTAAACTCGTTGAAAGTACCTTTCTTTGAGGTGGTCTGCCAGAGATCTAGGTGGAAGAACCAAGTTTTCAATGCCGCTGTAAAGCAATGGGGGCTCTGTGGTAACCATCGGAGGGTTTCCGAATGCCTGTCGAGCCAATGGAGTGTTGACAGTACCACAGGCCTCCTTCAAGAAAGATGCAGCAGATGATGAACCGTAGAAAGCCTGACTCGTCTCGCGATATGGCCCAATGTCCTCTTCAGATGTGTTTGTACCCATGGCAGTAACACGTCTAGCGTTGCGGGATTCTTCGATGCCTTCATTGGCAGCCAATGACGATGGTGTAAGGACCTGACCTTGGGACGTTTCCATGACGAGAGCGTCCAGCTCCGCTTGGCTCTGTGTATGGACAGGCCGGTTATCATGGCCCTCCAATGGGCCGTCGTGGCTTATCCCATGTGAAGCGCAAAGCTTTTCTAAGTGGCGGATGCGTTCATGAAGGGCTTTTGTGTAACTGGGGCGATAATCCGGGTTAGTCAATTGATGGATTTGTTGGATCGCAAATCCCTGTTATGATCTCACTCAGGTACCTCTGCCCGGGGACTCACTCATCACTACATGCAGTTCGAGCATTCCCCACCTTGTAGATGCACTGCTCGATACCCAACGAGCGGCGCCGACAGGTGGAGCATAGAGGCTTGACCCCGTCGCAACGCGCCTTTCGTTCCCGACAGGGTTCGCAGGCAAGCGTCACCTTACGGCGGCGTTCCCGCGGTTGCTGTGCCGACATCTTGAATTGGATAACTCAAATTAAGACTGGAATCAAGCCGCTTGCTTAGTTTGATAAGAGTAACAGACTAAGTCCACAAACAGTGATGTTGACTGGGTCGCGCGAGACCTTTGTCATGGTGTGCAGATTAGTTGTGAGTGTTCTGTCAAGGGGTCGGGACTGTCCCGTAAAGTGGGGCCTGTCATCGGAACGGTTCCGAAATTAAAGTCCATGACGGGGCTCAGCCTCAACGCTCTTATAACAAATCTTCAATGGAGTAAATAATTTTCCCTCCGATAATGAGAATAAAATACAAGACGACTAAGTTGCTCCCTCATTGCGAGGTTCAGTTGGCCAAGACAATTCGCATTCGGGCTTTTGATTCTTGGTATTGATTAAATTTAGTCCAATGTTACTTCAGACAAATCTACTTTTCTTGGACGGATATTTCTTGCTTCTAGAGTTTTTTCTCTAATTTTTCACATTTACAACTGAGCCACTAGCCAGATATTCTGCGAGGGCATTACCTTCAGCAATGTAACCATTCTTCCATTCTTAGTTCAGCCCAATATTGAGATTATCACATGAGACGTGAGACGTATGCCGTTGAACCGATCACCCAGTCACATGCAAGCGGGAGGATTCCGCATAGAAAACACTGGGTGAGGCAGTGCTGGCGGGGCTGGTGATCTTCAATATTGATCAGTCTCTCTCATCACGTCAATGCGTTTCTTAGGGGGAAGAGTAAACATAGGCTCTGCATCTGGCGCAGCTGGACTGCCTGTGGTTAGCAATGAGGAGGGAAACGATGGCATACTACTGATGTATGAGGCTAACAACATCCCTCGGGCAATGCAAAACCTGGTCAGATATCTCACTACAGAGATACGAGCTGTTGATTCAGAAATATTGCAGCAAAAGCAAGACGACTCAAACATCGTCGCTTCACAGCAAGCTGTTATTGGAGAAGTGTGGAGACAGAGGCACTTTGTTGCGGTGGAGTGGGCGTGGCTCGCACTGCCAGCTACTTTACTCGTGCTAGCACTCTGTTTGTTCATAGCAACTTATGTGAAAACGAGAGAAGATCGTGTCGGACTATGGGATTCAAGTCCGCTAACCCTTTTTTTCAACGGGAGGTTCAGTGATCATCACACTGGGGTAGATGGCCTGCACAATGTCGAAAAGATAGGAATGGATGCCACCAATCTTTGGGCGCAAAACATAAATGCCATTGAAGGAATGATTGAAGTGTACCAGAAGATTGATCATAAAACTGACGGAGAAGCACAACCACGGGGACTCGCCGCTCGTCTCAAACGCTGCAAATAATGCGTCGGCTGTCATGAGCATATCATCTAGCTTACAACAATAATAAGTACGAATTAATACGTGGGGTTGCGAAATGGGCTACTTGCCGATAGGCCATTATTCACTTGATACAAAAAGATTGACAAAACTGGCATGCTTTGTTATGTTCAATACTAGGGAGCCGTATTCATTTATCCACGAGACAAGTGGCAAGTTGTCTCTACCCTGGTTATGACTCCTGGTTGTATTCGTAGAGATGCCGTTTTATCACATTTTATCTTTTCATATTTTCTGTTATCCTTTATATATCTCTTTAATTGATAGATGTATGTTATCTGAGGTTTGTTGACGCTCACTGCATTGCTTGTAGCAAGTGAAAAATGATTTCAGACCAAAACCAACCGAGACGCATATAGATCCACTAAATGATGACTCAAGGCACCTCTTCTATTCCTCCATTTCTCCGTTCCAAGCTTGGTTTCCGGCTGCGTCTCGCTGTCTCTTCCCTGGAAGAAATTGGCAGTTGTACAGCATCCACGGAATGAGTCGTGGTTGCGATGAACTCGGCCGTTAAACTTGAGATGATATATGCCCTGAGTTCCAGTTGTTCGCATCTATCTTCCTCTTCCAATCGATGTTTGTCCTCTGCCACCATCCGTTGCCGTCTAAGGTTCTTAATTTCTGTCATAATATACAGCAGGACAGCCTCGGAGGAACGGTTTCGGTCCAACACATGCTCGGCCTTGCGAACATATCGTCGAGTAACGTCCGTGGCCCCATCGACGGAGAATGCTATGACATATGACATTTTCTTTCCCCAACCTATTTCGAAGCGTCAGTTCGATTTCATGGCAGTCAATTATTGGAGATCGGGGTGGCTATTACCTTTGCCGTATATGTTCGGGTTATCAAAAGCTTCCTCACATGGATCGATATGAATCCATCTCTGCACATGTTCCGAATACACCTCGACCCAGACGTGGTCCTCACTGTTCCATACCCACCGTACTCTGCCACCCACGGCACGGCAAAACAGCGCAAAACAATTCGCCCACTCGCCAACACGCCCTCTTCTGGTACGAAGTAACTTTAACACATTGTAATATCGAGGGAATCGCTCAAACGAACCGCACGATTGCTTCGAACATTTGTAGAGCTCAACTCGAAGAGCGCTGTTGGCGGACTCCTCAGGGCTTGGGCTGGTCATCCCCTGAAAGACGGTTGGAGAAGAGCATAGCGAGCATGTTGGATTATTCACCCAAGTGAAGAATGAGCGTTTAAACCATCGTAACAGAGCCCGAAATACGCAGTCAAAGTAGGTCCAAGTAGGGCGTCGTCCGTCACCATACGACCCTGCTTCGGCCTGCAATAGCATGCTCTCCTCCTCAGCTTCCCGGTAGAGCCTGTCTAGCGGCATCACGGTCAGGGCCTCTTCCAGTAACGCTGGGTCTTCGTAGTGTGTCGGGATCATGGAAAGAGATATAAGCAGATTGCGGAACTTTTGGGCATTCCGGTCATCTTGAGATGGAGGATGTGGTATAACCAGTGTCGGAATCAGCTGCGGTGGTTCTCTCCTAGTATAAGGAGGGGCTCTTTCATCAGGCGAAACTTGGTGCATAGTTGGTTGACGTCTACCCAACGATACCCTCAACGCGTTCAACAGTTTAGTCCGCCACTGGCGTTCAAATCTGATTGTCAAGTCTCGGGCCCAGTCTTGGCCGTGCTCTGATTCCAGATTAGAAGAGGGTGCAGTGACAGACTCTCCATGCACCATATCCGGCACCAGATGCAAAGTTTCGGTACTAGGCAAATGAACTGGTTGGCTCACTCGGGCTTCGATGTCTTCGACTATCCGTGCAAAAGGTATAACGATTGCAGCACCTGAATTTGGAGACCCGGCAACAATGTGCCCATACAGATCACCAGATTCTGCGTCAACCACCCAGGAGCCGCAGTCTCCGGGCTTTAGCTCAGAGTCCATCAAGATGTTGTACACGTCGTGGAATAGACTGCTATTTGGGAGGCACGCGTACAGGGGAGTGCCCGACATAGTTCCTGTAATGGTCCCTCTGGAGGTGGGGCTCATGATCTTGACGTCCTTGGGGCCGTCTGTAACAATGCGTTGAATTTCGACTTGGCTTGCAGAAAAAGAAGGGGCTGCTTTATTAGTGATGTAATGAATGGGCTGGGACACCTCAACCAGAGCGTAGTCAAGACTAGATGCAGGTTCATCGAGCGATGACAGATAGACTTGTCCGAGACGTTGCGAGGTCGGATGCTGTGTGATTGTCGCTCTGTGTGGCTTGACCATCTCGTTCTCGATTAGACTTGTAACAACAGACGGATCTGTTTGTGCTGACATGGGTCTCTCGTGAGCCCCGGGTCCCACTTCTTCGTCACCAGTATCATCGTCAATTTCAAATTCATCGTCATCTTCACTTGCTTCAATTTTTGGGGTCGTGTCAGAGCTGAGAATATGACCCGCTGTTGTGTAGTAAAACTTGTTCGACAACTGGATGATGCCACCGACAGTAGCTTTTTTACCGTCGGTTTCGGCCGTATTTTGTTCAGCAAATATCGACATACCGCATGGGTTTTCCGTGAAGGATGCGAAGATGGACAGTTGATGAGATGCGACCGTCGTGGCATCTGCCAATTGAACGAGCTGATCAAAGTCGGGCGGTCGAGGCATATGAGCCGTCTTGATACCAGGAAACTCGTTGAGAATCCCGCTGTCCTTTATTGCACTTCTCACCTGCTTGCGGTGTGCAGCGATTTCACAGCAGAACAGAATGGCTGGGCTGGCGCTATTTACCGACTTGCCAAACATGTAAATTGACCATGTAACCCAGCTTGAAACTGGCTCGACCGACCTCTCGAGGTAAGCTTTGATCTTTGGGGCCAACACTCCGAATGCCTCTCGTGCTGGCCCTTTGGCCACCCAGCAAAGCTCTCGTCCGACTTTGCCAATGCAGCGGCCGGCAGAAAGCTCTGGTTTAAGCCATACACGCGGCCTCGTAACCGACCCGCCGCCGAGGACTGTGAGGCTGCTCTCCCAGGATCTTAAAGATGATGTTGCAATCTCCATTGGGATTATTTGGTGCGTTTCACGATATATCTCTAAGGTGAAGCGTGGCATGCCTCTCAATCTCGGATGAAGGGCCAGCCGCACTTATTAGGGACCAGTGAGGCTGTGGGCGTGGACTCATAAGCGCTGACGCGGACGATGCGCTAATGGCAGCTGCAGTTTTAGGCAACCCAGCAGGGGTCCCATCAAACTCGTCATCATCGCCACTAGGTGCCAGCACTTTATTTCAACTCAGCAGGACTCAAGACGCCGAAACTGTGACAATGGCAGACAAGACTGTGCTCGATTCGAACCTCCTGGACTTCCCACTGCCAGAAATCACTAAAGCGGCAATTTCTGACCAGCTCTGGAGTTATCGACACCAAGATCAACACCTTAACAGCGTGGATCTGGAGCTAGAATCGTTTTGGACATATTACAACAAAGAATGCGCCAGGGCTCTGCATAATGGCGGTCGACACGTGGCTCTGAGATGTCACCGCGATGTGACCGACTGCATCCACAAACTCAAATGCGGAATGTTGAGAAAGGACATAAAAGAAGGGCTACGGGAAAAGCTTACAACATGCCATGAGAATGAAGACGAAATGATTGACAGCTCAATAGACTTGGCCGCCAGTCTACTATTGATGATGAGTTTCTGCACCTTTAGGTATGGCTTTTCTGGTATGAGCCACCTCAATTGGGATAATGGGTCTCTGGAGAGCTTTTTATCTACATATTTTAACCCAGATATTACCCATCAGGCCAGGGGAAATGTCAGAATGGAGAAGATATTCACCGCTCGCAACTTATGCCGCATAGGAGGGCTAGATGTTGTTTGGACTGATAACCTAGTGGATCATCTGCGCTTGACGGACGATGACCGGCGCGTGCACATTTTCCATCGTGCTTCATTTCTAGAGGTCCAGCGACAAAGGTTAACATGCTTCCCAGCCATGGTGTGCAGTGGCTAACCTTGACGTAGTACCGACTCCCTACTACCCAAAGGGCTCGCGGATGAGACATTACAGACGCTGGCACTCCTCTTTCCATCTTCAGACCCAGAGACAAGAGATTGGTTATCCAAGCTGTCCGCCGCCAAGCTTGACAGACGAGTCATTCAGTGTGGGCAACTCAAGACTGATCATCGGCAAACGGAAAGGTTTAGATTTTGGAACCATCGTCTCATCACGTTGAAGCAGGTCTTTGATGAAGCCCAACCAAAATCCTTGTCGCAATGGTGGTATGACAGGCGAAACGGAGTCCAATGGTATCGCCCCCCATTCAAGCTTTCGAGATGCGCTTGGTCTCGCTAATATCAGTACGATTCAGGTACACATTTTGGGTAGCCGTCCTGGTTCTTGTATTGACAGTGTTCTTTGGATTAGTACAAAGCATTGAAGGCGGCTTGCAAGTGTATGCTTCCTTTAAGGGGACTTGAGAAGTAAGCAGAACTCCAATCACAGAGCTTCAATTTGGCATTTCTTTTTTGCAGGAATCATAATGTAGTGACCCAGCTACGACGTCGATTTCGTGACTATGCTTCCCATACAGCCATTCGTCTCAACGTCTGCCGGCTCTACATATTTAATATAATGCCCTGTTGTATGGCATATGTCGCGATACCCTGAAGTAATAGCGAATAGATGGGTCTTGCGACAATCAACCCACTTCGAGACAATGTCAGCGTCGTATCTTGGGTGAGTGCGGAAAGCTCACATCGTTTCAGTCTCTGGTTCCTACTTGATTTCTGGATGCACTTTTTAGGGACTTTGCCGTCGTTTTGCTTGGACTACTTGACAGGATGTTGGATAATTTAGATCACTCTATGGATCGCGGTACTTACCAGATGTGAAGAGCGCCGAAGGGGAACTTGTCTTTCATATTTATGATAAATATAAAGAAATTAGGTTAAGAAACAGTTCTAAAAGGGTATAAAAATAAACACTGTTTATTTTCTCTCGATATCTTACTTCTTGTATTGATCACATGCGAATGCTAGGCGCTAGAAATCCTCCCGTGATCACCTCCAATGGGCGAATCACGTATTTATTCCACAAGACCAGTGATGTAATGATAATTATCGATTAGGTACTATCCAAGCTCTACCCCTTAGTTCCGCATTCCAAATTCCACCATTCCACCCAGGTGAGTCAGAGCTGAGGATTCTGAGACCGCAAACCTGTCTCAAATACCACGCGAGCGCTCAACATGCCCACCATCCATAACAAAAGCTCTTCACCTTGTTCATCCCATATTTGATAACACCGTGCTCCTAGTAACCTAACCCTAAGCATGTTGCTTCGGCTTGGCCGGCCCCAGCAGCTGATCGATCTGTGGCTGTAGTTCAGGGTTGTTCTTCAATATAGAGGGCAAAATATCTTCAAGTCGACAGCATAGGAGCTAAACGAGCATTAGTCTGTGAGGTATATACAAGAGCAGGGGGGGTTCTTATTTACTCCAAACCAGATCTATCAAGCTATCATTAGCACAGAATTATTAATTAAGAGGGTAACACCAATAAACATACCTCGTTTTGCGCACAAACTCCCGGTAGCTTGAAGTCTGCAGGGTGACAATTTGCAAGTGCAAGATCACCCCGGGGGCCAACTCGAGCCGGTACAGCCATGACTGCACTGGAAAGAAGGGCGAGAGCGGGAATGAAACTCTTCATGGTGGCGGTTCTGACGGATTTGGTGTTACTTTTCGACCTTGTTGAGAGCGGAAAAGGGCCGTCTGGGAGGTGCGTGGGAGGCACTAGGATTTATAATTGAGCTCATCGGAATGACGATGAGCTAGGCGATCTAGAAGATGTTCAAAATGTTTCAATGTGACGTTCCATAGAGACCAGATAAACAGTTTTGGTGCATCCCTTCGTGTTACCCGGGCCGCCCCAAGATATCGATCAGGGGGCTGGCAACAGCCGCATACCAGCGCTGAGCACAGGTTTTACATCGCAAGCGTGCTAGATTGACAGTATAATTCGTGAAGCGGTTTTGTACCCATACACGTTAGGATCAAACACAGCGTTCAACAAGTTTTACCAGTTCAACATTGCATGCATTTGAGATCGCCATCTACCGAGAGATTTTTAATGAAAAGAGCGATGGGATGGTACATCGTTACTGGAAGTATCTCACGGCACTAACTGCAAATAGAGACTTTGAATAGTAACATCATTATGCAAATGTATTCAAATATATCTCAGGCCAGTATATGTCTAGAGCAAATACAGACAACTAAACCCAGCTTCCAATACGAGTATGTCTGGGCCTGTGGGCTTCAAATAAGTTCGAATAAAGAGGAGTAGAGGATCCGTATTGGTCGCAAGACTTCCAGCTTATTTTTTGGTAACATGTGCGGCCTGTTTGCCTTCTCCTTCTAAGATCCTTCTACGTCCTAATGGAAGGCCGCGCAATACGATTCCATTGTGTAACATAACATCTATTCCTGGATGGATCACGCGAAGCCCACATCACAAAGGTATTCATTAGTTCAGGTCAGAGACAAACTACTAAATGAAAGAAGATGGATAATTTAATCTCATCTTCCGATCTTTCGGGGTCATGTTTTGATCGACATTTAATATAAAAATCAGCTAAACTGCAAAAACGGGTATGAAAAGAAAAATTGGTTAATTCATCCCAGCGGTGGCTATCACGGACATAGTAATCTTTAAATCAATGGCTTCTTTAGGCATTGTTCCTGGTGTTTATCTTGCAATTCGCAACAGATGCTTAAACCGTTAGTCAATGCTAGTGAAGCCCGGTGTTGGGCCCACCGGCTTACATGACTCCGATCCCCTGACTACTCTACATACTAGTCTTATTAAAGGCCAGAAGTGACAAAGGATCAACATACGTGAGCTCGCGAATGTCTCAGTAAAGAAAGCATGCCCTTTTGCTTCAAAATAATTCCTCTCGTGTGAGCTGACAGAGTAAGGCCGAGAAATTGGCCGACGATGCTTCTGTAGAAATCAGCGATGTCTTGGTTACTACCTGTATTATTATTGTGATATCCATCATCGTAATCTCATTCTCTCGGAAGAACTTGGGCCGTATTTTTCCGGAAGTATCTCTACTTGAGTTGACTGGATTGCACTCGGGTCAGAGAGTATGACAAGAAGCTGCTTGGTTGTCTTGTAAAAGCGATTCATCACTTTCATGCTTACATTCATAGTTCAATTTAATCTAAATACACAATGTCCAAGTATATATTGCAGGTACCTGTTAATAAAAGAAGATCGGTTTGCGTCATTCTTCGTAGTTTTGTTTATTTTCGTTCCTTCGGCTCGCAATTTAGCATTGCCCAGGCTCTACTGCGTAGCCACATCAACCACCAATCAGATGCCTGCAACCTTGAACCTACAAGCCTGAGTTGCCAATACGCTCCCAAACAACTCGTTATCATTTTCTACTAGTGCAAGGGCATGCGCTTTTGCAAAGTACTCGCTAGCTTTGGGGTTGGCAGGACCATTGAAGACATAAGGGACAGTGCGCCTTTCAAACCAAGGCCTCAATGCCCTTGATGTCCCTGTTTGGTTTGCTTCATTGAATCGCCGTGTTTGGGAGAATAAATTCATTGGAATCAAGATGTCGCGCGTTGAAAATTAGGGCTCGCCATCACTAAGTGCAGCAAGTGTCTTCGATCGAGGTTTAACCCTTAGCAATAGCTCTCGAAGACGACAAGTATATTGTACAAGAGAGAGGGTGAAGGGTGTGTAATTATACCAGAACCTCCAAGTGACAATATGCTGCTCCCAGTTTCGTGGGTAATCATATAAAATCAAGACGAGTATTGATGACTTGAAGACAGCTGAGAAGGGACCAGGGTCGTCATCACATTAAACAATCGGAAAATTCCAAGCTGTCAAAGTGGAAAAGAAATCATCAGTTGTGGGTAGCCCATGGGTATTGCCTTTTGTTCCAGAGATGGATCAGAGTGCAATAGTAGCCGCAATGGCGGCGTAGTGGGTTCATGCCAGCCATGCTTAAGCTGAAGCGGCGTTGGCTCCCAGTCTTTTGCGAGGATGGAAACTGGGAAAGCCGACACCCGCATGGTTTTCTATGATGTGATTCAGCCATGCTCCCCTGCTCCACAAACCTAGTGAAAAGGGCCACAAAGCTTTTCTTCTATAGTTTTGTGATGAGAACACATGGCTAATTTCCCATGGAGAATCGAGTCTACCTTCATGGGTCAGCAAGCTGGTGTGAAGAAGATCAATGTTGCTGCCTGTTTTGAGATGCACTTCATTTGATATTGGACGCGTCGGGGCTGAAGTCCTCGGCAAATTTTGGTGAATTATTCACATGTCAAGTTTGATCCTCGACGTTCACACAAAGGCTAGTTCTAGTGTGCCTCGTGGCCGAATGTTTTCTTTGCTTAGTTAAGAAAGTGGCGCTACACCGCTTGCAAGCGCCAGTCATCTCTGACTAGAGCAGAAATACATTTTCGCGCCTCATCTAACTGTATGTAATGGTTGCATGTGGCGCATCGGGCGTTACACAAAAGCAAGACGACTTCTTACATATCAAGACCCGACCGGTGCGAATACGAGTGTGAGGTTGCTGGATTAGATGTGTGAGGGGCAGAGAGCGGCGGAGGATTTACCAAACCTTGCCGACGACGTGGCACCACATTCACGCACATTGCTATCACATTGAATAGATACTAGGAGCCTGGACGAAATTAGCCGAGGCAGTCTAAAGTGAAAGTTGGGTTTATCCGAAACGTCCTGTGCATATCTTGACGTAGGTGAAGGGTTTTTTTGGGCACACAAGGTGCGTCCTGTCGCTTGCCGTAATAGAAGCTGGCCTGCATAGTGCAGCATATGCCTGCGTTCTGGTCATCGGGCGTTGACATTCTTTGGACGATCTGGGCTGCGTTAAGCAGTGAATAGACACTCTCATTTCCACTTGAAGACATTGGCGGAAATCACGTCGACGGCAACCTTGATGACCAATGGGTGCCTGCGCAGTGCGACATGACGACCCCGGCCATCCGCCGGCGTGGTGTGTGTAGTAGTTGCCCGTCGCCCGAACGGCGCGGCACGAGCGGGCTGGGGCTGCCAGTCAGGATTCGGCCACCGACGATCGACTGTGGATGGTGACGCATTATTAATGCAGCGACGCAGTCGGGGGGCAGGGCGAGACGGGCGAGACTGGCCACCAACAACAAACACCAGCGGGGGCGGACTAGAATGCCGGGAATTCCCTGCAACAGCGGGCGGTGACTTGGCCGCGAGTCGAGTCTAATCTGCAAAAGCCCGCAAATAAGTCGCCGGTCGCCGGGCATTTCCCCATGTTTCACAGGCGGGTTTGCCTGCTGGGCTGGGCTGGGCTGGGCTGGATTTCCCCCAGATGCAGATGCAGATGCAGATGTCGGCACACACGCGAATGCAGACACACACCTAAAAAAAAACCCAACCGGAGTTAATGGAATTTGGCCTGGCTTTGTCATGTAGGTAGGTGTATTACCCCTCCATCCCCCCTCTCCCCGGCTGCCACGGAGGTTCGGAGCCCACGGCGTTGGGTACGTACTGATTTGCAAGCAAAGGCGCTCAGTGGCTGCAGCGGCTCCAGCGACTCGGTGCCACGGTGATAGCCCTGCGAGGCCCCCCCGAAGCGCTGCTGATGCACCTGTGAGGACTGCGAGGGGTTGTCGAGGGGCCGCCGTGGTATCGTGGGGTTGGGAAGGCGCGCATGTCCCTCGGTGGCCCCTGCCCCGGTTCGCGGCGGCCCTGGCATGGCACACTAGGGGCACAGGGCAGTGAGTAGCATTGGGGGACTTGGCACCTGGCACCCCGTGGCCTGTGCGCCCACGCTCCCACGCATCACTAGCAGTCACTAGCCGTCACTGACCATCACTACCAGTCGCTGGGAAGCGGCAGGTCCCCAACGCCCATTCCCCACGCTCCCATTCGCTCGCGTCTCAACACCACCGACACCACCCCCGACACCACCCCCGACACCACCCATGCGACGCCCCCTCCATTTTTGTCTCCGTCTCTCTCCTCCATCACCTCCGCCGCTAGTTTGTTGCACTTGCACTTGCTCTCGCTCTTGGCCTTGCTTTTTCGCCTAGTGTTTCTTGCTTGTTCAGCTTGCGGGTAATCATCATCCATCATTAATGACATTGTCCTGAAATTGCACGCCCCCCCCGAGTCCGTTTCGTTCGTCCCATCATCTTTCGACATACGCCGTCGCTGCGCCGTCCTCAACCGTTGGCTTCCTGTTCCGGTTGCGCCCGCACACATCGGCCCATTCTCCAAATATCAGCTCGACAACTCCCACCACCTCGCGGCCACCGATCGCAACTCGCTTCTTCAGCTTCAATTTACTCCCCGTGCGTGCGTACTGTCGGGCGACCTAGATCCTGTCGTCGCCTAGAATGAGACTGAACAAGGCCGCGAGAGTTATCCTCTTCGGCGCACCGGGCGTGGGCAAAGGAACCCAGAGCGAGCGCTTGCTGCGTCGCTTCCCCCAGCTCAGCTCCCTCAGCACCGGCGACCTCCTCCGACACAATGTCAAGACCAGAACACCCCTCGGTGAGTTATCCTGCCCTCGCTTTCTTTTTTTTCCCTCGTCCGTTTTCGGCTCCTCCAATGCTAACTTTTTTTCTTCCCCACAGGCATCAAAGTCGAGAGTATTATGAAATCAGGTGGCCTGGTCGCCGACGACCTTATGCTCAGGCTCATCTCCAATGAGCTCTTCAGTCGAGGCTGGCTCAAGGGCCAGGGACCCCCCAGTGTCATGACGCTCGCCTCCGAAGCGACCACAACCGACCGCGGGTTCCACCACGACAACTCTCTCGATGCTCTCGCCGCATCCCCCTTCGTCTTCGACAGGCATACCCCGCCCCGAGTCTCCGACGACCCCGCCGCTTCCTTCATCCTCGACGGCTTCCCTCGCACCGCTGCTCAAGCCAACACCCTCGAGACCATTGTCCCCATCAACCTCGTTGTCTCCCTAAAGACACCCTTCGCCGTCATCATGGAACGCATTGCTGGTCGATGGGTCCATGAGCCATCCGGCCGTGTCTACAACACCACCTTCAACGCACCCCGCGTCCCGGGCCGAGATGATGTAACCGGAGAGCCTCTCATCCAGCGCGCGGACGATTCCGAGGAGGTCTACCGTGCCCGTTTCCAGAAGTTCCAGGAGACCAGCGAGCCTGTCCTGAACCACTACGCCCAAAAGGGTGTTCTCGTCGAAGTCGAGGGCATGACCAGCGACGAGATCAGCCCCAAGTTGTATGACGAATTTGAGCGGCACTTCGTTCGCTAAGCCCTAGCCTGTGCGCCAAAACTCAATATTTTTTTTTATGTTTCTTGTGTATCGTTTTTGAACCACGTTTTTATTTCATCGCCATATCCTTATTGGAGTTTATTGCAGCGTTGGGTGCTGCCGGTTTGCTGGGCCCATGATATAGTCCTGGATAAGGACGGGGGTTGCTGCCCGGAAAAGGGTAATGAATGTATTGATAGGAATTGGCTTCTGTGAGACGAGAAGCAAGTCTTGGATGTGTCATGGAAATGATATTCCCATGCTCCCCCTCTGGACGCTCCCTCGCATTTTGTGTGTGATGACCAAAAATAAAAAATTATGCCGATAGTATTACACGGCTATTCTTATACACCGTACACGACCTAGATTTGGTGCTCTCATTGGCCTGGCTCTTTGACATGGCCCTAAAGACTTTGTTCCTTGGATAGGGTTATGCTTTTTTATAGTCCAACAACCAACTAGCCAACCCTATGGTTACCACCTATTGACCATGACAGCTTTTTGCTTCCTGTTCCGATTTATTTCCGGCGTACCATAAGTCGGGTCCGTATTGCCGTGAATTGCCAAAAATAGCCATTGGTCTTTCTCAACATGACTGTTGTTACTGATTTCACAATGCAATTTCAATTCATCCTGTACTTTTCTTTGTCACTTGAAATCACCATGCAGAACCGGTTAGTTTTGATTGTATAAATTGATACATTTCATCATGTTTCAACCATAGATTTGCGCCATGCCCATAGAGCGAGATTCAGTGGTCCCATCAATCGATGCGCTGGTGAAGCAATGACCCTCACCCTTCCCTCTATGCAGCCCTTCACACCCCAGAACATCCCCATCAATGACTAGACAATAGACCAGGTCAACTTTAGGAAATACCTACAATCCCAACAAAATGAAACCCCAAATAGTTCCGATTCCTGATACATGAGTGTACACCCTGAAACACGCCATAGTTGATAATGCTCGCCTACGACACACTAGTCGCGCCAGCCCTCGCCACCTCGGAGGCCGTTTTGGCCACTACCCTCTGCGTGGCCAGAGCGAAGAGGAGTATCCTCGCTATCATCATCATCATCATCATCGTCATCGTCATCGTCCTCATCCAGAACCTTGGCTAGCTCATCAGGATCCTGCATCTTGGCATCAGGGTCGACGGTGCCGTCAAGCTCGTCTCGCTCACGGTTTTGTCGTTCTGTCTCCAGGACACCGTCATCAGCACTGACAGAGATGCCACGGGCTCCCCACTTAGGACGAGCGCCGCCACGTCGGGTGTCGCTGTCATCGCCAAAGGCTGGGCGGCTCTCCTCGTCATCCTCGGCGCTCTCAACTCGCTTGCCAAAGATGCGGCGGAGGAGCCATCCACGGCGCATGTCATCGGCGTCAACAACACCGCCACCACGGAGCTTGACACGCTGGCGGGTGTAGTAGACCCAGGCAAAGTCGACGTAGAGAGCAGTCTGGATCAGACCAAAGATGACGGAAACAGCATCTGGCTTTCGATCGTTCACGTCAAGCTCACGGATGAACCAGTTGATGCAGTACAGGGCACGGTAAGAGCCGAGTGTCAGGAGGTAGAAGGAATCGATGACGGTCGGTACGGTAGTCTGTCTGAGGAGCAGAAGCTGGGGAAGGACACAGACGGATTCGAGAATCTGGGAGAAAACCCACATCCACTAGATAGAGTTAGCATGTGACGAGTAATGTAGGTGGGGGAACTTACTGATCGGAATCCCCACGCCTTCTTGCCCTCAAAGATCAGCATGGTGAAGGGGGACAGGAGGAGGGAGCCTCCCAGGATGAAGGCACCAATCTTCCAGGAAATCTCCCGCTCGCGAGAACGGGGGAAGAGCCATTGCATAACACCCAAAATGTAAAAGGACGACAGAATGTAGAAGATCTTGAACACGAAGTTCCATGCCGAGTTCTCGTTAAAGACGTCGAGGTATCGGGTGCAGAATACGAGGGCGTAGAGGATCTGGGTGATGAGTGATACACCCTCGGCGCTGCGGTTTCTGTGGATGGCGAAGATGAGGATGCACTTGGAGAGCATGTGGGACAGGTCGCCCATGATGCGGAAGATCTGTAGGTTGCATCAGCATTGGATTTCGCCATGAAGAGAGGGAGGTGAGGGGGCACAAGTCACATACGTTCCACGCGCCCATGATGCACGGCGGGGAGCTCGGGTGCCGAGCTGGGGAAAGCTATCGAGTGGTTGTCGGAGGAGGCCAGTCAGGCGAGAGGACCCGTGAGTTGCGGTCCTCGCAGGGGAGACGGCAGCGATGAGGCAATGTTGAAGGGAAGCCAAGCAGCGGTGACTTTGGAGGAGGAGAGAGTCGAGATGACGCGGGGACGAGGGAAGCGCTCGCCAGGCAGCTCTGATGGACGAGGTGGTGGTTGAGGAGGAGAGTGCGCGCGGGCTGAGCTGAGCAGGGGCCTTGGGGAGCTTGCGTCAGGTTGGAGCATCGGCTCCAGTCGGTACTCCGGCGCTGCTCCAGCCACAAGACACGGGCCACGCCACGCCACGGGCCACAGGCCAGTCCGCCACCACCACGCCCACTGCACGCACGCGGGTCGGCCAGCTCGAGCTCCCACCTGTTACCAGCGACAGGCGACGCCAGGGCGGGGAACTGGCGACCGGCCTAGGCTATTTGCAGCCCGCTGCAGCACCCGCAGTGGGCGACGCCTTACTGAAGGAAGCAGCGCTATTAGACAAGCCGTCCCGTAGTCTCACAGCCCGTCAGCTGTGCCTTGGCATTGGCTGGGGAAGTGGAGGGCGGCACGTCAGGCCGAGTACGGTACAGAGCCCAGCAGAACACCCAAGCATTCCTGGGAAAGGAACCTACCCCAACTTACCCGTAGTTGCGCGATCTGGCTGGCCGATGCTGGGGGTTTATGCTCAGAGGCTGACTCTGGTTTGCTGCCGCGCCACAGCAGAGTGATATATCAACGACACACCAGCCTCGATGACATACAATAGAGGACACAATGGATGGCATAGTGGAGGACGCGGAACTAGACCAGTCGGAATGGCGCCTCCTGTCGACGTCGACCTATACCTAACGGGCTGTCAAAACCAGACGCCTTCTAGGGAGCCGAAAAACATGTCTTGTTTCTGCCAAATTGGCTTGCGTGGGCGTATTAGGCAGGTGCAACAGCCGCTCACCAGCCGCAGCAAGCCAAAAGCAAGGCTGGCGATAGCCTCACGTCTGGCAGGGTCAGAAGCTTAACAAAAACAAGCAACAATCTAGTTCGGGTCCCAGGTCCCAGGGGGGGCTAACTGGAAATGCCCGGGTCCCCACACAGTCCGAACGGCCTGGGTGACGCGGCACTGGCGTGTCGAGTGTCAGGGGTTCTGGGTAATAAAAAAAAACCTCCAGTGCACTGATACCAGATGGACAGCGAACGGACACTTTTCATTCAACTCGTCGCCTCCACTGCACACGCCATCGTTTGGAGGCACAGGGAAGAGGGTCGTGTTGGATGTCCAGCCGTTTCAACTTTTTTTTTTTCCTCCTCGATCTTACCCACCCCCAAATCCAAATCCTTCCCTCGCGTTGCTTTTCTTTGGGGCATTTCCAATCCTGTCAGACTCGGTTGATTCTCCTCTCTCTCTCTCCCATTGCCAAGGAGCCACTGCCAGAGTGACGTAAACCGAGGACCCCCTGGGACGGACCCGTTGGAACATTTCACGGCACTTTGTCCACCGTATCGCGAGTCGGAATACGGGGCCCAACTCAATCTCAACCGTCGCCAATATCCCCCAGCCAATTGCTCCCCGCCGCGAGTAATCAATAGTCAACCAGCCATGAAGCCTGCCGCGCTGTTGGCAGTTGCCGCCTGCATTGCCGGCGCCGGCGCTGCCGCTATCAACCCGCCGCGCGACCAACCTGGGTCGACAGGCCAGGGGCTCGTCAAGAAATGGATTGGCGAGAAGAGCGAGCAACCGCATTTCCCAGAACCAAAGTACTTTAGTAAGTTGCGCATATGTCACCCGCAATCTATTTTTTATGCTTCTTTGAGCCGCGTTGTACCACGCACTCGCTATACGCTCTCCCTCTCCGGCTGTCTCCTGTCCTATCTATCCGCCGCTCGGGACCCCTTGGACTCTTGGCTAACTTTTTCCGCTAGAGGAATCTCGGTATGTTTCGACCTGGGTTTCACCCAGATCAGCGTCTGTTCGCTTGTCCTAGTCACTAACACGTCGCCCAATGTCCAAAGACAACAAGCGCACTATGATGCTAGATTTTCCAAAGGTCCTCTCAAGGAGACTGACCAACGGGATGCCATTCGCGTCCTCATCCAGACCTATCTCACCACGTTCCGAGACCTTGGTGTGGAAACATGGCTGATGCACGGCACACTACTTGGTTGGTGGTGGGGCAAGCAGGTTGGTTCAATCTACAAATGTGAATTCAGGTCTGGTCTCAGGTCTTTCTAACTCTCCTGTGTCAGGTCATGCCCTGGGATCTGGATGCTGATGTCCAAGTCGCCGAAACCGACATGTACTATCTGGCGGCGTACCACAACATGACTGTCTGGTACTACAAGTTTGGCGACATGACCGAGGGCCGCTTCTTCCAGCTCGAAATCAACCCCTACTTCAAGTATCGTGGGCAGGACGACGTGCTCAATGTGATTGATGCCAGATGGATTGACATGAGCACCGGTCTCTTCATTGACATTACCGCGGCAAGATATGATCCCGATCACGAGCAGGGCGAGGGCATTCTCTACGACAAGCATGGACACGAATACAGAGTACGTGTTCCTTTTATTTCCCCTTGTTACCTAGTCCTTCTAACACCCATGGCCAGGATACCTTTGTGTTTCCCTTGCGAGACACCACTTTCGAGGGTGTCCCAGCAAAGATTCCCTATCGCTACAAGGAGATGCTTGCATCCGAGTATAGCGAAAAGGCTCTGACAAATACAAAATACCACTAGTAAGTTGAAATCCCAGGCGCACGTATTCTGGGCAGCACCTAATTCTCGTACAGCCATGAATTTGACCAAAGAGTAATGAAATGGGTGCCCAACATCGACGTTTAGAAAACGCCCATCGACGGCTCACCCCCCATCTTGAGAGGTTTCCAGCGTCAATCTACCACCCAAAAGCACACACTGTACTATACATAGGCGTCAGACGCCGTTAATGGGCGGCAAAGTCTTTGAGTATGCACACACGAGGATGGAAAACGGAGGATGATGGTAATGATACCCGGCCCACACCAGCGGCTGTTGCACGAGATTAGAACATGCACATGGCGTCTCTGATTTGATAGCATTTGACTGCCAAGACGTAATAGAGTAGACACGAACAAGGCATATTATTATTCATGAAGACTATATTTTTATTCCATTTTAGCTCAAATTTAGTCCCTAGTGACATCTGCTTTTTTTTTCTTTTTTTTTGGGCTGTCCACATACATATATGGTTCAACACTACGGCCTGCAAGATTAAGTGGTCCTAGGCTGCCCCGCGAAACCTCAACGCGTCGGCCCCCACGCGTCATCAACATTGAAACGCCCATCCTGCAACACCACCGCCAAAGCGATTTTCGCCGCACCTCCACCGTTGCATGTCGGAAACACCGTGACTGGATACAGCTTATGCATGCGCGACCCAATATTTGAGCCTCTCAATCGCTGAGGATGGCGACAGGCAAGTTTCTTTTTTTTTCCATCGCCGACCAGCACATGCTGCATGACGTTTCGAGCTGCTAACCTCCCAGCGCTGCAGGCCGAGAGCGCCGTAATGAGCGGCTCAACGAGCGACTTCGCGGCGCCCAGTACGTCCCTTGAATGCCTCTTTTTAGGCCTCTCAGTCCTGTTTTAATTGATATTGACACATCCGCAGGCGCACGAATATCGAGGACGACTCGTTCCATCTCGACATTGCTGGCCTTAACATTGCCAGCTCGAATTCGCCCGCCCTCTCGACGTCCCGCCCTACCCCGAACACCTCCGTGAAGAGGAAGAGACTGGAAAGCGACGAGGCGCCGCCGCCGCAGTCGCAGCCTACACCAAGTGAAGCCCGCCGATCGATTCGAGATGAGCCGCCCAGAGACCCGTATGAGCTGCCCGATACCTCTAAGGAATCTATCCCACAGCCAGCCACGGGAGGGGAAGCACCAGACGACGAGCAGGAGGAGGAACAGCCAGAGCCCGAGCCGGAATTGCCACCGCCAGTAGCTGCCACCTCATCTGAGGGCGCCCCAGAACCAGAGCCAGAGCCCGAGGAGGAAGATGCCTTGGAGACGCTTCCTGACCAGCTGCCAGATCTGAGGCGTGCGTCTCGCAACACCGTCGACGAAATTGAAGAGAGCCCTCAAGATGCGCCTGGAAGCGGGAAGCGAGTCGTCCAGATGGGCGGCGCGCTCTCCTCGACCACGCGGTTGCGCCATGCGCTCAGTACAGACGACATTGGGCCGCCGTCGTCATCACCACTGGCCCAAAAGGTCCGGCGACGCAGCTCGGTTGCGGCATCGGTCCGTTCCAGGCTGAGCTCCCGGCGCAGCTCGCAGATGACCGAGGACGACGATGTGGACGAGTTATCGCCTGTGCAAACAAGAGACCGGAGCGCCATCGGCCACGAATCTGAGCTGGCACCCGTCGAGGAGGAGCCCGCAGAGGAGGAGGAGGAGCTGGGTGAAGATAGAACAGAGCAGCCACAGGAGCCAGAGGCCGACGACGAGGCGACCGAGGAGGAACCTGAGGAGGAACCGGAGGCGGAAGAAATCAGCGCCCTCGAGGCAGCAAAGACAATCGGCAGGAAACGCCCTCGAGAAATTTTGCAGCCGCAATCCCCAGAGCTTGGATCCGCCGCGTTTAAGGAGCCTGGTGCAGAAGAACCCACAGAGGAACCAACAGAGGAACCCGCGCCGAAGCGAATGCGTGGGCAGCGCCAACGGCCAGCCAAGAGCCCCGCGGCTCAGAAGCAGCCGGCTCCGAAGCCAAAGACCAAACCAGCGACGAAACGGCCGGAACCCAAATCAAAAACGAAGGCGAAACCAAGAGCGAAGGCGGCCGCCAAGGGACGGCGTACAAGCGATCAGGGCGAAGAAGCGGAGGAGGGCGCAGAGGATGACCGCGCCGCGGTTGAGATTACAGTTCAGCGGTTTGTCAATGTCAAGAAGCACGCCCAGGGCGAGGACGACATCGACCCGCTCCACGCCGAGATTCCCTTTTCAACGCGGGGCGAGACGGTGGTGGATGTGTTTGCGCAGGTGTGCACCGAAGTCGTCGACTCGACGATAGCGCAGCTGCACGAGGCCATGGGCAAAACAGAAGACAAGGCACAGAAGAAGGAGGCCCGGGCCAAGATTCGAGCAATCGAGTCATACAAGGAGGAACTGAACTCGAGGCTGCTTCAGCATGTGAGTTTCTCCGTCGGGTTGAGATGGAGTGGAGGCAGGCTAACAAGGACAGGCGATTCACCTCAACGATTGGCACTCATTAAGAAAAAGAGTCCGCGTCGCTCAGCGAGAGAAGCTTTCGCTACGAGAAGAAATCCTCAGGCTCAAGCGCGAAAGGGAGCAGGTCGCTCTACGGATGGACGCTGTCCGAATCAAGCACGAAGAGGACAGCAACGAGTCCAAGGTAAGGATAACAGGTTTACGATGCAACAGGGACCCGCTGACCATTTTACAGTACCGGCTTGATGCATCGTCGACAATGCACGATGTGGATCTCACCATTGAACGTGGCCGCGATGCGCCCGAACTATCACGAGCCGAGCAAAAGCAAGCAGAGCTCGCCAATCTCGAACTCCTAGTAGCCCAGATATCCGACGAAGCTAGCTCGAATAGCGCAGGGGGCGGAATACTCCAGCAGGTCAAGGACTTTAACGCCTTTTTGGAACGAGCAGCCGTCGCGCTTGAATCCAGATGAGAGAAAGCGAGAGAGAAAAGGCCGACACAAAAGAATGACGATACGAACGACATGACACGACAATGCTCATAAGCGACGCCAAACCCAGACGTCTTTAATTCCCTTATTGACCACGCTAGGATATCACATGTACATCATTTTTATTTTTATTTTCCCCTCCCTCCTCTTTAGTTGATCTTGGCCTTGGAAAAGTCCATCTCGGGGTGCTGCTCCTGGAACTTCTTGAGAATGTCGAGGCGCTTCTGCTCGTCGGAGGTGGGCAGGCCCTGCTCCTTCTGCTGCTGGTCAAACATCATCTTCTCGACCATGCCGCGCGTCTCGCCGTCCAGGTCCGACAGCTTGGAGGAGTCGGGCTGGATCTTGGTCACGTCAATCTTGGGGGCGTTGGTGACGACGTGTGCCCACCACTCCATCTTGTTGACCTTGTCGAGGTGGATCTCGACCGTCTTGGTGCCGTCCTTGTTGGTGATGAGGGTCCAGGTCGAGTCGTCAGTGAGGACGTCGTGGGGGAGGTCGCCCTGGAGAGGGGGGGAAGATTGGGTTAGCTGACATGGGCGTTTGGATGAATAGACACGGAAAACGGGGTGGCTTTTATCCACAGGTGCTCAGGGAATGGGAACATGGAAGGCAACTGTACATTAATGATGGGCTCCTGGCCCTTGATACCCGCCGTCAGGGACTTCTTCTTGATGGAAATGGTGAGATCCTTTCCCTTGAAGTTTCCGGGAACCTCAAAAGTAACGTCGAGGTCGGCGATGGTCTGGGTCCATTTGTATGGGAGCGCAGCCTGCTCCTCGGCCTCCTTGGCACGGGCGGCGACGTCCTCGGCGGGGGTCACGTTGACTTCTAAAGACGAGGGGCAGTCAGCGGAACAGGTCTGTTGGACACGCGCAGAGCAGTCTGCACTTATAAATATACACGCATATGCGGGAAAGGCGCACCTTTGTCGGAGTCTGCCATGGCGAACAGTGTGCTATCGCGGTTGTTGTTTTGTTGGCGTTGTCGAAACAGGGCGGCGTGCAGAAAGAAGTTGATGGAAGCGGGCAGCTCTCGAGAAGGCTGACGGATAGCTTGCTGGAGATGGAGGGGCAGTTAAACAGTGGATCCGGCTCCCCCGGTCAGGTATGGCCAATGGGGAGCTCTCGATAGCGCCCAGATCCCTGGTTACCTCAGCCGCGCCTAGACAACCAACGCTGATAAACCAGACTAGTTGGTTAGACGATGGATTTCGCGTGTGCAAACCGGTGAAGCCAGCACCAGCATCAGCACCGGCACCGCACGCACGCTCACAGGTCGTCGACTAACCGCCCACCACTCTCCCCCGCGCCGGCGCTGACGACGACGACGACACAAACCCTCGCCTCCGACAGGGACGGGAACGGGAACAAGGAACAGGAACAGGGCCCCAGAACAAACAACAACAACAACCAGACATGTCCCGCCCCGGAGGAGGCGCCGTCTCGGTGCGCCATGGCATCTCGTCCGGCACCTCGACGATCCTGCCGCCCGACCAGGACGAGACGTGCCCCGTATGCAAGACGACGCGCTACTTCAACAAGGACATGGAGTTCCGCATCAACCCCGAGTGCTACCACCGCATGTGCAAGACGTGCGTCGAGCGCATCTTCAAGGACGGCCCCAACCAGTGCCCCTACGCCGGCTGCCACAAGACCCTGCGCCTGCGCGGCTTCAAGTCGGCCTTCTTCGCCGACCTCACCGTCGAGCGCGAGGTCGACATCCGCCGCCGCGTCGCCGCCGTCTTCAACAAGGTCGAGGAGGACTTCGAGACGCTCGACGCCTACAACGACTACCTGTACATGGTCGAGTGCCTGACCGACGACCTCGTCAACGGGCCCGACGACGCCCGCCGCAAGGCCGAGTCGCAGCTGGTCGAGTGGGAGGCCCAGCACAAGGCCGACATCGAGCGCAACCGCAAGCTGGCCCGCGAGACGGACGAGGCCCGCCAGCGCCGCATCGCCGCCGAGGAGGACGCCGCGCGCCAGCGACGCATCCAGGACCGCATGGCCGACGCCGACGAGAAGACCAAGGCCGCCAAGCTGCAGGAGGAGATGCTCAACTCGCTGCAGAACGCCGAGGTCGGCCGCGCCACCGAGGCCCTCAACCGCATCATGCTGAAGAAGCGCGGGGGCCAGCGCCGCGACGGCGACGGCGGTGCCGCCTCCGCAGCCGCCGGCGCCGCGGGGGGCAGCGGCCTGTCCATCCGCGGCCTGCGCGACAAGAAGGTGCCCGTCGTCGACGACAAGCCCTACGACCCCTACGGCGGCCTAGTCGTGGCCCCCGAGCGCGTCGACCTGGCCCCCGAGAAGCTGGCCGGCTACACCAATGAGTGGGTCGAGGTGACTCGCACCAAGCAGGACTTCAAGGCCGGCGGGTACAGCCCGGACGAGTACCTCACGCGCGCCTTGTTCGAGGCCTTTTCCGGCTTGGGTGTCTTCATCGGCGACGAGAAGGCCAAGGCCGAAGAAGCCACCACGGCCTCGGCGCCCATCAAGATGGAAGTCGACGACCTCTTTTAACCGGGACAGGACACGGCATGTACAATGGAGCACTACAGGAGCACACACACACACACTGCAAAAAAATTGGGCAACAGCAAAGAGCGCGGGGATATTCAGGATGCATTTCTTTTTCAGTTTCGGATTCTTCTCTTTTTTTTATATCTATATATATATGTACATGTGCTTTCATACTTGGGTTGGCGGGGTGGCATAGCCAAGGCGTTCCGGACGACAAATGTTCTGCATAACAAAAAAGGGGTGGAGGGAGGGGCAAGAAAGACGACGAATCTTGTTCCTTGGTTGAGAGGGAAGACAAAAATGGGACCATTAAATAAAAAAGACAAAAAGAAGATGGCATGTATGAGCACCACGAAAAAAAAATAAGAACTGCGAAGCGCGATAGACACAAGCACAGCTCGGAAAAAGATACCACAAAAAAAGGGTTTTTTTTAACAAGAAATGAAACCGAGCAGAGCAGGAGAGAGAGCCATAGTTTTTCAAGGCAGAAAAAATTTGATATTTTTTAATACACCCATGATATTTCTTTGGAATTGCTGCTAGACTAAAACCAAGAAAAACGACAGGAACAAGAAAATTCACAACAAGTCTGAAGAAAAGCCGGGGGTGGAGAACCAGTCAAACCCGAAGACGTGGATTGTCGGAACGTGCAGTCAATAAGAGAAGAAGAAAAGAAAAAAAGAGAATAAGTTGTTCAGATTGGCAAATCTGTCCGGTCTGTATGCATGTAGCCTTCTCGAGAGCAGAACCGTTTTCTGTAATTATATTTAGGATATGTGGTCGAAAAAAAAAAAGTTCGGCTCTGAAATGCTTTGCTTCGTGCCAGTCTGAACGTCTCCGTTCGTCATTCTTTGCTGCGCTATATCGGTCCTCATCCATTTGTTGAATTCCGGTGTGGTCTGATTCCGTCCCGTTCTTTTCCCATCTCGTCCCCGAAAACGCCTCGCTGACAATGCGGAAAGGAGGAGATACAAATAAAAGTATTGGGCTCCCAGATAATGCGGACGAGTGTGGCTTATAAGTATGTGGGATGTGGAGCCCAGGAGAGGTACAGGGGGTAGGTATGTAAGGGGGATATGTTAGTGTGATAGGGCGAGAGGGAGAGTGTGAGGGAAGAATTGGTCGTTTCCCACTTTACTGCTGCCAGGGAGTCTGCTGGGCTGGTCGAGGGAACACGGGCATCGTCTCGAGCTGGTCCAGGCCTCCGCCAAGGGGTTGCTGGTTGTGCTGCCAGCCCATTCCCGTGTTGTGGTTGACAAAGGCTCCGTGGCGGAAAGGGTTCGTGGTGCCCGTAGGCTGGGGGGCGAGGGCTGCACCCGCGGTCTGAGGTCGTTGATCCTGGGGCTGCGCCTGCGGTAGCGCCGTGCTCCTGGCAAACGGGTTGGTGCCAGTTGCGGCCGGCATGAGGGGTGCTGCGGCAGGAGGCTGCTGCTGGAACTGCTGGGGCTGTTGCTGCACAGGTGAGTTGGAGCTGGCGGAGAAGGGCGAGGTGTTCTGCTGGTTGCGGGCAAACGGGTTCGTCGATAGCCGGTTGGGGTTCGCGCCGAGGCCGGTTGCTGAGGGTTGCAGAGAGCCATTGGGTACGCCGGTTTGCTGGGCCATGAGCATCGACTGGCGGAAAGGATTCGTGGTGCCTGTGGCCATGGGCTGAAGGAACCCTGCGTTTTGCATAGGCTGTGCTGGTGCCGTTGCCGGCATTGGCGATACGACGGTTGGGAAGCTTGCCACGGTGTTTTGAGGAATGGCGCCCAGGTTGTTCGGCTGGAAGCCCTGTGGTGAACCCGCTCCAAAACCACCGCCGGTAAAGTTGGTTCCCATAAATTGCTGCTGCTGAGGTTGCTGTTGTTGCATCATGGCCTGTTGTTGTTGCTGCTGCTGCTGCTGTTGCTGGAATGGGTCATTGGCAGCAAAGCCCATGGATTGGCCAGCGAAGCCATTGGTCTGGAGGCCGACCACACCCGTGGGCTGCTGCTGGAAGCCCATGTTCATCTGGGGCTGGGGCTGGACCTGGGGTTGAACCTGGAGAGGCGTCTGGTTCTGCTCGATCGAGTCGAAGAAGTCGATGAGGTCGGGGTCGGGCCCCTTGTTGGCCTGGGGTTTCGCATCTGGCTTGGGGGCGGCCGAGTTGACCTTCGGGAACGGGTTGTTGGATGCCGGCTCGGGGAAGTCGCTGTCCTTCTTTCTCGATGCCGCCGCGGGCTTGGTGCCCGAGCTGAAGCTGACGCCGCCCTTCTTCTTGACATCCTGCTCGGCCAGGTACTGCCTCCGGTGGACTTCGAAATCGGGGTCGTTGAGGTACTCCTCGAGCTGCCTGCCCAGGTTGACGGGCGCATGCTTGAGCTTGGGGACTTCGACTCGCGTGTGGTGCTCAAACTGTCTGGCGACGCTGAGATACTGGACTACCTGGTCAGTCTGGCGGGTAAAGGTTCGGTAAATGGCCATTGCGCGCTCGGCATCGACCTTGGACATTTCGAAAAAGTGACCTAGACACGAGGGGGGTCAGTATGGAGGCTGAGACATGGTCAGGTATTGCGGCGCACCGAGGATGGCGATCAGGCCTTGATTGAGCACCTGGAACAGCGCCAGAAGGTCTAGAACAAGCAGCCGGAATACTGTGATGGTGATTTCATTTTCCGGCTCGTTCTCCATCACCTGTGGGAGCCATGTCAGTCTGTGGCAACTTCTTTCTCCATCCCGTCATGGATGCGTTGGGGCAACAATCAGTGCCCGTTGGGCGTCAACCTACGTCGCACTTGAGCAGAGCCGTCAGTTGCTGCTGGACAACCTCGGTCTCGCGTAAGAGACCCTTTTCGACAGACAGCTTCTCCAGCCTCGACTCGGGGGCGCGGACCCAGTCCGTCTTGGTGTCGCGGTACGCTCGCGCTCGTTCGGTTAGATACAGGGCATAGTGCCGAATATTCCGGCCTTGAATCTGGGCTGCACAGAAGTCAATTACCAGTCGCCACGGTCATTCTCGCCCCGCGGGGTACGGGGTCGGACGGGGGGCCGTCGGGCGAGGGTGGAACGTACCGTCGGTGAAGTTGCTGATGGCGAGGATGTTGCGGTGGGAGGATAGGAAGGCGAGCGTCACGTCGGCGGCGCCCTCGCGGATCATGAGGTGGACGGTGATGAGACTCTTGAAGACGACAGTCCATGTTGAATCGCGCAGGCGGTACTGTAAGGCGCGAAAGACTTCGCCGACGCCGGCCTCGCCTGAGTGGGTGGCCACGAGAATGTGCTCGATGTATTTCGTCTTGGGCGGAGCGTTCTGCGCAGCAAAAGCAAAAGCTCTGGCGTTAGCTCAGCGAAGACGGGCGCCACCCCATGATGCGGCAGGGCGAGGCGAGGACGAGGACGAGAGGGGAGAACACACCTTGATCTTTGTCGCGCCCTTGACGGACTTTTCGAAGGAACTCGACATGGTGCCAGCTGGAGTGAAGCTCGGCGGCGGCGCCGGAGACGGGCAGGAGAGGACAGACGACGGAGGCGGCGGGAGGAGCGGCCGGCGACGATGTTGATGAGGCCGAGAGGAGGACACCGGCGATCCGGACAGCGGGAGGAGAGGAGGAGGGGATTGGGATCCGGTTGCGGGGCGGTGCAGCAGTTGCAGTTGCAGTTGCAGTGCAAGCTCGTGGTGTCGTCGTCGTTGTTCAGGTCGCCAGCGCACAGCTCACAGACGCAGTCCACGCAGACGTAGGAGGGATCCGCACACACGCCGGGGGGGGAGGGGGGGACGTGGATGGTTGGGGGGGCGTGTGCCATGGACGAGCGTGGCAGGACGAGACAAAGACAGCGCCCAGCCTGGGGGTTGGTCTGGCGGTTTTTTTAGTGGGCGTTCACTGGGCTGGCAGTGGGTTGACAGTGGGCTTCCAGCGGGGGTGGCCACCTAAGCCATCGTTTTGGAAGCCGGATCCAGTCGCAAGCTCAGCGATGGAAGGATACTTGGGCGAGCGGCATGTCTCTGCGGGCGAGGCCTGGGGGCTGGGCGTACCGCCCTAACAGCGACCGGCCACTGTCATTCCAGGGAGTGGGTATCGGCACCGCACAGGACCTACGCTGGGCTTCTGGCGGGCGGACGGGGGGCGTGCATGTCGTCACCACCCGCTGCGAGCACTGAGATGAAGTGAGTGCTCGCTGGGAGCTAGTGGGTGGTAGCCCGCTGACGAAAACCGTAAGCTCCACCGATTTCATTTAGATAACCTGCCCGACAGAACCCCGGTTCAGGTGAAGAAAAAGATTAGAGCCAGCACCGCGGAGGCGGCGAAGACCGAATGACACCGAATGCAGCAGTGACGGAGGGGGACAGGTCGTGATGATAATATGAGGCGATGCAGATAGCCAAGACATGCGCCGATGACGTTTTTCATTGGCCCGACGCTTGACCACCTCCAATGAGGCTGCCCGGCCGGATTGCTGCCAGACAGTCCCGTCGGGTTTCTTCCTTGCAGCGCTTACAGAGTTGCATGCAGTTCACGTGGATCCGTCCAGGCCTTGGTCGGCAGCATGGGGGGGGAGGGATGGAAGGATGGAGGGATTGAAGGATGGGGGAGAGGGGGGTGAGTCCCGGCTGGGCTGGAAATTCCGATGGGCTTCATTTGATAGATACGATATGGGCATCAACGACAAGGGGGGGTCGGCAAGGTTGCACGGAGGAGGCGAGATTCAATGGCTTCGTATTGGATTTTGAATTCAATTTATTATATTGCGATAGAATGCAGCAAAACTATGCGCTTTATGCCCAAATGCGACAAGGACAAAGACAAAAAAGAAAAAATTTTAGATCGAGAAAAAACTCACCTTCCCATTCGCGCAACCACAATTAAAAGGTCAGGGTCTGCTCGTCCAAGCCATGAAACAAGTCCAAGCTCGGCACCACAGACCACTTCCCCCCTGGGCAGGTCGAAAATTTTCCTCTTCCATTCATAATAAGTCAGAGCTTTTTTTCATCGCGTCCGATGCAAAACAAGGTCGGTGTGTCGGACGCCCATTTCACGATGCCAAACCCTCCTCGCCCCGAGACCGCTTAAGCTCCCGAAGGAGAGGGTTTCGGGGTCCGAAGAGCCGGCATCAGCATCATATTATTCACGCAATCTCATCATCTGTAACAGGAAATGATTAGCAACTGGGCTCCTGGAGGATCTTTGGCTTTTGGGGGCTGTCGTGGGCAGCTACTCACATTTATTTGAATGGAAGGGTCATGAAGAGAAAAAAGAGAAAAAGAAGAAAAGCTCGAACGCGTCCGATATTTAAACAAGATCCTTGCGGCGCCAATGGTGGGGTCCGCCCTGGCAATTCCTCGGCCGAACTTTTTCCCCAGCGGAGCTCACCACCTCCATCGAGAGTCGGCCCACCGTGATTCTGGTCTCGTCATGACTCAATTGCTCTCATTGCTGTGCTGTTGAGCTGTAATTTTTGGCCATGGTGCTTCCTCTCGGTCGCTGCGGCTTTGCGCTGCGTCGCGGTGCCACTCCGAGCTCTTTGGCGTCCCTGCGAGGGCGCCAATGCCTCTCTAGAAGTTTTGCCCAAAGCTCGTTTGCGCTTGCATCTAAACGGGACGAGCTGCTAGGCGCCTGGGATAAGTGTACGATATTCTAGATACAGTGTCTCTCCTCTTCTGCCTTGGGCTCACACGTTTGCGACCAGACAACAACTCCGATATACCCCTCCAAGATGGCACAGACGGCAAGCGGGTCGGCTTCCTTGGAAAGCGGCGCAACATCTCCAAGAACCTATCCTTTGCCGACCTCACCACGCCCACTGGCGAGGTAATTCAAATCTGCTCCGACGCCGGCCACGATGCCGATGCGCACTCCCTCTTCCGCCAAATCCCCGCCAACAGCCCAGTCCTCGTTGGCGTGCAGCAAGAAGTCGCTGACCCTTCCCGCGAGGCCCTCAATGAGGCAGCTTCCAAGACCACCGTCTACCTCAAGGATATCCGAGCTCTCAATACGGTGCCTCAAAACCTCATCGTCACCCCCGAGGTCCAGTTCCCCCAAACCAAGCGACACTACCAGATCCGCTTCCATCCCGAGCTCCAGGCTCGACTCAAGTTCCGATCATGGCTCAAGGGGGAGTTGACGCAGAGTCTGCTGAAGAAAGGGTTTACCGATATTGAAACCCCCACCCTCTTCAAGTCAACACCGGAAGGCGCGCGAGAGTTCTTGGTGCCAATGCGCCAAAAGGGAATGGCGTACGCATTGGTGCAGAGCCCCCAGCAGTACAAGCAGGTGCTCATGGCCGGAGGAGTCTCGAGATATATGCAATGGGCCCGCTGCTATCGAGACGAGGACTCCCGCGCAGATCGCCAGCCAGAGTTTAGTCAGTTGGATATGGAATGGGCATTTGCCAGCGCGCCCAAGGTCCGCCAGGACATCAACGACATCATCTTAGCTGCGATTGAGGCATTGCGACCTGCCAAGAGTTATAAGGATATTCGAGGAGAGCGAGTTCCAGTAGTGTCCGAGATTCCCAATACTCCTCGAGAGCCTGGCGAGCAGGATGCGCACCAGTTTACAACACTAAAGTTCCAGGACAGTATCCGGGTTTATGGATCTGATAAGCCAGATTTGCGTATTCCAAACCGGGTGAGTGACCATGATATTGAAGAGTATCCTGTTTGTTTTTGTGCTAACATTGCTTAGATCCATGCCCTCCCCGACCTTGAACCCTACCAGCAATTTGTAGGCATGATCACCCACCTCGAAGACCCTGTAGTCGAAGCTTTCACATTCCCCCTCAATGATTGCTCTCCTGAGCAAGCGCGAGAATTTGTCGTCAAGTTCATGGATGAACTGCCTTCAGCTTTGGCTGAGAACCCTGATGGAAAGCCCCAAGTGCTTATATGCGACTCGAGGAAACCTCTCAGCGGTTTCTCATCGCTCGGTTTCGAATACCAGAATGTTATCGATCTCATTTCCGAAGGCAAAGAGATCAACGACGGAGATGTTGTCGTCTTCCAGGCACGAGAGAAGCCTAAAGGGCAGTACTGCACCGGCTCGACCAAGATTGGCGACATTCGCAACGCGCTTTGGAAGGGATTGGTCGACGCCGGGTACATGACCAAGCCTCAAATGGGCGAGCCTGGCTCTCTTCAGTTCGTCTGGGTAACCGAGTTTCCCATGTTCAAGCCCACTGAGGAAGGAGAGCCGGGACAGGAGGGCGCAGCTGGTATCGCTGCCTCCCACCACCCCTTCACCGCACCCTTTTCCAAGGCGGACTTGGACATGCTCTTCACAAATCCTCTTGAAGCCAAGAGTGCAGCATACGACTTAGTCCTAAACGGCGTCGAGGTTGGCGGTGGCAGTGAGCGTATACATATTGCAGACCTGCAAGACTTTATCATGCGCGACATTCTCAAGATGACGGACAAGCGAATTGGGGATTTTGCCCACCTGTTCGAAGCTCTCCGCTCTGGCTGTCCACCACACGCTGGATTTGCCCTTGGGTTTGACCGGCTGGTGGCACTCATGACGGACACATCTACAGTGAGGGATGTCATGGCATTCCCCAAGACTATGAAGGGAGAGGATCCGTTTGTCAAGGCACCCAGCAAGCTGACAAACGAACAACTCGAACCTTACGGACTACAACTCAAGCCTCGAAAGGGCCAGTGAGAAGACATTCCCTGCATTATGAAAAGCATTGAGGAAACAAGGTCGAATCGAAACATTAAGCAGCAACTTGACCGACCTATTTAAACGTAAGAATCACGACTCAATTAGATTACCCAGCCCAATATGACTGCTCAGATTAGGTACAGGGTAGGTCAAATTTTTGGGCGCCAATGTATACATTATGTAACAATAGACCTATCTTATATACTAGATGACGATTATGTATCAACAGATAGACGAGCAATTGATGTCATGAAAGAGGGGGAACATGATTAGAATGAATGAAAAGGCTCAGTGAGCATTAAATATCTACAAATATCACATATCAGGGTGTACCAAGGGACCAGGATTGAAGTTGTCATGAATCAAGTCATATTGGTATCTGTCGACGACCGAAATAAAAAGTCCGATTCGCATGAATGCATGTCCGCTTGTATGTACCGATTGGATATCAAAAAATTAATACACCGAAAATTCCCAGTTTCCCGTTTCCCAGCATCCGTCATCAAAAAACATGGCCATCATCTTCGCAGATGCGGTTGCGTCTTTCTGGCCGGCAAGCCTTGCTCGAGTTTCTAACTCCGTGACCATGAGAGCCCGTCTATAAAAAGGAGGAATGAATTGGGCTGGGTCGTCGTTGGTTTATTGCGCCAACAACTTCCTTTTTTTTTTTGGCCAACCCGGAGAAGATTAAAATAGTATTCAAACTCTCTCCCTCTCTCTCCGCCCCAAGACATCGTTGTCGTGTTTTTCCGCTTAGACGAGGAAGAAACCGAAGGCGGTGGCACCGAGGGCAAGGGCGACGGCGACGGCGGCGTTGGCGTGGTTGCCGGAGACGGCGTTGTTGGAGTCGGAGGCGGCAGAGGAGGCGGCGCTGGCGGCGCTCTCGACGGCGGAAGAAGCACCGGCGATGGCGGTGGAGGCCTTGGAGGCGAGGCCGTTGGCGGCGGTGGAGGCGCGGGAGGCAACGCCGTCGGCCCAGGTGGAAGCCTCGGAGGCGACGTCGGAGGCCTTGGACTGGACACCGTCGGCCCAGGTGGAGGCCTTGGAAGCGGCGCCGTTCAGGGCAGTGGAAGCCTTGGAGGCGGCGCCATCGGCCCAGGTGGAGGCCTTGGAGACGGCCTTGGAGACGTCGGAGCCGACGCCGTCGGCCCAGGTAGAGACGTCCTTGGCGGCGCCGTCAGCCCAGGTAGAGACGTCGTTGAGCACGTCGTCGAGGTCACGCTGGAGGACGGCGGGAGCGGTGGGCTCGGGGGCACGCTGCTCAATGGCGTTGGCGGCAGGCTCACTGAGAGATTGTGTTAGCTCAATTGGTCTTACACGGTGATTAGGCGCATCGAGGATATGTGAACGTACGGCTGAGCGGCGGCGAGGCCAGCGAGGGCGAGGACGGCGACCTTGGAGTAGTGCATGGTGATGGATGTGAGTGGTGTTGGTAGTGGTGGTTTGGTTGTGGGTGTTGGTGGTGTAAGTTGGCTGGAGAGATGATGTCAAGCGGAGGGGATGAGGCTTCTTAATAAGTGAATTGCTGGATGAGGTTTGATGAAGGGGGAGCGGGAAGCATCGATTCATATATCTCTTTCTCAACCCCGGCGTGTTTCATTTCCCTCGCGGCTCTGTGTCATTTGATTCGAAGAGCATGGGGACATGGGGGTGGGAGCTTGGGGAGACTGAGGCGTTGGCGTCGAGGCGCAGAAATGGGATCCGCAGTGGCTCTGGCCTAGAAGCAGCCGGGGGGGGCAGAGTAAGAGGCAAGACAAGACACACTACCCCTGCGCGCCCAGTGCCCCGTGCGTGGTCATCTCATCACTGGGGGGGTCCGGCTCTGGTGCGTCCCACGGTTGGGTTTGGTGCTTGTCAGCAAGCTAACACCGAACTGAATCAAACGCAAGCCGTGGCTCGGCGTCACGGCTGGAACGAGGCACGATATGCGAGGGGCGGAACAAGAGAGAGAGACAGACAGACACACACATGGGGGAAAAAAGGGGTGGTCCCCGTGTCAGCGCTGGCGGGATGATGGCGTCGCCCTACGGCTGCTGACTGGTGGTGGCTAGCTGCTCGGGTTCGGGAGTGGGACGAGACACAGTCGAGCAAGCGAACGAGCCCATAGCAGAGCAGCACAGCAACAACCTGGCAATACACCGGCAACCAAGCTTCCAAACAACAACAAATGTAAATGTCATCATTTAGCCTTTGGCTCCCCATCTCGTCCCTGCATGCACCGCTGCATTGTGCCACGCCCGATGCGGCTAGCCTCCACCACTCCCGGTATCCGGGCAGTGCCTTGGCGGCGTAGCCGTCGGCACATATTCTCCAGAAGGGGGAAAAATACGTGTCTGGCGTGTCTGATCTGTCTTATGCCGCTGCCGCCCTTTCTTTTTTCAGCTGCTTACACCAGGCTGCGCCATGCTTTACATTCGGCCGGCCGTCGGTTGTGACATGCCCCCCTGCCGCTTCGCTCTCTTATGCGACGAACGACAACGACAACCAGCCACGCTGTGATTTGTTCAGCTTTCGGAGTTGAGCGTGCGAGAGAGAGAGTGTGTGTGTGCGCGTTCAATTGCGAAGGGGTCAAAGGAGTCCCTTCCCTGGCAAGGCAGAGAGAGAGTCCCTCGAAACGTCTCGACCCCCTGCTAAGCTAGCAAATCACGTAAGTAATATCATCTCCCATCCAACTCTAATCAGATTTGTTTTCGCTGATCACTGACGGGTGAATCACCGATGCATGCAGTGCGAGATCTCCAATGTCCGATTTCTTCCCCCCCTCCCCCTCTGTTCCCCTCGTCCCTCAATTGAATCCCACCGCCTTACGTAGACAGAGAGAGAGGGAGACGTGCTAGACAAGTGGCTGCTGCGCCCAGAACGCACACGTCTGCATCCCACCCACACAAAGACGTAAGATGCAGTGATTCGGCCAAACGGTTGGTTCATTGTTGGTTTTTTGCCATCAAGACCGCGCATAATGTTTAAAATCTGGGGAACTCCGAGACGTGGGAGGGGGAGAGAGGAGAGGGGAGGAGAGGAGAAACCCGGGCCACAACTGGGTAAAATGCGCCTCGCCAGGCCCTTTGATGAAAGTCAAGTCGCGAATCTGCCCAAACCTTGTCCTCCGCGTCTCAGCTCGTCATATCCTATTTTCAGCATGTTCCCCTCCCCCTCCCGGGTTCCAAAAGAAGCAGTAGTCAAAGCAAGCAATCCCACCGCCACTCTGGGCCTACGCGGACCAGACCACCAGCCACAGAATCAGAATTGCCTCAACAGGCAAGTGAAGAGACGACCCGGCCCTGTTGTTAAACCTGGTGTGTGTCTGTGTGTGTGTGCGCGAGCGTGTTGTCCGTCCATCCATGTACATACATGTATGTCTGCGTGTGTGGCGGCGCAGCATCTTTCCAGTTTTGGGTCCACGTATGAATGAAATGCGGTCCGTCTCCTCGTTCTCGTTCCCTCGTCGTTGGTTGGCCTAAAAAAATGTCTTGGCCCCGTCACCACATCCCCAGGGAGGCCTCTCCTCTTGGAGTAAGAGCCAAACAAGGAAAAAAAAAAGGTCACGACTCGCGCGTGGCTCAACTAATCACCGGAGCTCTCATCTCGTGACATGACAGCTCGCTCTCACTTCGGTTTCTCATTCCCGCTCACCGTCTGTGGCAACTCTCGGACGTGACCACCACCGCAGGCGGATAGATGCGTGTGCGCGTATGTAACCCAGGCTGCTAGCTCCCGACCCGAATGGCAGTGCCACCCGCGCGCGCTCAAGCCCTTCGCCTTCGCTCTCTTCCGCGTTGCCTAGTTTCAGGCCCCTTCAAAGCCCGCGTTTGACCCGGTGCGCGGTCCCCATTCGCCGCATTGAATATCCCAATTATTCTGCAAGATCCAACGTAAGCCTCTCTCTCTCTCTCG
Organism: Calonectria multiphialidica; assembly: GCA_020623665.1. Lineage (NCBI taxonomy): Eukaryota > Fungi > Ascomycota > Sordariomycetes > Hypocreales > Nectriaceae > Calonectria > Calonectria multiphialidica. The sequence continues at coordinate 144,972 of JAHVYC010000046.1, read as the reverse complement.
GCTGCAAGGTTCGCGGCGGCCGAGAAGGAAGAGAAGGGCCCCGAAAAAAAGGTCCCATCTTGCTGCCCAGGACCCTCTCTCTCTCATGCCACCTGCCATGGTGCTCTCTCTGCTCGACCTAACAGCCAAAAGAGCCCAGCGGTCCCTGGTTACCCCAGACCCACCCAAACGACGTCAGTCGGTGTTATGGGCGCCCCTTTTGTCGCCCAACTGAATAGGATTCGCAGGGATGGCGAGCCCGTTAATTAGACCCACGCTTGTTTTACATACCAACCCATACCCCCCAAGACCTTCCGGAGTCTTATATTCTAGCTAAATTCTCTCTCTCTTGCTTTTTATTCCCAACGCTATATGTGTAAGCCCGCATGTCCAATCCCAGTAGCCACATGCTCTCCCATCCTTGCTCCGCCGGGCCGCGTGAAACAGAAAGCGAACCCGACGCCCTGCTGGTCAACCTTTTTTTTTTTTTCATACTTTGCTCCCGTGAAGGAGTAGAGAAAAGAAGAATCCGAACCTCCGGGTTGCCCAATTGAGCCACCGTGATTCGCAACACCTCCAACTTTTGACACACCAAAGCCCCTCGGTGACGAGTCGTCGTAATACACGTCTCGCGCATTGCCAAGAGGGTTGCTTCGCGAACGCATGCGATTTGTCGCTAAAAACAAAAGCTTCTAACTCTTGTTTTTTTTTTTCCTCTGCTCTGATGCAAAGACCCTGTTTTTTGCACCCTGCCCAGTTCTCTTTCGTATCTAGTATTGTCCAATGTCGATCGCGCGTTGATCACATGAAGGCAGACAGCCCACGCTGCCTTGGAGGCGCAGGGATCTGCCGTCCTTCGGTCTCCCCGGTCGCCAAGTGTCCCCTCCATGACACAAGCCGACGATCCCGAAACCAATTGGAGCGAATAGTTTTGAGAACCAAAAGAAAGAGTCAAGAAGATAAAAATAAAACAAAAAATTAAATCCAGACATACAACACCCGGCATTCGCTGGTCGTCACCGACCCAACTACTACTCAAGCGCTCCTCAGCTTCACGTTCGGAGAGCGGACGGGATCCAGTGTTTTCTGAGAGCTGTGGTCGTATGTGATGATCGTGAGCCTAGGCCGAACTCAAATACCCGCAGCCTTGCTTCGGAGATTTGATCAGCGTGCTGAAGGTTCTCACCCGATTCTCCCCTCCGCTCCGTCACTATCCGAAACGCCGCCGCCTTTCTTCTGTTGCAAAGAAACTCTCCCCCGCCGCAAACTCTAGGCGCCGAGCTGCCGGTTCCCTGCTTGCATGTAGCAGAAGCACGTATCGAAGGGCGCAGTCTTTCTAGAACACCGCCCACTAACCACCAATCACAGCGGAGCCGACCCTTGTCGGCATAGCGTAATTCGTCCCAAACTCTAGTTCATCATCGAGAATACGCGGTTTATCAATTTTCTGTCGGCAGACTACCCTAGAGCGATACGATAGTAATTTTATCTGCACTTCCCCAACAACTAACTCTCTCCATAACATGTGAGCAATATTACAGAATATCGCCAAACTAGGCACGCCCATTATTTAAACGAAACCTTTTCGTAGAGTATAATTCATTTGGTTTTTCGCTTGGCTAAAGGATCGCTATTGAGTAAAGACGAAAGGAAGAAAAAAGACGCATTGCCAAGCTTACAAGGCAGACATTCATACCATGTAAGTAAGGCACTCGAAGGATGCACCCTTGAAACAGATTATCTGATTCAACAAGGTGACATCGGCTGACAGCCCCCAAGATGCATTATTGTATTGAGTGCTGTCTAATCACCCTAAACAAGTGTAAAATCAGTCATCTTGAATCTGTCATAGTCCTCCAGAGGCATATAGGTGAACCCGTATCCTGCTCGGCGAAACACACCGTCCTTCACCTTCTCAAGGACTAGGATGCCCGGCGGGTTTGGTTCGCCGTTTGTAGCCAGAGCCCAGCATTCTCGCTCCACCATCTGGTCCGAGTCTAGACATACCGATATGACATTACCTGAAGTAGAACTGGAACCCTCGTCATCTTTTTCGGGCTTGATTTCCCCAAGATTGCTGTCGCTGGTTCCGGGAATGGGCGTATACCACATGGGCGCCAGAGGAGCCCGTATCCTGAGATCCCCCTGCACATGCGTTGCCATGAAGTTGTCGTAGCCCTGGGTCAGGTAGACGTTGAGGATTTGAAAGTCGTCCCAGTACTGGACGCGGTCTTCCTCGTCGCTGTCCTTGAACTGAAACTTGATCGCCCCCTCCACACTTGCCCAGCTCCAGCTCGGCAGCCTTTTCCGAGCCGGCCTGGACAGAGGAGCGCACTCTGGGACCGCGATGGTGCGGGCGGCCCGTCGTGTCTTTGGCCTGGCGCCCCAGAACAGGCCCCGGCGCAGGTCGCCTGCCCAGAGCCCTGCGACGTAAGCCCCTGTCGTTTTTGGTCCGCCATCGACGGAAGCCTGGAACCACTCGGCGGCTCCCGCGAGGGCAGGGAAGACGTCGCTCTCGAATGTGAGATTTCGGCAGCTGAACTCCTCCACGACGCTGTACCAGGCGCTGAGCCCAGGTGGGATAGCTGCCTTGTTGTAATCCTGCCGCAGTTTCACAAATTCAGCTTTGCGGGCGTCAATGATCCAGCTCTTGTTGTTCGGTTCGACCTGTTGTATTGTCAGCACCACTTTCCAGTCAACTTTTGAATACCTCGAATGTGAAAGGGCGGAATGCCGATATGACAGACATGGCCCCCTTTAACACTGATATACGCCTACTCACCGCCACCTTTTCGCTTTGCTCGGATAAAACCCCTTCCTGGCACTCCCACATCATCTTGTCTTGTCCAAAATGTAGCAACGCCCGTGACAGTAAACGCTCCTGGAGGCACCACCCCCTGCCGTCGAGGGAGCACTTTTCCAGATCTTCTGACACATTTCGCGGTTCCTGGCAAATGGAAAAATGTGGGCTTATCCTTATGTGCCTGCGCCGCCTCTCACTGAGAAACCCCTCGGTGCTGTCCTTGGCATCCAGCGCTGATATCGAGGCGACGGCCTGGCGGTAGTAGGCCGCCATCTTGCTCGCTTCCGAGAGCCAGTCGGGATTCGAGTCTTGAATAATGCACAGGGCGTCGATCCACAGGTACTGCAGGCCAAGCTCCCGCGTGACACGTATGGCATCCTGGAAGTTCCTGGGGAGCTTGTCCATAGGCAGTGCGTGCACGTAACTGGAGAGTCGGGCCTCGGTTAATTTGGAGTCGATTCCGCCGCCCCAGCAATGGCTGAGGGCGAGATACCGGTCAGTTTGACCCTCTGGCGAGATGTGCAACTTGGGAGCCTCGGTGTAGTGGGGAGGCCGGCCGACATCAACCACGCGGGTGGGCAGGGTTGTCTGTGGTTGTCTCGAGCACTGTGGATGATTCTCAACGCAGTCCGACAGCCAATGGCGTGCGGTATCAAAGGCATCTTGGGAGTCAGAACTTGCGGGGATGGCCCGGTCAAAGATGTTGGAGTTTTCTGGCGCTCTCGCATTCGCGGGCGCTTCTGATATCAAGTTCTGGAGGCCGTATGGCCGGTGCTGGACAAGGTGGAAAACGTGAGGCTCCCAAATTCCCCAATACCAGAACATACCTTTGGCTTGCTCGAACGTGGCCAGGAAGCGGCTGGTCTTGCCTGCGCAGAAGAGATATAGAGACAGGGGACCGGGCCCGTTGGACTCGCCGCCGAAGTCGTCTGCAAAAAGGCGACAGAGGGTGCAGCCAGAGTCCGCGCTGGCAACTAGCTCGGCCAAGGTGTCATGATGATGGAAGGCCCAACTTGTGCATTCGATTCCCCAGCGTCGCGAAGATTGCAGTTTGCGATTTTCCTCACTGGGGCTCAGGTTGGTGTTAAGCGTGTCTGTCACGAACTCGGCGCAGACGCCGCAGAGAGCATCTGCGCTAGGCAATTGCTGAAGCCGAGTCATTGTGCAATTGCTATTCGACAGCAACAAGTAACGCGAGTTAATAACCAGCTGATTGAGTGACTACCCCACCTGCCAACCAGTCAGACCCTAACCGGCAATTATATATGGGCCTGTTAAGCGACATGTAAGCATTTAGCGCATCATGGTTGCCTGTGAGGTCGGGTCACTTTTTTTCTGAAATGGCATTTATGGGTGAATTATGTTATCAGAAAGTAAAAATACTTGACCGGCAAGCATGATGATCAAATTGACAGGCGCGGGTTGTGATGGTGCACAGAAGTCTTGAGCCAATCATCTTAAACGTCTTTCCTAACGTAAGGCTGGGCCCAACGCTATTGGCTTAATTGAGAATCGACTTATGGGAGGCTTTCGAATAAGTTGCTAGCAATACAGAACACATAAGCAATGCACAATTTGTTTTAAAAAAAAGAGTGATTTCTATTTCTTGTATTGAGCATGGTCTAACTTGTCGTCTAGCCTAAGGAACTCTTGCAGATATTGAAATGTGGTATCGCCACTGCCCATTCTTGCTTCTGTAACCAACTGGTTTGTGCGTAAGATGGTTGAATGGGTTATCCATGAAATTCACGGTAACCCCTCGCCTCAGAATATCGAAGATCCAGCTCAAGGTCCTGCAAAGAGGCTGGTCAACGCTTTCTTTGGATGAGGAAGAAGCCGAAGTCAGTTGCGCCGAGCGCAACTAAGACTGCCATTCACGCTCAGTGAGATCTCGCTTGGCGACGCTGGTGGCGGTGGGCAAGATGATAACTCCACTGGTGATCACTGCCTGTCTCTTCTGCTCACCGTCCCTCTTGACTGGGGAAGAGGGCTCAACAATAACACCAATTGTCGTAGGCTCGGCCCTCTTGAGGGGGTTGGAGGGCTCAACAATGATGCCAACAGTGACTGGGCCGGTGCCGACAACGGAGGAACTGGGCTCGATAATGATACCAACTGTAGAAGGTTCCGCCCGCTTGCCTTTTCCAGAGGGCTCGACAATGATGCCAATGGTGGTGGGGCCATCTCTCTTTGCTGGGGCGGAAGGCTCAATGATGACACCGACTGTGGTCTCGGCAGCTCGCTTGGCAGGGGATGAAGGGTCAACGATGATGCCGACAGTGGTGGCTGCCTCACGCTTGGCCTGAGCACTGGGCCCGACAATGACGGCGATGGTGGTGACGGCTCTCTTTTCAACAACAGCGGGCTCACTAGAGGGGGAATTTTGTTAGAGAGGAACCTGAACAAGTAGACAAACAACGTACGCTCGCTTGATGGTGCCAGCTGCGGCAAAACCGGCAAGGGCGAGGAGCGAGAACTTGGAGAAGTGCATGGTGTAGAGCTTGTGTTAGCTGAAAGATGATTGTGGAAGAGGACGAGGAGGCTTGTAGCTAGTTTGAAGGTTGTGAGCTTGCGAAGATGATATTTTGAATGTCTGGATATTCTCTAGATATCGAAGGAACAAGACTGGAATATTTATACATATTTCTTGAGCCATATTGGCAGTGGTTTCATCGTAAGACGACTTGGAAATGGAGACGCCAAGCTTCGTTGATCGAGATGTTCCAATAGGATCAAGACCACGAGTTGAAACTTGTCGGCCTTGTTCAAAATGCCGCATCATATGGCCTGGTAGGTTAGAAACTAGTAACATCACGACATTCAATAACCTAAAACGGTGGACTTTTCCCGATGTCGATGTCGAATGTCCCGATGTCGTACGGCAAGTGTCGACAGAATGGCCGTCACTTGGCTTGGTTTGGTATGAACTCTACTAGATTGGTCCTTTTGCCCAATCGAGGCAGCTTCCGTAGCCTCTTGGCAACTCGAAAGACCAGAGCGAGTGGGTAATAGGAGCCTCTGCGAGTGTATGGGTGTATGTAACGTGCCATGACCACTGCTTGACTGTGTTTGCCCACTTATGGAATTATCCAGGCTGCGTGTTTGAGAATGAGCTATCATAAGCATCGAAGATGGATTATTTCCAAAAAAATCATTCCAAGACAATTGAATTTTTGATATTTGCACCAAACAATAATTTCGAGGACCTTCACTTCGTGGTGAGTAGAGCGCTATAGTTTTCCACTGTTATCACTAATTCATTTCGAGAACGGTCCAAGAGGTTATGGAGCCTCCGAAGTGAATCGGTACTGTGTAACCCAAAATTTAATTGTGGCTTGCCAAGCTCGTCAATGAGGCTGCGTCTAGTACGAAGAGTGAGTAGGTTTGCGACCGTTTCGCCTGGTTCAACGTTACTGAACTCTAAACGGCCTGTTTGCGTGATAACTAGTCAGGTCGCATGGGGCCTAGAATTACTCCATTCTGCCATCCAGCATCGGCATCATCCCTGTCTCCTGCCGTGACGCACGGAAGATAACCCTCCGCGATGCCGACTACTTGCAACGGGAAAGATTTTCTTCCTCCGAAAAATAGCGGGAGATGGCACTAGACTCTACTGTTTCATCACTTTCCTACTTGGTGATAAAAACTCGTTTGATAGGCTTTGTTTTGATCGGAGACCCCTATTGGTCTTGAGCACACCACCCATGTCATGCCGAGTGTTTTATATATGAAGCATATGGCATTTTGTTTCGAAACCCGAGCCGATTTGTAACGTGGTAACATACTCATATATTTGCCTCAAAACGTGAATGTCCATTGCCTGCCGCTCTATCTACTCCACTGCAAACATGTGACGAGTCTTTGCGTGATAAGAAACCCCGGCGTGGAGCCATATATTAAGATTTCAGGTTGTTTGAGATCTGTCAATGACGTCAGCCCGTCTCAAGAACCGTGATCATCAGACGAACCTTGTACCATTTTGAGGAACGATAGACCTAGATGATCTGCCGTTTTTTGTCAGAAGATCTTATCTAAACCCGGTGATGTTAACGTTAACTCGGCGTCGCTTGGTCGAGTGGTGTTGTATGTGGCTGAGGGTGGGCATAAGTACGCTGTCAAGTTATGCACCTAAATCATAAAAAAGCACTATATCTGCTACCGGGACGGTCCGTTTCCTGCTAAAATGCTTCATAATTGTGAAATGTTACTTCCGAAGCAGCCGATTTTGCAGATCATCGCAACCGGGGCCCCTGTCGGGTGCTGTTACAACTGGTCACGAGGAACGCTGATGAAATCTCGCAGGAGAATGATATGAATGCTAAGTATTTTGAACCACATAAGTCAAAAACCCTTGCAGCGCCCATTTTTCGCTTGTAGCGGGTATCCAAAAAATCATAAACTTGCCCAAGGGTTTGCTATTTTGACCAAAATATTAACCTGGGTTTGGCCATCTGTTTCGTTTTACTTTCGCTTCTTGTATTTATAAATTTACTGATATTAATTCGTAGGATATTAATTTGTAAGATAGAAACTATCAGTGCCGAAGAACAAACTGCGCTCGAAGTCAATCTCTTGTCCGCTTGTCTATGGCGGCCTCAAAGCTAAGCCATTGTGAGACCTCGCTCTCAATGCCCATGGGCAGGAGTCCTATGATAGCAAACCAGACTTACTCAAAGAACTAAATCTTTGAAAGAATTTATACAAAAACCTCTTCGGATGTGTCGGACTCTCCATCAGAAAAGTTTGGTTCATCTTCCTGAATTTGTCCATCGGCGTCCCAAGAAGCTTCATGTGCCAACCGCATGCGTACCCCGGTTAAAGCATCAAATGAGTAAGTGATTGAGCTCGGAGGATTGTGCGACAAGACTCTTACCACCTTTGGGTTCTTGAGTCGGGCGACAAGCGATGACACCTGATTTTCAATGTTTGCCTTCAACTGAGGGTACAAGACATTAGAGTTGCGCTGACAATGACCCGGACAACGGTATGCTGTCTCGAACCCTGAGAACCGAGTGATGCTCAAGTTGATGATGAGATCTTCCAGATCCAACTGTGCTGCATCCGGAGGCGGCCGTAGCAAGCATTCGCATATGCTGCCCATGCGGCAACGTAGACGCTGTAGTTTTGGCAACAACAAGTTGATGGAGTCGCACAGGTGGATATCTGAAGACTCGGCCAGCTGTCCGATGGAGCGCATGCCAGACAGATCGACGTCTAGGGTGGTCAGATGGCTGATGGATAATAGATTTGCTACAGACCGTGCGTCCAGGTATGACCGATGCGTGAATGCCAACTCGGGGTTCGGATACTCCGGGTGCGCTTCCAGATGCAGTGAGCGTATCTCGGGGCATCCTTCGAGTATTTCTGCAAGCTCAAGTAAAGCGGTGTTGAATTTGGCGACGTTCTGCTTGACATGGGTGACGTTACGACAGCCGTGGCCTTGAAAGATGGTCCACAGCGAAATGCCGGGGAAATAGAGCCTGACGGACTTGACATGCTGTCGAATAGGCTCAAACTTCACCTCCTGCTTTGATAGGCTGGCAAACGCTTGCAGTGACTGAGGCGACAAGTACAGATGCTGGGTGAGAATTTGCCAAGCCATGGAATACCACCACTTGGAGAGGAGGAGGCGTCCAACATCGCGACAGAAGAATTCCGAACCGAGATGGTCGAGAATCTGAAGGGTGAGCTCCGGAGGCAGATCGCTCAACTGCATGGCAAGCGAATTTCGATGATGGCAGCAGATTTTTGAAGATGGTGAGGGAGAGTGAGCGATGACGACTCCGGTTGGGCCGCAGACGCGAATCATATTATCACATTATCACTAATCAGGTTTGTGGCGTCATCAGGTAGAGTGCCCCGCGGCATAGATTAGTTAATAGCCGAGACTGCAGCGCCCTGCCGCTACCCGATGAGTGGTCGGGGGTTTTCCCTGCTTTTGATGCATCAGGCGGATGTATTAGACCTTCCCGCAAATCAGTGTCCCATCTTCCAGTTACCAGAACCACGGAACTAGCCATTGCAGACTAGAATCTGAAAGTTAATCCAGCGCTAATCGGACAGGGGTGAAGAAATCCGGCGCGGGGTATGCAGTCGCTTCCTTGTCGAGTCTCGTTGATCAGGCAGACGCACAAAGGAAATCTCGTTGCTCACGCCCCCACAGCATTGTGCTGACACCAATCATCGTCTGTTTACCTCTTCTTGCTTCTAGGGCTTCTTCAAAGGACCATGGCCACTGAGCCGATGGTTAAGGCGATCACTGAATTTTGAAGTGGGTTTGTGGCATCTATTTGAGCAATTACTGGGGCTAGTCGATGTGATTGATCAAATTTCACCAGAACTCTCTTCAGCTGCTGCGAAAAATGCCTTTGCTAGCGTGGGCTTGAACATGGAGGAAATATGCCCCGACCAAGTTGTTTCTAGAAAATCGTACAGGCACTTGTACAATGAGTATTGTTTGTGTGGAACTGGTATTCCTCAGTTGTTTTGGTCCGGGGGTCGGAGTCCGCTTGCGGTACGAGATGGAGCAGTACTGCAGATAGGCAACATGAGCTAAGCTAGACGCACTTGCCGCCTGCTTTTTACCTTATGATGTTTTGCTGGTATTGGTATGTTTCGGTGATGAAAATGGATACTGGTCATTTCAGTATGGGCACTTGAAAACAATACTTCCAAGCAATGCGCCGTTGAGACACTAACTGGGTCCCTGTCTTGGGGTGGTGGGGACACGGCTCGGGACGATGAACAAGTGCTCCGCATTAATGAAAGAGTGTTCATTTGAACTCGGTACAAGCTGGATACTATGCTTTTTATCAACTCTTCGATTTCATTGCTCCCTTCATTTTTCCAACTTGCAGCTGCAGCGCATGCAGAAGGCTGCTATTTACTGCCGTTCAGCGTGGCGGAGCACAGGCAAAAAGCCCCACCGCGGCGGCAAGTGAAACATGTTGGTTTTCAGCTCTCCAAATATTTTTCCCAACCACGCACGGGTTTATTAGGCTGTAATGGGCGCGATAAGCCAACCGTAGTTTCTTCCGCCAATCCGAAATTTTCGTAAATCCTCGGCTAGGAAGGGTCCCTTGGCGTTAAGTGGATCGACATCGCCGCTTGTCACCCATCCACGTCCACTGAAATATGGGAGTGGTGTGACTGGGATCCGTTGTTCAGCCCAAGCCTCAGCCTCACTGGGTTTCTAATTAAGGGACGTGCAGTCTTGGATTCCATTCTTCTTTTGTTTTTCCTTCGTCCCCTCCCACCCTGTCAAAGGCCGGCAACTAATTCTCGTCGCCTTCTCATGCGACCATGTTGCAACCAGGCCGTCATCGCGACCACTCGGAGGGCGCTTCCGAGAGGACCACTTCCGTGTCTGAAGATGTGGGCATTACCTACACTCCTCGCCATGACCAGGAACAACATGAGATGATCCCACTGAGTCCAAATGTTGACAGGAAGATCCCCAAAGCGTCGTCCACGGAGAAATCTGGTGGCAGCACTAGTCACGCCGTTGGGAGGACATCCACCTCCCTGTCGTCCATCACCTGTCTCATCGCCGATATCTTGCTGGCCCTGCCCGCCGTGGCATTTTTGGTCTATGCCGGCTTGGTGATACGCCATAGTGAAGAGCCCATCACCAAGGGCATTGTTGAAGATCTCTTTACGGCCTCACGCTACGGTCCCACCATTTTCCCCATCTTCTTTGCCGCCGTCGCAGCCAACCTACTAAAATCGATTGCTGCCTGGAGACTGGAACGAGGCATCTCGGTTCTCAGCCTGGACTTGCTTCTCAACAGCCGCACCGTCTTCAGTACATTTTCAGCCCCGGTGATAATTGGTGCCGTCAACTTTGTCACACCTTTGACCATGGTGTTTTGGGCTCTTTCCCCGCTCGGAGGTCAGGCAGCACTGCGAGTAATCAGCCAACAGCCAACAACCAACAGCACCTCGTGGTCATACAACTACCTCGACGTCAATAATGCGCTTTCTCACAGTGGGCCCATGAGCTCGGCGGCAGACCAAAACCTTCCCTCGATCAACGGCGCATTTGCCGCAGCCCTTTCAAGCCCCAAGTCTGACAAGGCTGCGAGACAGGATATTTTTGGCAACTTGAAAATACCGATGATTGAGGCGCTCCAGCAACGCAATGCTGCTAAAAACGAGGACGGCTGGTATCATTTCGGCGAATCCGATGATGTTGCCTACTCGTCGGTTGTCGGGCTTCCCTTGCAGTCTGCCGATGAGCGTGCGCTGAGTGGGAATCATTCCTTTATGCTCGACACCTCGTACATGTACACTACGTGCAAACTCACACACACAACAAAAGCGAGCTCAGCGCCTGGATATATTAGAAACGGAACACTGTCTGATTCCAAGTATTCAATGTACAATACGTACACCAATGCCCAGACATGCGTAATTGCGACCGAAGCGTATCGTTCCAACATGACAACAACACCTCGTAAAATGTTCTTTTCGTCATATACCTGGGGTGGCATAACCAACGCTACTTGCACTCTTACTACATCCTTTGTCAAGGTCGATGTGCGCTGTCATAATACTGACTGTGGGGTTGTGCGAGCACAAACCACCGAAAAGCCATTGTTTAACAGCTCACTAACAGTTCTAGACGGCGTTGGCCCTTTTGGGAACATGACGAACCAGCGTTTGCAGGCAATGTTTTTTCTACAAACTTTGGTTAATTCTACAAACGGGCCGTGGGATTATGAAATAACCTTGAAACGAAGTTCAACTCCGCTCGAGTACTATTTCACCAGCCCAGACGATCCGTACTCGGGCAGTCTCAACTTGACGTCTAGTGGTTGGTATGGAAGCCCCATATACCCCATCGGAGACACTCTATTCTCGCAGCGTTTGTCACAATTGATCAATACATATTGGATCCCGAGCGTTGCTCCTCGAACCTCCAGAGGAAATATTACGTTCCGAGACATTTCCACGATAAGTGATACCATGTCGACCGACTCGAGGCCGTATGCCAAGACTACTACCGGAACAAGGATACCAGACGAGCTGGTCATGCGAGTTAGTAGGCCATGGCTCGGAATGCTGATTGCTGCGTCAATTGTCATGCTGGTTGCGGCTGTGGCTGCTGCCTTTATGGGGTCTCTGAGAAGGGGGCCAGCTATATTGGACCAGGCAACGAGTTTGATGAGATATAATCCCCATCTAAGCTCCTTGAACACCGGAAATTCAATGGAAGATGGGTCCAATATGACGAGGAGGTTGAGAAAAGAGCGGGTGTGCCTTGGTGATGTTAGATCGGATCAGGACACGGGGCATATCGCTATCGCCAGTGTAGGCGAGGCGGTGCCGCTCAGTTTACAAAGGAGAACACGACGATATGAATAAGCGATACTAGAAGAAAGCCATCTCATGCCAATTCAGATTGGATTCTGTTTATTGACAAAATCAATTAATATACCACCACGCATTATGAATAATAATGGTTTATTTTTATTATTTTAATTTTCTTTTTGGTTTGCAGTGTCTAGTTCCCGTTCAAAGTTAAGAAAACTATGGTTCATATCCCTGATATGTTAGTAATTTCTTCCCCAGATCTACGAGTGATGCCACCTGTAGAACGATGCCGCTATGGCAATGACAGAAAAGAACTTTTTACCATATCATTGAGGGTCATATACAAGACAGCGGATATGTTAAAAATGGTATATACGGCTTTCTAATACCAGACTCTATTTACAGCTGAATGACGCACTGTCGTTCGGGTCTGATCCAACATACGTCAAAACCTTGGGGTATGGGCACAACTCGATAGATCGGGTGGAGTTGGAACTTCCATTCCCGACGGCTTTTCCGGTACCGGTCAGCGTCTCCGGGGAAGTGCCATTTTCAACCCATGCCCTGACAGCATCCAGGAGGTAGTTGCTGGGGTCGAAGCCAACGCCACCGTCGCAGTGGCCGACACCGGGGGCAAGGAAAAACCTGTAAAAGTCGCCGACGTTTGGGTCTTGGCGCAGGACCCGCGAGTAATAGTCGACAGTGCCATTGGTCGGAATCAACTCATCTTGCATGCCATGCCATGCTACCATTTTCCCGCCAGCAGCCTTGAACTCAGTTAAGTCGAGATAGTCGGTTCCAATAGTGGAAGCATATTCGTCGACCGACTGTCGGAAAAGTCGGTCATATTGTTTCCTAGAAACACCCTCAAGAGTAAAGGATGAGTTTTTGGCCAGGAAAACTGAAACCCAGTCGAAGGCGATCTGGAAAGGGTAGATGGTGCAATCATCCACAGAGGTGCAATTGGTATTGAGAAGCGAAGTCAAATTCGCATCACGGCCAAGTCCGTACCATTCAAATGCTCCAGCTTCGGATCTTGGACCACTCCAAATGGAATTGGCTAATTGGGCCATCTCTTTTGTAATGACGACTTCCCCTTCAGGATCAGTGCATTGAATGGTGCTGCCAACCAATGATTGGGCATCATAGTCACATGCTTCTGCGTCAGAGATTATGCCATCCTTGACGCCGTCAATGTCGTCGCACGCTTCAAGAGCTGCATTGGTGAACGCCGTCAACACGCAAGGAGGTGGGCTCAGGCCTGCATACCTTGGTTAGCATTGAAATCTTTCCCTTACGATGTCACTAACCTAGTAATTGAGCCGTGACAACCGGCCAGACCTCTGATGGGATAAATCGCTGCCAATTGATTGCCGGACAGCCTGCGGCAATGCCGTCGAACTGTTCAGGATAACGCTGGGCCATCATATGGCCCTGTCGACCTCCCGTAGAGCACCCATTCCAGTAAGAATACTTGGGAGCGGATCCAAAGTATATCTCAGCCGCCAACTTGCCCAAAGTGGCGGCCTCGTTCAATGCCACACTAGCAAAGTCATTCAGAGCGGGCCAGTTCACATTTCCCTCGCTCACGAGGCCCCAGTCAGACGTCGTGGTGGTGCTATGACCACCATCAGTGGAGGAAGACGCATAGCCAGCAGCAACAGGGGCAAGAATACGGCTCTCGGAGCCCGCGACCCAGCCTCCACCACCATACATGAGAAATCGAGAGTTCCAGTCATCACCGCTCAAGGGCAGGCCGATGAATGTGTTGACTGTGTCATATTGTCCAGGATGAGTGTATTGAATGGCGATGTTGCAAATATCAACTGACGTAACGCTCTGACCACTTGTACCGGATACGATACCCGCTACTCCAGTTCCTACCAAGCTGGCAGTTGAGGTAACCTGGACGTTCTTTAAGGCGGTGACATTCAGAGACAGAATCTCGATATTGTTCAGAGTGAGCTGCTTGAACGCTGCAGCATCGCACGAAACAGCCGCGGTTGTTATCCCGAAAAGACGAAACGCCACAACCGCGGTGAACAATGATAGGGCAGCCATCGGGAAAATTGAGTCTGGTGGAAAGCCTAATGGCGCAAGACCTAATGGGGCCATCCCAAAGACTGTCGCGGGCTTCAAGGCCACTTAAGCTCTTTCTTGTTTCCTAGGCTATCACGGAAGTCGTATCCTCAGAGCTGGGAGCTTGGGCTCCGGCTGCGACTCTCGGCAGGCAGGATTCGTACTAGCGGTGAGGATAGCCAATTAGGTTCCAAAAGGGCCGAGGTGAGAACCGGACTTGACTCCAAACTGGAAGCTGGAGATGACGCATATCGCTATACTTTTAGTTCGTGGGGAATAATGCGGGGAAATAAAGCGCGATGGTGCCATGCAAAGTGGGTATCGTTCTTATGACACCGCGCTTTTATTGTGGAATCGCGCTTTACACTCCAGAGTTACATAACGCTTTTCCTGGGACCGGCTTAATGTCCGAGATTTGAGGGGCTTCGGAAAAGCTCACTACTGAAACGAACCGCACGTTGCTGAACGATTCGTTCTCCTCGGGAAGCCGACAGACCGGGAAGCCACAATCGGGTGGACTAGCCAGAGGAGTGCTGTTAAAAGATGAAGGCCGGAATTACCATTCAAAACCCATTGAATTGAGTAAGATAAGATGGATCCTCCCTTGTAGTAAACCTCGCTTAAAGGGGGTTCGCATTGTTAATAGCTCCGTCGGTGCATTTTAAAAACCGAGAGGAACGTCGGGCCTGGTGCGTGACCCCGGAAATGGCACGGACTAGCGATTTACAGATAGTGGGCGGAAAATATATTCCTACCTATTGCTGTATCGTGCCCTTGGTTATCCATTCAGCGGACTATTATTTCTGCGCCATCCCAGCATCCTTGCTGAGGATACCGATTGTCTAGGAATTATCGCGCATTCACTTATAGGTGTATCTCCTACTTGTTGATTGGGTGCTCATTATAGAAACATGTTTCATGTGTCCATGTTTGGGCATGTATAATCGCGAGCATTAGTAGAAATTTGGAATGCACCAATACAACATAGGATGCCGTTCCGCAACACTCTCGAAGATGGAGGCTTTAGAGTTCAAATACTTGCGAATTCTGGCATCCATTTTACAAATTAGATTTGTGGTAGATGTCCCTTCCATAGTAGATACACATTGCCTATCCTCGGAAAGGTTGACATTTTCTAAACAATCACGCTTTTAATTCAGTGATCGTTGCAGTCTTTTGAGGATGGGCTAACTCCTCTCTGCACACTCGTTTAATTGGTTGCTGGATATGCAATTAAAGGATATGACACCATTGGGCGGCAGTAGGCAATCTCATTGGAAATTTTGGCACCTTTTCGATACGTATCATCAAAGCGAAGAGCATTCATAAAGTAGAAACTGAATGAGTGAATAGACCGTACTTGCGAGCGCACATTTGGTAAGTCTAGAATACCAGGACGAGTTGTACTCTCTGCAGTTCTCACTTGCGATATTAAAAAAAAAACAAATCTAGTCCAAGTTCATTCATTTGCTTTTACGGAGAGAAGCCCCCAATGTCTTCACACATCCAAAATGTAGACTGTCGTAGTCTTCTAAATTACGTTGTTAGGCAAGATTGGCATTGGCGTAAGATTTCTTGAAATTGAAGCTCATTTCAATGGCATTGCTAAGAACACGGAACACCATCAACTACTACAGCTTTGTAACTTTGAGAGGTCTAGTGAAACATGAAGTTGGAAATGAGGTACCTCTTACAAAAGTCGGGTGAGCCGTGAAAAGAGATCATAATTGTTGACAACGTATGCTAGGAAACCTTCCAAAGGTTTCCAGTTGAGAAACGGAGATTGACCTGCATAGAAGTTGAGAGTGAAAAATCTTGATGATGTCACGGCCAAAATTGATGGTTTGGAAGCCTCTGAAGTGGAAAAGAAATTGTCGAACAAAGATAATATGGCAATGAGAGTTTCTGCAAGGCATCACTCTGTGAGAAGAGAAGAAAATAGGGATACAAAGGCAGAGAACAAGAAGACCAAGCAGAAACCGAGATGGTTTTATAGTTAAATGTTGTAGTTCTAATTATTTGACTCCGCAGTCCATGTTGCGCCTCCCCAGTCAGGAAACTGGAATTATAGAATTTGCACACATCACTACCCCAACAAGCGTTATGAACAGCCAAATGGTTCGGTGAATTCTTATTATCTAACACCCAGAGACAGCTCGAGCCATTGTACATGCCGATATTGCAACACATCTATATTTTCAACCCACTTCTGTCTTGTACCTCCTGTAAGCCCACATTGGCCTGGGTTCTCGAATCCGTTTAGGCTTTTCATATCTCCTTGGCCGTTTCAACCAAAGAGCCCTAGATCAACCATCCTTCTTTAAATAGGAGCACGGCAATCAGTGTTGACGTGCTTCAATGTAGCCTCCAGGCTCAAGCCACTGTCACCGTGGCAAGTGGTCAGGCCACCATTGCTATAGTTTTTTTTTCAGCGTGAGATCATTTACATGGACGTGCAAAACATGAAGAGGCATTACTAACCATGAGGAGCCACCACAGCAGTTACCGAGGATTACGCCAATAGCCCATCCGGCTTCCCAACGCTTGAGATGAGTGTTCTCAAAAACGTACCAGTTGTTGACACAAAGCTTGGCACTTCCCCACTCAATGGAAAAGAGAGTTTGAGCTGGCATGTATTCCAGGTTATCGGGGTTGGTGTTCTGGAGAGAGTTCTGGAGAGCTTGGGCGTCGCCCTTGTTGAAATAGGCACCGGAGCTGCACTTGTCACGCTTCTCAAGGCTTGCGGCAGCGTCGGTGGCAGCGTCGGTGGCTGCGGTCGCATTGATAGGGGCGTACAGTTTGAAGACAACGCCGTTAGCATCAACCGATTGGCGAATAACTTCCAAGGCTCCCGATCCAGTCTCGGGCAGGGCCGCCGCGAGGGCACTCAAAGGTGCCAAGGCCAGGGTGGCAACGGAAATCAGGTTGAAGCGCATGGTGTTGGAGTTGAGTGTTTATGAAGGAAGAGGAAGAAGTAGTATGAGCTGTGTGAGTTGTGAGAATCTTGGATGAGGACGGGGACCGTTTGCCTATTTATACTACGGTTTCTCACAGTCCTCTCTCCACTTCTTGCCGCGCCGAGGTATCTTGACAGTCTAACGATAGTCTAATACCCAAAAACAAAATCCCAAGATGGAATCCCTGTTTTCTTGGCGAAATTCGATGCAATGGGCCGCCCTGGTGGAGGTAGAACAGAGGCCTATGGGCCTGGTGTATTGACGCCTCTGATTGGACATTATGCTTCGCCAAGGCGGATTCAGCAAACAGTCATGGCCGAGGTAGGGGCAACTGTACAGGCCTGCAGTGCTGATGCCTACCATTGGGGCTCTTCTAGTCATTCGGCCCGAGATGTGTCTCCGCTGGGTTGCTTTGCCACATTTCTAGAACAGTGAATGAGGCCCGTCACAAACACCCACCAAGTCGGAGTGTACCGAAGCTTCAATTAGGCATATATCTTCAGCCAATCGGAGGTACAATAAAACGTGGGGACTCGCGGCTATTTTGCGTTTGGCATGCCTTAGACAAGGATTTGTGGAAGCCATCGGTGCGGCTCGAGCCGAGCGGTAGTTTAGCCTGACAACCAAAATAAGAAGAATACGAAGGTCACTAATTCTTTGCCATGGCTTGAAGACACGGATCGTCAGCAGAAGGAACCGAATTCTATCCAGAAAGTGTTTGGATATCCCGTAACAATTTTAATTTAGGAATATTGTTTTCATGTGATTATTTTTCATCGTTTGCTCGTCGAAGGGATTCACATCACTCTCATTTTTTTTGGTCCCTACCGCTGTTCTAGTGTTGGTTTTCACTAGGCTCGAATGGGAACTACTATCGGTTCATTCAATTCGCCAGAGCCTGCCTCCACTTGCAAAAGGTCCTGGCCCTTTCCATCTGAGAATGCGACATCGTTCCCGTATGTGTATTTGCAGATAAATTGCAATGTCCGAGCGTTAACGGAGGAATTTTCAGGCGCATGACCGATAGTTGAAATGGCATTGGGAAGTTAACAGGCGGCTCAAGTATTCATCGGGCTCCATAACTTTCCCGAAAGGCACAAGCGCTCTTTGAATTGCGGATTCGTCATGCCTTACTATAACGCTTAGTAAAATTTTGCTTCTGCAAGAGCGGCCGCCCCCAAATACGAGCGCCAATTTTATAATTGCCACCATCTGTTTGCTCCGGCCGATGCTTGCTTCCAACGCCCCAAACCCGGCAATATTGGGTAAATGTTGAGCGAGCTCAACAGCGTGCAATTGGCCCACTTCGGCAAGCCAGCATCTGAATTAAGGGACCCTATATCTGTATAATCACATGCATTCTGTGTAACCTCCTTTCAATGGTGACACGCAGGAATGTCCATCACCAGGATCTTTCTTCTAATGAATGCCAAGTCATAATATTGTCCTTATGTTAATGCTATTACCTTGGAAGAAATGATATTGTCTCAATGCCTACCAGTTCAGACACGGATGTAAATGAAATGAACCAAGTCAAATGTGCTTGAAACGTTCTATCACATTTCGAACGACGAACGCTCACCAAAAAGTTGAAAGGCCCATGGGAATTAACTAGAATTGTTGACCCAGCTGAGAATTACTATATCTGTGAAGAAGACAAATCGGTTCCTGCCAATCTGGACCCATTGAATGAACAAGACAATCAATAGTACAAGCACAGATCTGAACCACTGTCTACAGGGTAGTTATCTGTAAAACTGGACGACTCGATTGATTCACGTTCACTAATGCTATCCATATGCAATGCAAGGCGGAAGGACTAAAATAGCCATGTGCCTTAAGCATAAAGGCGGTAAGAAGCGACAGGGAGGTCAACCCCGATTTTAATGCACCCTTTCCCGGCCCCACGAGCTGACAAAACGAGAACCCACCTGCGAGCTGAATCAAGCGACGGTGGGGGATTGGCGGGACTTTATTTACCGATGCTCGGCAGTACACGTCGAAATCTCCACGCAAGAGCGGCGCGGCACTGAAATCTTGGCATATTTCCAACCATCTGGACGTCACGAAGTCGAAACAAGGCTCGTTGGCACGTGGATTGACTATTTGTACATCTGTTGTCAGCACCACTTCGCACTAACAAATGGGTCCTGGAATTGGTCGATGAATCCCCACTTAGGACCTGTAATTAGTACGTAAACTCCATGCATGATTTCAACACGCCTTGCTGCTACCGAACATTGCAGATGTTTTTATTTTATTTATTTTTTGACTATTTCCAAAATATATCTCCATTGGAGACTTCCCCCCAGCTGCCCTTCTTCCTGCTTTGAATGTGTTTACTGACTTGTAAAGCCACAATACAACGATGATATCCAATTTGCCGCGACAAGAGACATTTCAAGAAACCGTGCTAGAGAGAAGATAGGTTATGCTCCTATTTAATTGCGATTTTCACTGAAATCGGTCCATTTTTGGTCCAAATAACGACTGCCTCATGATCATAGGCGATATCTTCCAGGGTGGTATTGTATAATTCTGCTCTGGGAATGACGTGAAATGCCATTAAAGCTGTCATGATGTAGAGCTCACAAAATGCTAAGCTGTAGGCCGTGTGAGTAACTTTGTTGGTATGGGTAGACATATTCGTGAACTCACTTCTCGCCGGCACACGCACGGCTGCCTTTGCCAAAAGTTATCAACATTTTGGAAAGCTTGTAATTTGGTCGTCCATCTATTAGCCATCTCTCGGGGCTGAACTTTTCTGGATTTGGAAATAAGCTTTTATCCTGGTGTCCGATGATGGACGTAATGCTGATAGGAGTGTTTCGTGGAATGACCCATTCATAGAGACCGTCTTGGCTTCGGTAATGCATGATTTCATTGGGAGCTAGCCTTGCCGATCTCATTGATACGGATGGCATCACACGAAGTGTTTCATGGATAGTAGCCCATAGGTAAGGCCGCTGTTCAAGGTCAACCCATCGTAGGTTAGAAGGATCGATGCCCTGTAAGTCTTCCATCAAATACGTGTATGTTTTGGGTTGATGCAGAAGATAATATGTAAGTACACACAGTACTCCCTATAATTTTATCAATACAAGCTACCTTAAAATGACCAAGAAGGTTAACTTACGGCTGTAGTTTCTGAACCCGCAATTAAAAGAGATATACCTTCACCAGAAAGACGTTGGATGGTCTTTTCTGTCTCTGGCAATATTTTGGAATCCGCCATTTCTGTAAAGACTCTTCCACTGTCTGGGTTCTTCAAAGCGTTTCGAACATACCCGGGTACAGTAACATTCATCCACTCCACCAGGCTCTTCATCTCTTGGCCTAGATAATCCGCTAACCATGGGATGATATGGGATGTCATCCTAATAGGTGCAATATATCTGAAGATGTGGGAGTTTTCGAGGAATGGTCTGCTCCAGGCGCAGAAGTTAGACCCCCAACCTTCCTGTGAGATAAATCCCATGGGCTCCCCAAACGAATATTGAGAGATAACATCTGCAGTGAAGCAATTAAATGCATCGCGCAATTGGACTGGGTCCTTGCCTGCTGAATCCAGAAGTTTATCCACAAATAGTTGCGCAAAGCTCAGCACCTCATGTTCTAGTTTGAGCATTTGATGACGTGAAAAGAATTTTGATATGCCCCCTCTCCGTACGTGGTGTAGATTGTGGGAGATGGTTGCAAACGTGCTAAATGAGAAAGACCCAGATGCAAAGCCATTGATATGATGCTGCCATTTATAACGTTCGTGTCCAGGGCCACCATATAATTGTTCGGCGAAGCGCAAGTCCGAGCAATGGAGTTCGTCTGGGTTAATTCTCACGACTGGGCCTAGAGTATATTGTCACTAAGAGTAAAGTACACTTTAGTAAATAGCTTAACAAACCGTAAATTTCATGCATCTCTCGAATTCTATGGGCATACTTCCCTCCTAACCACAGCTCGAAGTAGACTTCGTAGAGATAGCTCGCCGCTGCCAATTTCGGCCCAGGGAAGTGAGAGAGTTTGTGAAATGGCGAGATATTGTACAGGGCAAGAATAATGCGCCATAAAACCCACAGAGAAATGAAATAAATAACATGAGTAATAGAAAAGGACATGCTGATTGATGAGTCGGAACAGAATCCAGATTGTTAGTATAATCTGAATATGCTTCGGATATAGACAAAAGAGGCCAGAGAGACCGCAGTGGGACAAGTGCCATCCTTAACTTTTATTCCTCCATGATAGATTCCGCCACCAATAGCATATGCAAGGAAAATCGTTGCCGAGCGGTTGGATGGTCCGGTGACCCCCCCTACCGGGTGACCTTAATCCACATTTATGTATTGTGGCTAAAACGGCATCTGCCCTGGCCTATTAAGTCGTCGTATTTGAAATTAATCGGCACATATATCCTGAAATATAGATTGGTGGGTGAGAATTATGCCGTTGGGTACCAGTGCGTCTCAACTGCGCATTATTTTTTCGCCAAGCGATTGGAGACCACCTAGATCCGCTTTGTTTGATGGCGATCTTTCACTTATTGATTCAAATTCCTCTGTCACCTTCCTAGTTCTATCTAAATGTGTCTACCGATAAGTGAAGATCATTGGCTAACCATTCAAGCAGTCGTTTTGCATGTGCCAGATATATCCTGACGTGGGAATTTGTAATTGAGAACCCGGAATAATCCATGTGATTGACACAAATATAGCTTGATTGATTAATAGCGGAGAATATAATCACTGATAATCATGTGATGCACCATACTACTCCGAAGCCTTGGCTCAAAAACCGCACTATTGATTACACCCAGGGCAGCTGATTTGGAATTAGCTGGGCTAGGGGTCTTGTTGTGCAGATGTAGCTTGAAATATATTCATCCATGGAATATTAACGTGACAGTTGGGTCTCATTTGGAGATAGTGTGAGGGACATGAGCATATGAACTAGCTGGTTTGGATGGTTGCAGTATGTAAACAAGATTTCAAGCCCGTTCCGTGACCAGGTAATGCTGAGACATGAGTGCTGATTGCATGCCACTTACATGGTTATTTGTGAGACAAGTCTATTTCTTGGAAACACGAAATTACCAGAGAGATAGTAAATCTTCATGCACGCAGGGGAGCATATCCTGACTGGACAGGACCAAATATTTGGATGTCTCAACTATCCCTTTAAGTGCTGTAAGACTGCACTTAGGTACCGACCAAAATAGACTATTAATTACCAGACCCTAAACTAAAGATATAAAATTTCTAATTAAATTATATAATAATAATCTTATTGGAAATTATTTTATTTATATAAAATTATATTATTACTTTAGAATTTGGTTTAATGGCTAGGTAAATAAGGTAGGGTACCTAAGTGCAGTCTTACAGCACTTAAAGGGATATGGAGCCCATATTTTATTCTTATACTAACTCCTCCCATTATCCAACATCCATCTAATATAATATTTTGTGAGGTGTTCTAGTATTGGAACTAGCTTCGGAGGTACCGGATGGTAATTCATGCAAGAAAGATGGTTCTCCGCTGCTCGAAATTGAAACTGTCGAATTTGTGTCCGTGCTGTCTTGTCTATTCTCGTCCTTCTCTTCGATTATGCAAATCTGTGACCCGGAACTATTTCGCGAGTTGCTCAATTGGGACTTGGTTCGGTCATGACCTTTGCCTCTCCGATTGAATATTCTCGGTGTCTTTCGTTGCAGTCTTGCCCTTTCTGAACCTGGAGCAGGTTCCACAACTGATGGAACGGCTGGAACCTCTGCGTTGTTCGGAAAAGTTTCTCGGTCACTCTCATACTCTCCATTTGGACCAGATGCCATCAGACTGTCCTGAGCGTAGAGTTCTCGAGGGAAACCGCTGATTGAAAGCAAAGAGTCGATCGGTTGTATAGGGTGGTCAAAGTTATAGCTGTAGCGATAGTATTCTGGTTGAAGACACAGAGACAGACGCGTCATGCTTGACTGATTCACTCCGTTTATTTGGAGATTCGTTGGGAGTCGAAAGACACCAAGACTGCACATCGTGTCAATTGTTTCAGGAGGAATAGGCACTTCGTGATTTTTCTGATCACGGGAGTTGTAGTTCTCCTGCAAGTAGAAGAATGGCATGAATGTCGTCCCGCGAATGGAGTTGCGCAATATATAACCTAGACCTTTGACATCACTGCTGCCCTCGTTGAAGCGACATCGGATATTTCCTGTCAACAATTAGTATTTTCTTATCCTGCTTGAAGTTGTCTGTGGATTGTAGACGGCAATTTAAAAGAAAATTCATTGGTAAAATGAATTGAGGCTAGAAGTTGGATGTTGGAAAAAGTGGTGGGTCATGTGTTGGTTCAGAAAGATGGGGGTTTCGCTTACCCAGACACTCAAACTCCCCCGTATCTCGTTTTTGAGAAAAAGAGCTTGATTTCTCAAAATAAAAACTGCTGGCCACCAATCTGTGTGAAACTTCACGGATATCGGGGTTTTCCTTGATTTTATTCATTGCATGTCTTTCCATGCTGTCCAAGTTGGCCACATCATCAAGACTGGGCCTTTCGCCTGAGAATTCGATGTTGATGCGCATGTTGCTTCTCTTCGCCTCAGCACTGTGAATTTTACCTGGTGGGGTAACTTTGGCATAATGCTTCCTCCAAATTTCCTCGCAGTCAAGCTGGTCATCTATGATGGTGCTGGCTGTGCGTAACATGTATCCAAGGCCGCCTACGCCCCGATGACGTATGCTTTTAGAACGGGAGCTTGAGTCGGGAGATATGATTCCAGGTGTATGAGATGCTGATTTGGAGCTGCCAAGTCCAGTTCCCAGGGACAAGAAAATATCCGGAGGCCAATCACTAACTTCTTCCCAGAGGAGTCTTCGCTCATAGTCGGCAACTATAGCTGGACAGTTGTGATGAATTGCACCGTCTGTATAAGCCGTCATTGTCTCGTTTTGAACGAAAGTCTTGAAGTACGGCGGTGCTGCAGCTGTGGCCCTGGCAGCCTCCCAGACTTTTAATTCAGAAGTGGGATCCTGTGGGCGCACGAATTTATACGGGACTAAATTACAGGTTAATTTTGTGGCATTGGGAGTAGATTGGATGTGGAAGTGACTCACGAGAATTACGATCACCTTCAGTGTTGTAGTTGGACAAAATGACGGGTCGATTTTCGCTCGCAGAAGTTGACGTTACAGCAACTCGTATTGGTGTTGAGGCTGTGGGCTTAGAGCCGCCGTATAGTAGCGAATAATGGTCAAATGCTGACTTCAAAGCATTCTCCAATGGTGTCGCTTTGTAGTAACTCTTGTGACTGACAATTGCAAGCTTTTTGAAGGGGCGTGGAATAAAGGCTTCAAAACAGAGACCCTTAAAGTCTTCCATGCAGTCGGAAACCCTCCAACGTTTCACTCCTAAACCAAGAGCAATAATGCCGCCAGTACTGTTTTTCTTGTCAACTATGTGAACATTTGTGTTCGAATATCATGAAACCAACCTAGTTCCAACAATCAGATCAAAGAAGTTCTGAACAGGGATGTAGCCTCCAAGTTCTTGTTCGATGGCTTTGAGAATCACGAGCTCGATGATGCCTCGAACTCCACCACTATATCTAAAGTTAGGATCTGAGTCAAAAGATGCAGGTGGAACTTACCCATCCAAGCACAACACTCTCACTCCAGCTTCCTGTGGCTTAAATCGGATCCTTGTGGCACGGGGCCACCTAGTCTCCCTTGGATGAAGTGGGCAGCAATCAAGCTCGAAGAATCCCTGTCCCATGTCTTTACCAAAGCATTGCACACAGGGTTTGCAAAGTATGTGGCCACAGGGGAGTACATTTTCAGGGATTTTTCGCACACAGGAAAGGCAAGTCAAATGACTCTTGAGTTTTGATACGGGGCCAATGTCTCGGTAGAAGCCTGCCATGACCTCTTTGTGTATCCTGGGAATAAGATCCCTCTCCTCCCCATCAACCTCCTGCTGCAAGCGATCGTTTAGAGCCTTGATATGCTTGTCGATTTCATTAATCCACTTTGGGAAGAATTCGTCGGGATCGAATACAGAGTGATACATGCCTCGAGCAAAGATCTTTCCTGACGGTGCTTGATGCCCTTTGGTATGCGAGTTTCTAGCATTGCTGCACTCATAGCCGTCTTGTTGGTAGGAACAGCGGAGCCAATGATTGCAAAACTGTAAGAATGCTGTATGGAGTGGCTCATAGTATGTGTTCCAAAGTAAGCTTGAATATGTCCCTACAGATTGTTAGCCTATCAAATTGACGATAGAACGCGGTCGGCTTAACTTACCTTGCGTGTTGTCTCTCGTCACAGCGAGCATAACACAAGATGCGATCAAAGGGCAAAGCCTATCAAAAAATACTGTAGTGCGCCTGTGAGGTCTGTGATTACTATTGTAGATGGATAAAATGAGATTCAAGACATGACCACCAAAGTCTTGTGGCAAAGGGGTATGGCGGCGGGCTTCTTCCACGAAGTCGAACGGCTCATCAAGTCGTCGAGAGAAATGATCATAAGCTGAGTTGACATATCTTGGAAGCCTCTCTGCATTAAGAAGCATGCGAATCTTCTTTTTATCGGCATGGGATCTTGCACACTTCGAGCTTATTATATCATAAAGCTTGCCAACTTGGTCATCCATCTTCATGTAGCGTCCCTTGGATGGGATCCTCAGGACGGTTACCGAAGAGTAGTAGTACTCAAGTAGCTCCTTTGTGTTTTTTATGTGCTTTCCCATTGCTGCTAAACGGGCAAGTACGTCTCGCAAGGCGGGTACTTGGTGGACCGAATCCTTATAATCGACCAAGAGTCCTCTAGTAGCCTCCTCTGGATCCCATTGGCTTTCATCAATACTACTCTCAGTAGCGTTGAGTACAATTACGATATGTGGAAGGCTTGGTTGGTTGATAGATTTGTCAATCGACATTGCTGCCCAATGAACCAGCTGTTTCAAGACCTCGGTTTGGAAAACTCTGGTATGACTGTATGAGCTTTGATGCCAATATTTCTTTTACCCTTGGAAGAAGAACTTACCTAACCTCGCGCAGTACAAATACTACAACATCAGAAAAGGTATAGAGGATCCTGGGGAATAGAGTCCCTACGGCATACTCGCGGGTTTGCATCTTAGGGTCATTTGCCCAAGCCAACCTTTTTCGAAGTTTGTTTTTCATCAGCTGCGTGGGCTTCTTTGCGCTTTCAATCTTTTCCCTGCTGGTAAGGCCCCGGGGGTCATTTTCTCCGCCCGTCATGCCCTCGCAGTCCGCGTATAGAATCGGCTTTTGTGCATAGTAAGTACCAGGATCCGCGTATAAATGCACATCGCCTGTGGTTGGGATATTATCACCGACGAGGCCAGGGACGGGGGCTGGGTAGTCGTGTGTGTTTCCACTTCTCGATTGTTCACGGTTGATCAGCATTTTGATAACAGTGCTTTTCCCTGCCCCTGCCCGTTTCACTAAATTAGCCACCAGGCTTGATGCAGATTGGGAACGGCTACCCGGAACGCACCAGTTTGGCCAACAAAGGACACTAGTTGAGGAAACCTCTCTGCGTAATCTCCTACTTGACTCTCTTGTAATATATCGACGAGTCGGTTCGAGTAGTGCAGGAAGGGTTGGTTGGCTTCTCTATCGACCCCAAACCAGGTGGTGTTGATATCGTTCCCGTGCCGTTTGTGTTGTTCTTCGAGTGTGGGTTGCCCAAATATTTGCTTCAGTCGGTGAATGACCTCTTCGTCGACTTTTTCATGCTGGCGGCCATCGATTCCAACCTTCCCCGGCTAATAACAGCATTGTTAACGTCTATTACCACCAAGGCGGATAAAAATGCCACAAATATTGAAGCTCGTGACCAAGTCACATACCCGATGAGGCCGTTGTTTTGGCCAACAGTCATCACAGAATGAATCGTCACACTGGACACACTTCCAGGTCCTCACAGAGCGTTCACAGTCGCAACAGCGCATTGATCCTTGGGGATGGGAGGCTATCTGGCTCCCTTGTTGTATACCGATAGGCGCATAGCCTGGCTTTGGTGGGACTGGAGGGCGGTAGTCGGGATCAGATACGTCCTGCCCCGGCACAACCGCCTCAGGCAAGGTAGAGTAGCCCGAGTATGAAGCCATTAAAATAATTGGAGTTCAATTTGTCTACTCAAGAATCAGAGAGGAAGAAAGGTAGAAATTAACGAGGCACTCGAGTGTTCTGGGGCCGCGAGGCGAGGCGCGGGGCACAGGCTCCCAACATGACCCAGGAGTCGACTGGAACCCACGGCCTGAAAACCTAGTCCAAACATATTCACATGCCAATATTTGTGCAAGGCTTTGAGACATTTGTGCAATTGCTGACCAGCTACGCAGCTTGCGGGGTGTGCGGCTGATACGGAAAAGAAAGTTACGTGCAGCCAAGCCCGCAGCCTGATCTCTCAAAAAGGAAACGGGACGAAAATGACTACGTTAGCGGCGTACAACCTGGTGAGAGCAAATTTTAAAATTTCGGTATTCAGGCGAATAAAACTGCAATCGTATAGCGGAAAGATATATGCGGCCATACACTTTCTTACTGGTTTGTTGAACTTGACAGGGGGTGGGCATCTGGAATCATTGGAGTTCGTTTGGAGCCATAGATGAGAATGCTTCACGCAAGAATACAAGGGTCCGAGCGCAATTTACGTCTCTTTTTAGCCAGCTGCATCCAACTCAAATGCATGGTGGTTTCAGTCGAGTTAGCTTGAAGCTCAGAGGTCAAGACGGGCAGCCGAAGTGCACCAATATGTATTGGCTGAAATATTGCCAATCGGAGCAGAGGGAACTGAAGCAAATACGCCACGATGTGACAGTATACATACGGCGTGCAGTAGCGTCTTGGAGGCAACACGAGCGGAAAGGCTTTCCGCCCGTAGCTCAATAATGAGGCGAATGGGGACGTACTAGATGCATTCAATGCAGGAGCAGCGCCGAAAAAACCATTGGAAGAACTATCCAATTTACCCACCCACCAAATCTGAGGGAGAATTCAGCCTTACCACGCAGTTGAAGAACACAAGGCGCACACCACAGGTTTCACATTAAAGCTGACGATTGGCGGATGGATAAATGATATGATTAACTTGAAGCCGATAGGATAATATTCTGAATCTAATTTACTCAGCTTGGCCCTTTTGCATCCATTACTTGTAGGTGTTGTTCTTCATGCATGTCCTGGTGTGCCAGATTTTCTGTCACCCGCGTGCCACCTCAACAACCCTTGCAGCAAGCCGCAAGCCATCTGCCGTGATTGCGTCATATGGGTCCCAATTTATGAGAGAGGGTATGCGCTGTATGTCAAATGAGCGGTTGATTGGGAAATCTAACTCAGCATGGGGCGTCCAAATGCGGAAATATAATAAGAGTAGCGCATCTCCCAAAAAGAAATATTTGTTAGCCTCCGCAAATATATTGGGATATGCAAATTTTCGGAAAAGCCTATATGATGTACAGTCTAGCTGATATTAATATTTGATCATCGCTATCTATTGCTAGGAATCTAAATGTGCTGCGGCATTGGGAGTACTCTCCGCAATTCATCAATGTCTAATATATGTGACAGCTCATGCAAGGCATATTGAGCACAGTCAACCATTGATTTCTGCTTCTGCATCCCGCACTATTTTCTTTAACTTCTCGTACAACTCTTCTGGTCTGTCACGTTCGTCTGCATCGACCAGAAGCAGGCGTTCAGCAATCAGGCCGATAAATGCTTCCATCGCAGTTCCCTTACATCTGATATCTTTGCGCAGGTCATTCATCCTCTTTATCACAACTGGCCGAATCCTTGGTGTTTTATCTTCCGCCAGCTCGTAGAAGCTGAAAGCTGGATCTGCTCCGCCGTTGTGGAGCTCCTCAATGGCTTCAATACCATGTAGGAGCCAGATGATGAATTCTAGAAAGATGCACCCTATGGACCAGATATCGTATTTCCGCGATCTTGGTGTATTGATGTTCTGATTGAGTAAGACCTCGGGTGGTTCGTATGAGGGTGTGGTAGCCTTTGTGGATGTTCCCTCATTTCTCAACTTCGTTTCCAGATCGTGGATTCTTGACACTCCAACATCTGCAATAACTAAGCTGTTTAGACCATCTTCTTTGAA
Source organism: Calonectria multiphialidica (assembly GCA_020623665.1). Classification (NCBI taxonomy): domain Eukaryota; kingdom Fungi; phylum Ascomycota; class Sordariomycetes; order Hypocreales; family Nectriaceae; genus Calonectria; species Calonectria multiphialidica. The sequence goes on along the minus strand of JAHVYC010000046.1, from coordinate 115,707 downwards.
ATAGAGAATGTTCTCGGGTTTAAGGTCTCCATGTCGACAATTTTTGTTATAGAGATCCCGAAGAGCGCTGGAAAGACCCAGCATCTGCTGGAGTGACCAAAGTATTGGTTTGTTAGATACTTGAGCAGGGTTGCCTCGCTTCCAAAGTTCTCTAAGATTCCCTCCGTCAGCCCAGGGAAACATAATGTAGTATGCTTCACGATATTCCCACGTCGTAAGGTAATGAATGAGATGTGCATTATTAATATCACGAATCTCCTCCAAAACCTTTCGCTCTTTAGCATAGACAGGATAGTCATTAAACTCTTTTATCGCTATCTCCAGATTCCCTCGCTAATATAACGGCTCAATGCCAACACTTTATATCAAGGGGGAGGTTATGACTCACTAGCGGATCCTTTCTGTAGGCAGAGCATACTGCACTTCTATAGACTGTAGCAGACTTACTGATCCCTACCTTTTCTTTCCCCAGAAGAGGCAAGGGTACATTTTTATCGATCTTTTCGTGGTCACTTTTTGTATCCAGAATCGGCGAAAGAACCAGCCATTGCTTATCAAGAAAGTTGTCGAGAGCTGCGGGGTTCTTCCAACCAACAAAAGAGCGCAATTTTCGGCCCTTGGAGGAGAAAAGGGTCCCATCATCATTAATGTTCGGCCTGGAAAATGGAAGATCTGTGTCGGCGACTCTCTCCGAGAATAACTCTATGATGGCCTGAGCTTCGCCCACGAGCACAAGAATTGCAAAGACTTTCTTTGCGTGCTGAGCAACCCAGCCGGACAGGCCACGCTGGAGGATTCTACTCCTCCAACCAAGTTCATCCTTGACGGTTTTCTTGGTTATTTTTTCATCCAGGATATTTTGCGGCAAAAACTTTTGATTAGCCAGAGAGGACTCTTCTATAGCACCGTTGAGTTGCTTGTACAAGACGTTTGCCATTTGACTCATTATTAGCTTCGGGATTTGATGCTGTTGATTTTAGTGCGCAACCTCAAAATCGAAGGCCCCACCAATGCAGGATAAGTGAGTGCATGATGAGGTCGCCATTTTCATATTACAGAATTAATCAGGCAAATGCGAACGAGTGTTGGACTTTTGCTGGGCAAGGCGTCCGGATAAAGGCAAACTGTGCATGTGGCAATTCAGTATTGGCCAAGGATTGCGCGAGGCTGTCTTACACACCTTCGTAGCTTATCTAGCAGGCTATTCCTTGAACCAACAGCAAACGGGGGGTCTGGATGGTGTGACAACTGATCCAACGTGCATGGAGGCGCCACAGGCTGTGGTATATTCGCAGGCGCGTTGTCAGCTGAAAGCCAAACATGCAGAACTAGCACCATCCACCCCCGGATCGGCCATGCATCTTGTTTCACAAATGGGCAGCTAGTATACGGCAATCTCCATGGATCATCTTGAGAGCTTGCATGCCAATCACGATCCAGCCTGGTGATTTGATGAGGGACTTTCTCCTAGTTAATGAGTCGGCCTATAATAGTGAGGCCTGGAATAAGCCATCGGACTAAGCCGATATCAATGAATTAATTGGGCTTTGAACGCGTCACTCTCCGATCACCTCATACCCCGCTTTCTATACTATGTGTGCGCCTGCAGATGCAGCTGCACCTCAGCAATAGTATGTTCTGTATGTATATGTACTTGGATGGATGTGGAATTATGGATGCAACCTCTTCCTGTTCAAGACGGTTGGAATCGATCCCCGCGCTCATATTCCAATTCCGGCCCCCAGCCGCAATCAACTTAGAAGATGACGCCCTTGGTGGATGCCTACGCCTGATCGCGAGGTTCGCGAACCACACACCAAAAAAGAACTACACACCTGGTCAACAACTCTGCCAGCCCAATTGGCCCCAGCCAGCGGTGTTCGCTTGACCAAGATGACGAAGATTCTAGATCTGCTGTAGCCGCTGAGATGAAATTGTGGCTGAAACAAAATCGGATGGACTCGGGCAGCTATATCCTGCGTTTCCGCTTTCTTCGCCCTCCGCAACCTCACCTAATCACCAATAGAAATCCAATTCATTGGGTCTTGAGATATGAGGGTTTAAATTACATTCTATAATGTAGTAAGGCAGCCAGAATCCTGACATGGTGAGGCGAGTGGCTCGCAGAGATGACCGCTACCATTCACCACCCAGCTAAGTGTGATTGAAAGCGGCGCTTCTCCAACTTGGGGGCGCCAATCAGCCACATGCAGCTATCACTAGCAGAGATAACCCGGCTAGTATTCCGCTTGAGGGTGTCATCATGAGGGCGTATTGGTATGCGGTCGTAGCTGCAATAACGATAGGCTAGCCAGAGCGCTCCGTTTGATCCACCATGCGCCTTGGCTTGGAATATGATGATCCCATTACCGAAGCTTCCAGGTTATCCGAGCCAATGGCTTTTAATTGATCTGTTTGTATGCGGCTTTTATAATGCGCGAGACTGCCCATGGTAATAAATCAAGGGATAAAGAAGTAATCCACATCTGCCACTAGCTAAACATCACACCTATTCCCTTTCCAGTATCAAGAATACTTCTTCAGAGTATGGGGATTATTTCTATCCTATGCTGTGCTCTGGGTTCTAGATCACAAGTAAATATACACTGAGCTAGCTCTTGGCAATACTAATAAACATGTCATCACAGAAAACTCCCCCGTCGCTTAGCCACCAGTCTACAATGTCTAGGAGTACCGAAAAGCCGACCGTCACTTACATTTCCGATCGAGGGAAAGAATACTACCCCTCTAAATCTAAACCACGGAGGTTATCTTCGAACACCAGAGGCTCATGGAAGTCGTCGAGTGTCCGATCGTTGAGCAAATCTACATCATGGCCAACCCGCGTTTACTCCAACGAAAACAATCGACGTCCGAGTGCTCTTGATGAGGCGCAATGTAAAGAAAAAGCAATTGAGCTTCGTTCTAAGCTAGGCAAAGCAATGGAACACGCCAACGACACTCGCAAGAGATTTGTCCCAATCAATTTTATGAAGGAATGGATTTGCGACGACCTTGTCAAAGAAATCTTAAAGATGGGTGGAAGAGGAATGACTATAGACATATCAGCCCTGGTATCATTCGTGCGTGAAGAAGCGACCAGAGTGTTTGCAATACTGGTTTGGACCCAAAAGGTGCATCTGATTTATGATTTCTACGACAACAATGTTACGGATAATATGCTACCCATTAATGGGGATCTCACGTGCTTCGGTAATGACAAAACTGGAGGAAGCGCCATCAAGAATATCTTCAAATGCAGTGCCATGGAGGATCCGGATTTTGAAAGCTTTTGTAACTTCCACCAGTGGCCGTTTCTCTCCCCAGTCTTTTACGAAAACCAATTCGAGTACGTCATTCATGACAACTGCAGCATGCCATTTTTGAACATAAAAGTCCAAGCAAACAGCAACTTTAGCACTGTGCAAAAGGCGAATATCCATAAGGACCACCTTCAGATGGGAAAGTTCATGGTGTGTTAGAAACTTCTAAATTTGGTGCTGGTTGAGGATTTTCCAAAAGATTGAGAACTAATTTTGACTATAGCCTATTTCACGAGACGAAAATGACCATCCTTACGTGGCAATCAAGGAGCTAAAACAAGTCGACTCATCTGACACGGCATTCAAAGGGATCGCCGAGGCAGAAGCCAAGGCTCTGGAAATGATGCGCAATTTGGACCACCCGCACCTCATCAAAGCAATAGCTTACTACATAAAGGAAGACAAACACTACTTTGTGTTTCCATGGGCGACAGGAGGTAACTTACGAGATCTCTGGAAAACAAACCCACCTACGAAACCAGATCAAGGATATCTCACATGGATGTTCGGGCAGCTTCGTGGCTTAGCCTGGGCCATCAATGTCTTGCATGGGCATAAGGACTGTCGCCATGGTGATCTGAAACCAGAAAACATACTCTGCTTTTATGAAACAGGAGATCCCAATGATATAACTCAGCCATCACTTGTCATTGCGGATGCAGGGCTCGCAAAAGTTCACCAGATAGAAACTTTCATGCGCAAGGATCCTACTCGTACTATGAGCGGCACCGTAATGTATGAGCCCCCGGAGATAGACCTGTCGCCCAAGGAGCCCAGGTCACGCCGTTACGATGTGTGGTCTCTCGGCTGTATTTATCTTGAGTTTGTTATTTGGCTCCTCTACGGTGCCGATGAATTAGGTCGTTTCAGAGACGAACTAAATAGACGGAAGGGGAAGTTTTATGATATTCATCAGGGCGGAGCCTCTACAGCTGGGGAAACTAATGCCGATGTCAAGAAATGGATTGATTGGATCGCCAGCGACCCAAGATGTTCTGAAAGCACTGCACTGGGAAAGCTGGTCAGACTCATATCCTCCAGGCTACTGGTAGTTGAGATTGGTCAGGCTGGTAAGGGTGATTTTCCACGCTCAAAGGACCCATTGGTCATCCACGAGGGTGGAGAGACAGGAGTTCCTAGGATTCTTCAAACAAGAACCAATAGCTTCGGATTCGAGAACAACAATCAGAACACTCAATACCGAGCAACTGCTGAAGAGATGTACAAGGAACTAGATGAAATTTGGAAGCATGGGTATGCTTCTAATCCGAAGATCGAATGGATGAATTGGAACGCGAAACGCCGGGCAGGACCGAAGATATACGGAAATACCCTAGTTCCCTCTCAATCCGGTACTGCTTTAAAGGCCGGAAACTAGCATAACAAATAATACTGACATTTTCCAAGGATTCAAACCCCTCAAAGACACCAGTTCTCTGGCAATGCAAGACTCACAAAATCTCAGTCGCGATGAAAAACTCCAGCCCAGAGCAGAAGTCAGTTAGATAGGATCTCTTACTCTGTCTATTATAAAATAGTAAGCCCTAATACCTGGTATAGTATGTACGTCAAAGCGTGAGATCGCATGCCATTAGAGCATAGCTAACGAAACATCCTTGTCTTTTAATTCATTGTAGAAGGTAATAACACCAGTGTTCTCAGCTTTTGGAAATCTCTAATAACATTTACATTAAACAGTTTGTGAGATAACAAAAAGTTCCCTTCTGAATTTCACAATTATTAACCTAAAAGCAGACAGTATGTTGAGCCATTTCAAATAAATTTCAGTAAACTTTACTTCTTAATTAGACACGCTATTCTGACAGTCTTATAGCCGGTAAGCACTAAGATATACCAGACTCTGCTTGAGTTAGTAAAATGACAATATTTGTGGTAGCTCGATGATAAATGGGAGTATACTCCAGACACGGAAATAGCCTGGCACCTCTTCGCAGATCCTACCTTCAAGGCTCGTTTACCCAAACTCAATGACCTGACCCAATTATGCAAACGGTGCAGTAATATACTGCTCTGGGTTCCAAACTGCTCTTTCCATGACACACTGGAAGGTCTGGAGAAAGGGTCAGATCGATGTTCGCTTTGTAAGCTGCTATATAAACGAATCAAATGTCTAGTAGAACATTGTGAAGAAGTCAGATTCTTCAGAGTCGGATCTTATCTGACGATTCAAGATCAACGCTCCCAGCCGATCATGTCAATTTATACAACTTCAGGTGAGTAGGAGCTTTAACAAGCAACCCGAGAACCTTGAATCCTAATTACATATATGAAATAAAGGTTTTGACCCTCGCCCACACAATACGCAGGCTGGGTTAGTTGGGCTCCCAATACTACCTGAGGCTGGTAGTATAAACCATATCAAAGTGCTAGCCCAGTGGGTCCACGACTGTGATCACCATCATATGTGCACTTCTCGAGGCAATGGCTTCTTTCCTACACGAGTTATAGATGTTGGAAGGATGGATTCGAAAATTGTCCGACTAGTTTGCGGGCCCTGTGATCGGAATAACCAAAAGTATCTGGCTCTTTCGCATAGGTGGGGGTCGCCAGCGCAGCATCGAAAGTTCTGCACTTATAAATCTAACATCAAGACTCTGATGGATCATATTAACATGGAAGAGCTACCAAAAACCTTCCAAGATGCCGTAAAGGTTACGCGAAGTTTTGGCGTGCAATATCTGTGGATCGATTCACTCTGCATCATTCAAGATGATCCCTATGACTGGGATACAGAATCGAAACGTATGGAACTCGTTTATAGCTCGGCTTACATCACAATTGCCGCCAGTTGTGCCTCAGGAACGAACGATGGCTTTCTCAAGCCTCGCCCAGCCAGGCAGTGTGTTACTATGGATGCAAAGAATGGGACTCGATACTATATATGCGATTCCATTGACGACTTTGGTCTCGATGTCGAACTTGGAGAATTGAACAAGCGAGGATGGATCTTGCAGGAGCGGGCGCTATCCCGTCGAACAATTTATTTTGCCGAAAAGCAAACGTATTGGGAATGTGGAGGAGGGGTGAGATGCGAGACATTGACCAAGATGAAAAAGTATGCGTACTGGTATTTAAGGCCATAACACCCCAGGTCTTAACATTGCAAGTCACTAACGGAGTCTGACCATTTCTTAGCCAAAAGGCATCATTTCTTGGCGATGCAGACTTCCCAAGGTCTGTCGAAGCCTATGTCAAGGGTAAAAAGATACAGCTGTATCAGTCTCTTTATGAAAGATATTCGAATCTAGCGCTCACATCGGATGCGGACAGGCCATTCGCTATCAAAGGCCTGGAAGCAAGATTGAGTACCTCATTCGGGACACTTGGTGGGTATGGCATTTTTGAATGTTTTCTTCACCGATGCCTCTTATGGCGGCGATCCGGCGATTTGCTCCAGCGCATCTCATCATTTAGAGGTGGCACTGTACCGTCCTGGTCTTGGATGGCCTATCATGGCGGAATAGAGTACTTGAAGGTCCCCTTTGGAGTCGTGTCGTGGAACAAGGGCCTCACTTCACCCTTCAAGGCATCTACTCCACTTGGCGAGGTGGCAACGCTGCCTAGAATAACCAGCCAAGCTTGGGATTTTGGTGATCATGATGGCCAACAAATAACATTTGACAAGCCTACTCGCGCAATCGAGGGCTCTCTTAAATGTGTCATAATTGGAACACTGAAAGAAGGAGAGCACGATGAGCAACATGTACATTATGTACTAATTGTCGGCTTGAAGTCATCTAAAGATCATGTTAATGTGTATGAAAGAGTTGGGATCGGGTCATTCAATGAAGGATGTGTCCATTTTTCCCGTTCACCATCGGAGGTGATCATTGAATAGGACTAAATTAATTTAACATGTGCATGCCACAATATTTATATCCTTTCATATTTAATTGGTATCGCGCAATACGACTTCAACTATCAGGCGACGGCTCAATCTCAATAGATGCGTGTCGAATACCCAGGTCAACCAGTTTCCCAAGACAAATAATTGCTATCAATTTTGGATATTAAAGACAAGAATGTGGTAAGGGAAAATATGCACACGGCTGCTTTTCTTGCACTCTTTTTGTCATCCAGTCAAACCAAAAGAAACTTCCACCCAAGTCAATAACACACTGTACGTTACCCAATCTTGACGCAAAGCCGAAAGGGGGGAGCAGAGAGAGAGAGAAAGAAAAAAAATAGACATGCCGATGGCCGCTGGGGCCGCTGCTAGTTTATCGCTCAGGTTAAACATAGGGAGAAATCCCGAACGAAGCCATCTAACTGCCAATCGGCTACTATAGGAAGTGATATCATAACGCCGATCCAACTCACGCGGAACACTTAAGAAGGTAACTTTGCCGCCCCTTTTTTCTATCCAAAGCAGAATGCCTCCAACCCCGCTGGCCGAGCCACCCAGTATTAAAAGTTTTTGTAGTATGTGCGCGATCGCAGGCCTGCGAAATCGAGACTAAGAAGGTGTGGCTATGGCCTGGGCGAGGGTTGAGGGGCTCTGTGTTCCAGAGGGGTGGGTAGTTTGTTGATGGCGTCGCATGTTGAACGTCCTGGAAAATTTCCTTCCGCAATGGCTACAAGAAAATTTCCTATTTATTGAGTGAGCAACTTGCAGCTTAATTGGCCGTTTAACTAAAATGAACTTACTTCACGGGCGCTGTTCGTTTGCGGATACCTCCATTCGGCCCTCTCGGCGGTGGGGCAGGAGAGGAGGTGCTATCTCTTCTCCCTTCTGAATCCGAAACCCATCGAAAAAAGTGCTTATACGATGAGTCATCAATTATCTTCTGGATTATTACGGCCGCGTTAGTGACTGCTTAGTTGGCTTACTGATTAAACAATGCCGACATGCTTACCTTGCCAACAGAGAACAGGTATGCCTGGACCTCCTCAACCTCCTGTAGATAGCCCAGTTTGACGAATCTTTCGGCCACGAAGATCATGGCCTGGTATCTGAGGTCCTTTGAGTCAGAATCAGTCACCAGCCGTCTCAGAAGATCATCATAAATACGATCCATCCACTCCTTCTCTTGGTACGCAAGCAGCTGCTGGTTATCCTTGGAAGTTGTCATTCCTCCACCAGATAGATCGTATAGGAATGTATCGAGGTAGTCGAAGAATATTAAGAAGACCTGGAAGAGCTTCGTGTCTCGTAGATTATGTACAGACACTTTCATGGCTTGAGATGGGCCATTGGCCGCGTAGGTTTGTCCAATTGGGGTCATTGGATCGGTTTGATGGCCCCATTGTCCTGTGTCCAGCGGCAATGCTGGGTTCGTGTTTGACGCCGCTGTGGGAAACTGCCTGTTATCCTGGCCTGTATCTGGAGGTCCACGCTCATAAGCAATGAATTCACTGAACCCGAATTCTTGCTCTGTCCCTGCTGTCACCTGATATATATTGTTTTCGAGGGCCTCAGTGGAAGCAGTCCAATTAGGGTAAATCTCGGGGGCAGCATGTGCCACGGGGTGAGAGACTGAGGCGATACCTGCACCCTCAATCCACGGAGGTTCTGGTACGCCATTGACATTAGTATTGTTGCCTTCTGGAATCTCAACATCGACAGGACCAGCCCACTGGCCTTGGCTGCAAAGGTCCCTGGCCACTCTTGCATTCTCGTCATTCATTGTGGGAGGAATCATGTGTAGATGGTTTGAGGCTTCTGGCCAGAGCTCTTTGGCAACACGAGTGAAAGCGTCCCGTTCTTCTTGAGTTTGGATGGCACTGTACCAGATCTGGACGCCATCTAGCACCTCATGGTTCTGGAGTCTCCCACGGTCGCGTAGGAGGCACGACACGACATATGACAGACTGGTGAAGGCGAAAATCTTTTCCAGGTTGTTCGGGGCCGGGCCGTTCACTGTGTTGCGGAAGGCAAAAACGCCAGCTTTGCGCAGTCCTTTGGCGTCACGGTACTGCTCACGAATATTCTTGACGACGTCGATGTCGAGTTTGGTCGCCAGTTGGTCGAATTCCTTCCAGACTGCTTCCATGCCATCACGGACATTCCGAATGGCAGACCAATCGCGTCTTTTCGAAGACGAGTCAGCTGTGTCTTGGGTTGCAGGCGGGGCAGCGGGCTCGGATGAAAAGGAATCGAGTTCTAGTTGGAGGGCGTCAATGGACTCGGGCTCGGGTGTCTGACTGGGAGGGCCCAAAGGTTCAACCTGGCAAGGCTCAGCCTTATCGAGGTAGTTCAGACCGGCAAATAGGCCATCAATCTCGGCCAGAGCCCTTTTGAGATGGTCCCGAGATCTGGCCCCAGCTTCATAAGCTCTAGAGGCGCCTCCGGCGAAGGAAGAGTAGGCTGTGTAGGAGTTCAGGGTCGGAGACCGCATCGACATAGTGAACGTCCGCCCGTAGCGGGAGGTGATGAGTTGCCTCTAGGGGGAAAGGAGGAAAAAGGCAGCTCGAGGCGACACAAAAAAACGGTTCGCAAACACCCCAGAGGCTGCACTTTTTTTCTGCTTTCACCCAGGTTGGTCTGGGCATGGTCGACATGGCCCCCAATATCCCCCTCAATTAGGTCGATCGCCTTGTTTTGGTCCGCTTTCGAGCAAGGATTACGTGCCGGAGACAGCCACATGAGGGCTGCTGGCCAGTCATATCCTTCATCACCCTATCGCATGCATGGAGGCGTAACGCGGAGCAAGTTCTTGGCAAAGAGCAACATGCTCGGAGCAAAGAGCACATGCTCCCACCAAGGAAAAAGCTGCTCGAACAGCACACTGACAGGGTGCTCCTTGGAAGAAGCAACAAATGAGGCTCTTATGACACGCCACTTGCTCGGCGTGAGGTTTTCCCAGCAGAGTTCAGCACCATACCCCCAGGCGGGTGCAGAAACCCATGGCACCAGGCACTGGTTTGCCTCCAAACCGTCTGACAAGAAACGGCCGGGTAAAATAGATGCATGCACTCCGGAAGAAGGGAAAGCGCCAATAAATAAGAAGTATGTTGTTTATTATTGATATTTATTTAAATTATTTGCTCTTATCCAGTTACTGGTAAGCTGGCGCATTGATGAGTGTTTTGGTGTGCCATGTTTTCTGACACGCGTGACCCCAACTGCTCGAGTGGGCACAAATGTGCTTTTCGAGTCCTCACCTGCGCTACTCGCCAATGCGCCACTTGCCCTTGGAACTCGCGGCGTCGCCCCCCGAGGGACGGGCCGGTAGCGCGGACACCAAGAGTGCTCATTGTGAGAGTGGTGCTGAGCAGTGCTCTGAGAAAAATGAGCAATCGGAAGAGCCCAACAGGAGTATGCGCAAGAGCACCTGGCTCTACATACAGCCTGCTGGTAAATATTGACATATAAAACAATCCGCCATTACTTCAAATGCCATTCAAGTGCAGTCTAAAAAAGAACAAACCATTACAGATCGCTTCGATTTTCTAAGTTCGATAATTCAACGCTCAAAGCAATGCATTCCCAGATCCAAGACCAGACGACAGGTACGCCCTTCCTATTGCAGTGTAGCACGGCCAGCGACATTCCTTTCCCCGGATTTCTTTGCTGACGAAGCGATTAGGCCAATCAGACCGCCTCAGGCTCAAGCACGAGTTAGGGGCTGATCAAGACGATCTCCTCGTCGCGGTGGGGGGATGGTCCTGGGACGGATCCAACACGAATCCCACGAACAATACTACTCAGGCGGGGGGGAAGGGCAGCGATGATGACAAGTCTCACGGGGGCGATGTCGCAGAGGCTGCGTGATGCTGCAATGTTGGAATGCAAAGGGTATCGACTGTATTTTGTATTTAGAGCGACAAGTGAGAGAGATTGCTGTGTTAGCGACGTGAAAACAGAAAAAATATTAGACTATGCCCCTCGTGGGTCCCAAGACAACACCAACGCCACCCATGTGTACCTATATACATTTGCTCATTAAAGTATAAGACGCTGATCTTCCTTCTTGTTTTTTCTCCGTATCTTCCGGCGGCCTTTACGGTCGCGCCGCACGCAGGGGGTGCCCGGCGGTGTTAAAGACCCACCGGTCCAGGTGCATGACCTGCTCGTCGACGAACATGAGATAAAAATATTTGAGGGTCTCACCCATCCAGGAGCTCTCCATGCTGTCGAGGTGGGTGACGTCTTTCTTGGTGACGTCCTCGATGGCGGCGAAGGTTGTGCCAGTGTCGGTGGCGCTCTTCATGGCCTTCCACATATCCCAGGCAATATCGCGGTACTCCTCATTTCCGGTGATGCGATACAACATGAAGATGCTCTCAATCGCCTGGGGGCGGAGCATGAAGCGCCCGTCCCTAACCCTGAATCCTTCGGGCTCGGTGCCTGTCGTTTTGGTGCGGTACTCGCAAGGATCCCGGCTGGCGCAGGCGTACAGTAGGGATTCCTCCGGCATGACACCGTGGGGGAATACGGAATAAGCGTGAGCACACCCGCGCGCCATCTTATCACCGATGACGACATGCTCATCCCGCCCAAGAATCTTTGCGCCGTAGGCAATCATCCCGCCTGCAAAGCATGAGACATGTTCCAGGTGGGCTTGGAAATCCGAAATCTTGCTGGACTTGCTGGATATAATCTGGAGCTGCCCCGCCATGAGCACGTCGTTTTGGTCCGGTAGCATGGGTCGGAAGAGCAGCTTCTCAATGAGGACGTCAATCGCTTCCTCATACATGTGCTTGTACATGGGCTCCTTTCCTTGGAGAAGGATGTATTCCTTGATGAGGTACTCGTAGAGAGAGTCGCCGTCGGCTCCGAGATTAAAAGTGTCTCCATGCGCCTTGAATCCTTCGAGCGGGTTAATCTCAACCTCCGCCGGCCACAGGCCGGGAACAAGAGAAGTGTTCTGCATTCGGTCAAATCCGTGGGAAATTCGGTTGATGGCGCTGTAGTACTTGGAGTTTTGGGTCAATTGCGAAAGTCGTGTGAACTCGAGGCTCATGCTGCCGAGCTTGGCGCTTTTCAGGAGCGATGCAGGATGTCCCTTGGACTTCTTGAGATCCTCAAAGGTGACGGTGTGCGGGGGCACATGTTCCGGGTTGTCAAAGGCGGCGTACAATAGGTCGCCCAGCTCGGTGGCCTTGAGCAGCAGAGCTTCCTCGCCGCTCAGGTCGTAAGCTGAAATAAGGCCGCCGAGGTATCGCGTGTTGGTCTCGAAGACATCGAAGTTGTCGCTAGTAGTGCTGTTCCAGTCGATCCGGGCCACATGCTCGACAGCTTCGCGGAATTCTTTCTTCAAATCCATCAACCATAGCGTGCCGAGGGACTCGATCAAGGAAGCTCCCCATCCTCCCAGTGTGTCGCTGCTGACCAAGCTCAGGGGCTTCAACTCGTCGCGGCCCCACGCATGCTTACCGTAGAGGCTCCATGTGCGAAGAAAGGCGTCCCTGATGTCGTCGAGCTTCTCGTCCAGTGCTTTCCGCTCCTCTCCGTCGCCGGGATACTCGAAGAATTCGTGCTGAATAAGCCTCAGTGGTGAGTCGTCGCCATTCGGAAGAGAAGTAATGTTAAATCGGGAAATTGGGTATCTGAGGGTGTGGTTCGACCATGTGTAGCCGCTGGGGATAAACTGAATAGGCTTCTCGGCCTGCTTGAAGATGTGCACGTGGGAGCCCTGGGTGAAGAGGCCGACGATTAGAAAAAGAGCGATGATGAGGCACACAATGGCCCTGTAAGGATTGAACGGCAGTCCGACGCCCATGATGCCAACGAGTAGAAAATAACCGTATAATTAAGAAAGAAAAAGGAAAGGACGAGGAAATTGGAATGCGCGTAAAGAACACGAGGAAAAGAAAGAGCTAATAAGCGGGCTGTTTCGTGTTTAACTACTTTTAGTCCGTCCGTACCGAACGAGCGAGGGCCCGATCAACCTGTACGCGGGAGGCTTGCGACCGTCCGAGGGGCTTAGGGGCACCTTGTGCCATCGTTACGTAGTTCATGGGATGGGCCCGTTTCAGGGATGCTCCCGACGCTCGATCAAGACTCGTGAGTCCATGGCTATTCCCGGTCCTTTCCCTGCACAGTCGCCTTTACCCACAGGAGCCGCGCGTTCGACGACGTGTAATCCAGCTGCACTGGCGGTCCATCCACTAGGCTCCGTCGTTTGAGAAAAACGAGCGACCCACGGCCGGCGATGCCAGCCAGCAACTACTGCGCTGCACAGAGCGGGAGTCTGTGAAATTGCATCTAATATCTCGGCGAGAGGGTGGGCGCTGACCGTTGCGGCAGAAGCGGGCTTTAGTGTATAGGGGCCCGTCAAAAATCTGACAAGATACGGAGTACGAAGTAGGTTTATGACGCCGCATGGAGGCAGGTCGTATTCACTTGATTTGGGTTTAATGCCAATCCGTCGACCCGCGTTTAATCGTGCGCGGGCCAATGGTCTCGTGTCTGTTTGTTGCTCCAGACTATTTTTGGCTTGGCATGAATGTCACCCATTTTTTTGTACCATGTTGATCAAAAGCTCGCGCAATACGGCCCCTGCAAGACGGATAAACCCAAAAAGTGACTGAGCTGTGGCTGGTGCCAGCTTTATCAGCCTTATCGGTCCCGCCCGCCTCAGCCACACCACCGCCGCCTCACCGCCAAAAATTTCAAAAATTCTGCCGCCCGCGTTCCATCCAGCCTTGCTTGGCCTTGGGTTGTCGCCGGCATATAGCTACCATATTGGCCACCACACTTCGTCACCATGTCGTCCTTGCGAAACGCCGTGGCTCGCCGCCCTCACAGGGAGCGAGCCCAGCCTCTCGAGCGCCAGCGCCTCGGCCTGCTCGAGAAGCACAAGGTGCGACAGCCCACCACCGCCGCCATGCAACCGCCGCAACCAGCTGCTAACCGCCCATCAGGATTACTCTCTCCGAGCCAAGGACTTCAACAAGAAGAAGGCGCAGCTCAAGAACCTCAAGGAGAAGGCCTCCGAGAGAAACGAGGATGAATTCTACTTTGGCATGCTGTCCCGCAAGGGACCCGGGTCTCGAATGAATGGAGGAAGGTCATGGAACGGTACCGTCGAGGGCGATCGAGGAAACAAGGCAATGGATGTCGACACCGTCAGACTTCTCAAGACCCAAGACATTGGCTACGTCCGAACGATGCGCCAAGTAGTCTCGAAGCAAGTGGCGAAGCTGGAGGAGCAAATCGTCCTGACGCGAGGATTCGACAAGCTGGACGAAAATGAGGACGAGCAAATGGACGATGACGACGACGACGAATTCGACTTTTCTATGCCCACAAAGCCCAAGACCCCCCGAAAAATCGTCTTCATGGACGACGAAGAGCAGCGACAGGAAGTAATACAGGACCAGAAGGACGATGATGAGGAGGAGGAATTCGAGGGCTTCAAGGATGACGATCCCAAGGAGGGCCCCGAATTTGAGCGAGCAAAGGCCCTCCGGCGGCTAAATCGCCAGTTAGAGAATGAGCGAAAAAAGCTCAAGACCCTCACCAACGTCGAGAGCCAGCTCGAAATTCAGCGCGCAAAGATGGCAAAGACAGCGACATCGGGTGGACACACGCGCAAAGGAAAGAAAATCATGGTGCGGACGCGAAAGAGGTAGAGAGAGAAGAAGAGAACCCCCTGGAGTTATTTTTAATGATTTTTTTGGTTCTTTGTTTTTGATGCATTTATTTGCTCTCATCGTATCTCATTGCAGTGTTTGCCCCTTGATCAGAAAAAAATGCCTGGCTAATTGATACCCTTTCCATCCAAAAAACGCCGCGGGTTTTTATGGTTCTACATGATACATTCAAACGATGGACTAATTTCTTTAATTCTTTGTCCATCTCCTTGCGAAAAAAAAAAAAAGGAAGGTCGGCGAAAAGAAAAATCGTGACTTCATCAACTCCGCTTCCCCTATGTCCTCGCCTCATTAATTTAGTACTTTGACCCCACACACTTATACAGCAGTTTAAATATGCCCGCGAGGCACTTGAAGGCGATCGTCAGCAGCCAGATTATGCAAGCGAACAGGCCCTTGGCAATCTTCACCACTACTCTCACGAGGAACGGCAGCTTGTCCTTGGATTCCTTCTTGGGCTTGCCCTTGCCGAGGCTGTCCTGGCTCTCCAGGTCAATCTCAAACGACTCCATCTTGCGGCGCTTCTTCTCCTCGCGCTTGCTCATCTTGCTCAGTCTCTTCTCCTCCTTGGCGGACAGGATGAGCGGTGGCGGCGGCGCAAACGTCTCGGCAGCAGGGGCGTTCTTTTCATCTGCGGCAGCCACCAGGAGTAGAGCCGAGACGGCCACGTCGACGATAAAGTACGACTCAATCTTGGATGCAATTCCCGTATCCAGCTCGAGCCACCCATTGCCCGTACCGTCGCGTGTTAGCTTGGCGAGGTGCTGTGGCGACTCGTTGTGCTCGAGTGTGTACTCCACACGGGACCAGGAGGGCGATCGCTCAATGGTGACGCAGAAAGGCGTTGCGAGTGCAGGGTGCACCAAGAAGTGGTTGGCACTATCCTCATCCCAGACGAGACGTGCACACTCCCGCTCCGCCATCATGACAGCACTGGGATCGTGAGACTTTTCGATGGCAACCTTGGTGGCCGCCGTGGGCATAAGTAGAGCTACAAGACCGTCATTGGGAGGGTGCCTGCGCGACTCCTCCTCGAGAGTAGTTGTGAGCGCCTCTTGCCAGTGCTTGCCATCTCCAATCTTGCTGCTGCTGCTGCCGCTGTTGCTGCTGCCATGGCCAACAATTCCGCCGACAACGCTGCTTGCCGAGGAGGCAGGGGGGGTTGTTGTCTTGGGGGCCTTGTAAACCTTTGTGGGGTCGTGCCTTGTGAGGGTCACATAGGCTGAGGCGGAAGTGGGATCCAGGCGGAGGTTATAAAAAGGCTGAGAGTTGGAAGAGAGTGTATAAACCGGGGCGTCCTTTTCCTGGGTAAGCTTCATGCAGTAGACGCGTCCCTCGGAATGCGAAGCCTTCCAGCCATTGACGACCTTCCACAGGCTCTTGAGCTGCTCGGTGGTGCTCGTCGGCGGGATCGCAGGCGCCTCGCGCGGTCCAGCAATTGGGCGCGAAAAGCCGGCACTCATGGGGCTGCGGACAGGGCTCCGGTAAGGCGGGCTCTGGGAAGGCTGGTTCTCGTAATATGTTTGCCTGCTAATTACGGCACGAGGGATGGCGGTGGGGCTCATCTGGGTGGGAACATATTGTTGCTGGTTCAGCGGCACCTCGTGGTTGTAAGTTGGGAAGATGGACCGGATGGGCTGCTCCGACGCCGGGTCGTCGGTGATGGGGAGCTTGGCTATTGAGCTCCTGGACCGTACACTAGGGCTTCGAATAAGGGTGTTGGCCTGGGAAAAGGCGGTATCTGCCCGGCCGGGGACATCTGCTACGGGACGGGGTTGCTGGACAAGGACCTCTGGCGACCTCGAGGAGCTGGCCACGGCGGCGTCCTGGCGAGGGTCGAATTGGACAGGCGAAAACGACCGGTGGTAGCCCTGAGGGGTCTGGCGCCCGTTGGAAGGGGCCTGACGCGAGGGAGACGCCGCGGAAACTGGGAGTGTCGCTGGTTGAGAGGAAGAGTCCGGCGATGAGACCGTCTGGGGTGTCTGAGCACGGCGCTCTCTCGACTCTGAGCGGCGGGGTTTCGGTGTCTGGTTGCGGACAGGCGGCGGCTTGGACGAGTTTGGGCTGGGGAAGAGCGAGAACCCTCCTGGGGTGGGAGTCGACATGACTGCAATTATCTTCTGTTTCAAACAGGAACTGGTAAAATATTCGCTTCTTCTCAGAAGAAGTTGTCGTTAAAGGCGGCGTGGGGGTGGGTGGTGGGAGGACTACTCGAATCCTCGCGCACGCGTCCGGGGGGGTATCAATGCAGAAAGCAACAAACAAAAAAAAATAGGTATATAATTTCAAACTGGAGAAAAAAGCAGAGGAGGCCGGGATTCTGCTACCGCTTCATTGTCGATTCCCGGTTGTATTTGATGAATGTTTAAACAGCCACAAACAAACAACTAGCAACAGGCGAGAAGGGGAGTGGAACGGGAGCCCTGTTTACCCAACCACCCTTCCCCCAGTGATATTATATGTCTTCCTCGCATGTGCAGCAGCAGCAGCATCGGTCCCCTCCTCCTCCACCGCACAAAGGGCACTTGACAGAAAGGCCGGCAGACGATTCGCCGACTCGCAGGCTCGCACCAGGCCCAGAGTGCCATTAAGCGCTCGCAGACTCGGGTGCGCATCCAAAAGCGGGCCCAAAATAGCAACTAGGACCAGGGCCGCGAGCCAATGGCAGCCCGTATCACACTGCAGACCTTAAGCGCCGACCAAACGCGCAGCGGGGAGGGGAGGGTGGCCGGCATGCGGCCGTGATTGGCTCGAGGCGGGAAAATTGCACCAGGGAAAGAAGAAACGCCCATCGGCGCCTTGCCTACATGAGAGCCTCTTGCTGTAAGGTGGTTGGGGCAGCCATGTGTGGGTGGGGCAGCCATGTGTGGGTGGGTGGGCGATGTGTGATTGGGAGCAGCTGGCCGGTAGCGGCACCTCTTCACTGAGCAGCGGACCTGGGAAGAGGAGATGGGTGCTTGTCACTCTGACTGCCACCCACCACCCAGCTAACTAACTAACCACCCCCGGGTGATGCGGATGACATACGCAGCTCCGACGAACCAAGCCGTTTACGAAGTGGAAGGATTTTGTGTGTGATTGTGATAATTGCACGTCTAAAAAAAGGCCAGGATAGGCTCAAAGCTAGAGTGAATGAACCAACAACCAACAACCCTCAGAAGAGGAAGAAGCGGCATTCGAGCGAGTCAAGACCTCCACTCCCCACCCCGGCCGAGAACAACGGCGATCATTTCTTGGGAAACCTGGGTTATCCCTCACATGTGGTCTGATGTTTCCCACAACTGCCCTATCTGCCGAACCAAGGTGCCCCGGTTCCTGGCCGGCCCACACACTCCAAACAGGACGCACCTCAGGGCCCGTGGAGACGGCATGTCACCGCTGGTTGACGGCGGCTGCTGTCTCTTGCACGTCAAGTCACGGCTCTCTCTCTCTGTCGGCCCCCCCACCACCCATCCCAACCCAACCCACCCATGCCTCGGCGCTGACGAGAGCGATTCACACAAATAGGGAAAAAGAATACGATCTAGCAAGCAAGCAAGCAAGCAAGAGAGACAGGGAGAAGCAAAGAAAAAATCTCATGGGCGGGTGTATCCGCCCTCTGGGCATGGGGCGCCCCGGCATGTCACACACGAGGATGCGGCCTAGCCGGTGGCCACATTATGTGATGATGATGATGCAAGCGGGTTCGCGCTTCTGCGTGAGCTGTGATGGGCTGAGGGCAACAAGGAGCGTCTATCTTACATCCACCCCAGATCGCTCATTAAATGACGGCAACACCCCATGATGTCAGAACGGATGAGAAATGAGAAGAAAGAGAGATGGAGCAAGAGAAGATGGATCTGAGATATCTAGATAGATTGCAGGCGTATGTATCCATCACGTTCTGGGATGCTCCCTTGTTGTGCTGTTAGTCAAGAGGTGCTGGGCAGGCCTTGACGACGGGTAAGCATAACTCAACTGCAACGACATGTCATCATGTCTTCGCCCCCCAATTGGTTACCAGCCGTGAACCATCCAGATCAGTTCGCAACTTGGGTAAAAAAAGAATCATTTTTTCTCCCCAGTAGGGTGGTATGCAGTCAACGCCACCTCATCTAGTCAACGGAGCAAAGCCAGCCCACGTACACATTTTGGTATACGAGGCAACCATGATCCCATCATGAAGAAAAAAATCTTGACTTTTAAATATAGTCCCATTGTTTTTCATATTCTTCCCTCTTTTCTTTTTTGGTAATAGTACAAGACTCGTCTCCGCGTTGTGACTATACAATTCGCCCCCTCCACTAGATATACAGAGCGGCGTTAGATTTTGTGCAATAACTTTAGTCCTCCCAAGAACGCCACGGATGCAACATCACCAACAGTTCCCAATTCCCACCCTCACCCTCCGTCTCCCCTCCCTCCATACACGCACTGTACACGCACACACGCACACACATTCACATAACTCGTCCCGTCGCTTTCGTCATCACCGGCCCGATGATGCCCCCTCCTCCGGCGCCTTCGGCCGGTCCGCGGCCGTGAGCCCATGTATCCGCTCCCCGCGCTTCTCCATCTCCTTCTGCCGCGACAGCCTCACGTGCTCGGGCAGACCCCACCACTCGCGCATAAACTCCTCCTGCGCGGCCGCCATCCGGGACTTGCGCTCGCGCTCGCGCTGGCGCTCCAGGCGCAGCGCAAACCACTCCTCGCGCGCTGCGTCGTGCTCCTGCTGCGTCGCGTGCAGCTTCATGCAGTTGTTCATGACCCGGTGCTCCGGGCGGCAGGCGAAGGAGACGGTAAAGGTTCGGCCGAGGGCGCAGGCGGCAAAGGCTGTTTTGTCGGGAAGTTGTCAGTAAAAAAAGATCCGGTCTTGTGGGCTTGCGTCTCCCCTCTATCTCCCCTCCAACTTGGCTTTTTGGTGTGGTCTGATGGTGTGGTGCAAAAAAAACCGAAAGAAAAAAAAGCTGACGGCCGTCTCAAAGACTCACCCTTGATTTCCTCGGAACACAAATTCCTCACTCTCTGGTAGTATATATCTCGTACCTGCGCCTCCTGCGAGGCCGACAGTGGTAGGGGGTTGCGGGAGGGCACGCCGAGCTTGTTCCCCTCTGCTGCTGCGGGTGGGTTCTGGGCGGCCATTGCGGCCATCAAACGAGGCGGGAGGGCGTTTGCGGGCTGGGTCTGCGGCGGGAGAAGGGAGGCTCCCGGCGGTCGTAAAATGTGCCCGGCGTCGGAGGCTGCACCGGGGGACTTCGTTGCTCGACGATTGGGGCGTGGGGATCGCGCTGCGTGCGGGTTTGGGCGGTTCGAGCAGCTATCGGACGAGGAGCTTGGGAGAGTTGTACGAGTGGTGAGGCCATTGGACGGAGCGGCAGAATCTGACCGCCTTCCGCTTGCAGAAGGACCCCGGACATTCGGAGGACGAGAGGGCGAGGTGCCCTGTTCTGGAGGATCACAGAAGATTCAAATCGATTTTGGTGTAGCGGTCGGCATTGAAATTGCGCGGGTTGAGTTCTTGAACTTTTTTCATTTTATTTTTCAATATTCACCATCGCGGCAGTTTATCAGGCCACTGAAAGAAACAGTGCATGGCCATTATTCCAAGGCGTATCGATAACACCCAATTTCAGTTCAGCATCGAAACCCAAATGAAATCTACAAATTGTGCCGATGCGGGAGTTTCAATTTGATTCGGTTTATTTTCAGGTTATGAGCTTCCTCATCCGTGGATATGGTGTCGCAGAATCCCCTTGCCAAATTACATACATACATATTCACGGTTTAGAAACTCGGCCGCCTATTTCTTACAGTGGGGCTCCGAGCTGAAACGAAACATGGATAGAGTTGGATGATCTTATTGACTGATATTCGCCACAGATGTACGAGATTGGTATAAAAAAACAATAACAAATTAACACAACACCATGTTATCCTGCCCAAGCATTAAGCGGATACAAGTAGCATGGACGTCCTTTTTGAATACAAAGAATACGCCCTCGGCCGTCAATTTCATAATAGCCGTAAAAACTCCCCGCGCCATACTAGATCAATCCCATGCTCCTATTTCCCAATCAACAACAGACAGCCACCATCTCCCTCATCTACTGGTGTCCGTACTGCTGCTGGTACTGAGCAGGAGGAGGCGAGACGGGAGGAGGAGTGCTGAACTGGTTGTGACCGTCCAACTCGCTGGTGTACACTGGCGACACGGACTGGCTGTGGCTACCCATCTCGGCCTGAGGGGGCTGAGGAGGATAGGCGTTCTGGGGAGGAGGGTAGACGGCCTGCTGCTGCTGGTAGGGGCTCGGGGCGGGCTGGTAGGCAACCTGGCCCTGAGGAGGGTACTGAGGAGGAGGGGCCTGCTGGACGGGTTGCTGCTGGACTGGCTGCTGCTGGAATTGCTGCTGCTGGATTGGCTGCTGCTGGAATTGTTGAGGCTGGTTGAAACCCTGAGGCTGGTTGTAGCCCTGGGGCGGCATGTTCTGCATGGGCTGGGCCTCTTCAATCTTGGTCTCCAACTGGTAGTTGTTGTCGGTGGGGGGAGGGGGAGGGCCACCAGCACCTCCGGTGCCAACGGGGAAGCGGCCCTCCTTGCGGCCTCTGAGGAAGGAAATGAGCTCCCAGACGAAGATGGCGATGAACATGACCCTGGCGCATTGTTAGTTAACCATCATTCAAGCATCAGTTCATATAGCAACTCACCAGATGAGAGCGCCAAGAGCGGGAATGGCAGCAGTCATGGCCAGGGCAACAGGGCCCATGACCACCAAAGATCGCTTGGCAATGTCGCAGTGGTGAGCGTTGATGGCGCTGCCGTTGTCTGTGCAGTTATCCACACTGACGCTAACGGTAAACTGAGCGCGCATGGCAGCCATGGCAGCCCAGCAGGCGAGCCACATGATTATCATCCAGCAGTCAAGAACGAGAACGGCGATAATGTGGTACAGCTGGTGAAGGCTGGCAAGCTTCTCGGAAAGGACGATGTATCCGAGGACGATGAATGTGATGAGGCTCTACACATCATTGTTAGGAGGATGAAACGTGAGAGGACCTCGGATGAGTTGCGAGGACGTACCAGAGCAATGTTGAAGCCCTCCTCGGAAATGTACGCTCCGTGAATCAGGTAGCAGCACATGACAAATGTGATGAAGGCCAGGAGAAACTGGAAGCCACGAAGAATCGTGACCCAGAGAGGAGCCACCAGCACATGGCTGGGGCCTTCACCGGCATTGTTCTGCATCTTCGGTCGTGTGTGTGTCGTGTAAGTCGAAAGCTCGCGTGTTGTTGTTGTTCTTCGTCACCCGTGTAAACTGATTGGCCGGTCGTAAGCTGTCACCGAGGTGCCAATATGGGAGATCGACGAAAGCTCGGGTCAAGCAGCAATGAAAATCACAACTCTCTTTTTTTTTTTTACTCTGGAAACCCTATGTCTCGGCGGGAAGTAGGAACCGCCTCGCCCTTATAGGAGCGCGCCGGCATAACAAAACCTGGGCGCCTCCTCGGCACATGGCGCATGGGGTACTCTCGTACTTCAGCTCAAGGCAGATTTGCCCGGACCTGGGTCGCTGTCGCGCTATGGCGGAGAGATGCGTTAGTGCCTCAGCCGCACCGATGCTGTGACCATTGATGCACCGCTGGAGGCCAGCCTCGGTGGAGCCCGTATCAAACGAGGCGCCCGGGCTAAGACAAGTCGAGGACTGGGCCCAGGAGCCAGAAACGCCTGCCATGCATCGTGGTGCTGCACGGCGGTGGTAGGGAAATTGGCCATGTGCGCACCTGGATGTCGAGGAGGGTTAGATCAAACACGACGACGATATCTTGTTTCTAGGGCGGGAACATCGGCTTATCGCCCTCCACCCTGGCCTGGCACTGCACCACCCTGGCAGCTGCACCCCCGGCAGAGGGCTGTCCCCAAAAAAGATGGAAATGCGGCGTTGGGTCTCCGCCGTGTGACAGCTGCGCACAGTTTGCCAGAACGGTCCAAGACTGAACCAAAAAGAGAATTCATGGTTTCGATGGTGTCGGGCGAGGGCAAGGCCGCGTGGACCGACTCCAAGACCGAGCCGGTTACCTTAAAATTGCCTTTAAAAAGCGCGAAGCGCCCAACGTGGACGCCACCTGTGGCATCCTCTCAAACGCTCCCTTTTCAGCTCCCGCGTCGATCCGAAACTGTGCTTGCAGCCGCAAAAAGGATATTGCATGGTTGTACTTTATGCGGTCTCGAGGGAGGGAACAGAGAATGAGGGAAACGAGACAACGAGACGTAGGACTCAGCTGCTGTGACACCCATCCATCCATCCGTCCATCCCCCCGTCGTTGTTGTCGTAGAATGAATGCAAAGGCCAAGCTTTCCGGAACCACGGCCGCTTGTTCAGGCTGCATATCCACTTTCAATACCCATCTGCCAGGGGTCAATTCCGGCTCGTCTGGGGTATTGCTGCAGCCGCTGTGGCACCACGTTGAGCCTCTGGCTCTCTCTGCCTCCCCCCCGTGGAAATTATATCGAACTTGGCAGCCATTGGGCTAGCGCGCAGGGATTGCGGGTTATGCGGCCACAGCCTCGTCTAGTGGCCCCAGCGGGTGCGGAAATCCGCTAACTGGCTGCGGAATTGGCGCCCAGGCCACACCTTGTGATGGAGGGGAGGGGAAGGGAGGGAGCCCTATGGCCTGCCCTGTGCGTGCAGCTGCTCTACTGAAAGGCGCCAGGGTTTCCCTTCGACCTCACTTGTACCTCACATGTTACGAGTCCAGAACTTGGCCTGTGCACTGGTGTCTCAAGCATCCCCTTTTCATGTGCCACGTTCAGGAATTCAGCTCTTGATGTCATATATTAAAAAAAAACAATGCTATCGGGAATTAGGCTTTTTTTTCTGCGACAGCTTTTCTGGAAACAGACTCGGTTCTGAGTCCTCCCCCCGGTCCCATCATTAGGCAGCGAGGCTTTTCCAATTGTCTTGACCTGCCCTCCCCGTCGCCATCAGCTCGTGTTTTAAACTTGCCGTTGAGCCTCACGCCACGCTCTTCCACCCGCCCGATCCGTCCGACTCGATTCCAGGTCGTAGCCCTTTTGTCCCGCCATTTAGTCATTGCAAGTCCTTTTGTTCGTCAAGCCTCGGGTGTCATTTTTCCCCCCGCGCTACAGCCGTCGCTTGTCAGCTGTCGCCCATCGTCGATCTCACTTTTGTTCTTCGATCTGCCGTGGCGTGTCCGGTCTGTCGGGTCCTGCTATTTTTTTTTTTCCGCTGCCCTTGCCAATTACACGCTCTCATTGGGTCCGGCAATCAGAACCTTAATTGCCTCTCCCTCCTTGACCTTCTTGAAGGCCTCCTCGGCCTGCTGGAACTTGACAGTGCCGGTGATGAGCTTCTTGACGTCGACCTTGCCGCTGGCCACCAGCTCGACAGCCAGGGGGTAGTCGCCGGGGCCGTATCGGAACGAGCCGCTGACGGTCATCTCCTTGATGCACATGGCCATGATGGGGAAGGTAATGTCCGACTTGCCCATGCCGCCCTGGACGTAGTGGCCTCCGACCTTGACGGCGTGGATGCTGGTCTGGATGGAGGGCTCAGCGCCGCTGGCATCAATGACGACATCGGCGCCGTCGGGCAGGCCAGCGAGATCGAGCAGGGCCTTGGCGTTCTCCTCGGGGGAGATGCGCTGAGAGGCGTAGATGTGTGTAGAGCAGAACTCCTTGGCGAAGTCGAGCTTGGACTGGATGATATCGACGCTGACAATCTTGGTCGCGCCGTAGGCCTTGGCAACGGCGGCGCAGAGGAGGCCAACGGGACCGGCGCCCATGACGACGACCGAGTTTCCGGGCTTCACATTGGCCTGCTTGACAATGTGCACGGCGACTGCCAGAGGCTCAATGAGGGCTCCCTCCTGCAGCGACACGTTGTCGGGCAGCTTGAAGCAGAAGTCGGCGGGGGCAGCCCAGTATCCCGTCAGGGTGCCGTCGTAGGGCGGGGTGGCGGCGAAAACCATGTCGGGGCACAGGTTATACTTGCCAGCGGTGCAGTTTGTGCATCGTCGGCATGGGTAGCCGGGCTCCAATGCGACGCGGTCGCCAACCTTGAGGTGGGTAACGCCCTCACCGACCTCGACGATGGTGCCGGCAGACTCGTGGCCCAGGACCATGGGGTCCTTGACGACGAACTTGCCGATGGCGCCGTGGACCCAGTAGTGGACATCAGAGCCGCAAATTCCAGTGTAGTTGATGGCCACGATGACGTCGTGGGCGTTCTTCAGGGTAGGCTTGGGGCGCTCCTCGAAGGAGACATCGCCGGGCTTGTTGAGCACGAAAGAGAGGTTCTACGCGAAGATTGATTGTCAGCACGTGTCCGGCGAGTCCAATGTGATGGGGCATGTTGAGAATTGAGTGGTGGGTTGAACGACATACGCTGGCCATTGTTGCGTCTGGTGAGTGGTGGTGGGGGAATTGAATAGCGAAGTGAGTAGAGAACAGAGGTGAGAAAGCGGATGGGGACGTGGTTTTCTACGCTGGCTTTATGCTACCGATTTCGGTGGGTATCGTGAGGCTCGAGGGTCCCTGACTAGTCCAGTTGTTGAGGGACACGGGGGTGTTATCGTGACGTGCCGCCCGGTGGGTGTGGTGAGAGTCCGTATTGTCATGTGGGAGGATGATTTTTTTTTTTCGCTCCCAGTCCTGCTTTATACCAGGCATGATATGACGACGCGGGATGCCGGATGGCTGTCAGGATACCAGATTCCACCCGGTCGGAGGCATCAACTGCCGCTCAAATAAGGTGACAGTATGGACTGATGGCAATGCAGCCATCCCAATGGCATGCGGTGCTCCTCTCAGAGGACGCCTTGGTTTGCTTTCTCACACCCCACGCCCGCGATGTAGACACATGGACGACGCCGACACACACCGACCCAGACCCCGCGGTGGAGGGGCAGGCCAAGAGGAGCTCGTACCAATGGCAGAGCTCGCGGGCGCCCACGGTTGTTGCAAAGCAGCAGGTGAAACCCCACCGCAGCAGCTTTCCTCCTCTGTCAATTGAGCCCGGCTTGCCATGATCCCCGCACTGCGGAGATCGGCGGCGGCCATGGGACTCGGTGTCGGAGCCTCTGACGGGAGCGCTTGGGTCGAGGGGGCGGGCAAGGCGGGTTCTGATCTCGACAAATTTAACCACATTTAACCGCACCAATGGCAGTGCGGGGATTAATCCACCTGACGCTCGCCATCTTGCATTGCGACAGTTCTGCTAAGCCGCTCCAAAGGGGTTTGGGGGAGGGGAGGGGGCACTATCCGTCGTAAAGATTGGGCTCTGAGAGGCTAAATTCGGCCTGTGGATTCGATTGTGTGAATGTTTCTCGTCCATCATTTTGTGTGCCTCTCTGACCGTCCTGATGGCATGGCCCCCGGAGGCGGTATTGCCTAAATGGGAAGATTGCCCCCTTCTGCCAGGTGGGTGTGGGGAACTTAACCCCCGTGGAGCCGGCCCGGGACCTGGCAGGAGTTCTCGGGATACTCGATGCTACCTATCCCGACTCCGGGCTGCTTAAAAGTCTGCGTGTCATGTGCTAAAAACAGACGGGATATGAAGTTTGGACCTAAAGTCAATAAGTCATCTTTGGCCTCTTCATTCTAGTTTTCCTCAAAAGGCTGGTCTGTGGCACGTCTGCCGTATCCGAGTAGAACTAGATATTCCACGGCAAGAAGGTGCCGGTATTGGATGGCGCCCAAGGACGAACGGACGGTGTTGGTCTTCCGTCTCGTCAAGTTGGGGTGTGTGAGCGAATGTTGTGTTGAGGGGTATGCATGTTGGAGCTCCGATACAGTGGGTTTTCATCCCTCCAAGTCCCTACAGTCTGGGTCAACCCCACCGAAACGAAACAGCGACGAGGAAACTTACCGGGGAGAGCGGAGAGCGGAATGTTGGACAGCTTGGGCGCGAAGGAAAACGCCAGAGTCATTGTTTTATATCTGCAGAGACATGTAGCACCGGGCACCGATTTTTCACTCACTGGCAGAACCTTGATGGCCTTATATCGTCATCCCCCCCAAAAAGATGAAGCAGGTAGCTGCCGGCGCCTTACAGGAGCTGGATTCCACTAACACCGCAAGCTGTAGCAATCATGCCACTCATTGCTGACCGCTTCAACTCAACCACCCCGACGTGCAGTTCCGGTTACGACACAAGGCCAAGGGAGCTTGCAATTTATTTTCAATACTCGATTCATTTCTCTCTTCATTTACCCACGCGCAGCTGGCCACTGGCCGAGGAAATGGCATTCATGCAAGTGCGTATCGAATCATCACGGCTCATAGATGCATGCTTTCCTCGTTTAATAGCAGCACCATTGCATGCCCAAAACACGTAACCCCTGAAGACCTTTTTTTTTTTTCTTTTTTACTCCTCACATGCCACTTACATACAGCCCAGATGCAACTGCACGGGATTTGGTTTTCCGGAATCATCCCCGACCCTGGCCTGCAGTGATCTACATCTCCACACTCACTCATGTGCCGTGAATTCTTCATGCCTAGTTGGGGAATGTTACTTTCGCTCTTCAGAGGTAAAGGTATTTACCTAGTGTACAGGGTAGCAGGTCCGCTGATGCTAGTTATATTTTTGGCATTTTGATACAATTCCTGGAATGACATGTCTTAGTTGCATGTGAAAGGTCCATTTGCCATTTTTTGTAAATTTCCAGTCTTAATTTTCCCTCTCGTCGAATGAACTAGGATTAGCTTATTCATGCCAATCAATTGTGGTATCAATACCTTGTGCTGTACCCCGCCAAATTTGAAGAGATGTTTAGGGTAAGCACAGCGTCACAGCGAAAGTACCCATGAGTACAACACTGGGGAAATGGTCTTTAGAGCCACACCTCCAAGCCTTCCCAATACTTGCTTCACGAATTTGGTTATTGGATTGTATATGACGTCTTAATTACAATTTCTTCGTTCTAATCAACATAATTGGCAAGCCGATACGTACCCTCGCAATTTGAACAGCATGTCACTCTGATAAATCCGAGATATTGGGGCTAGTTAGTTTAACAGGGAAAAAAAGAGGAGGATAAGTTAGTTTATTAAATATTATTGAAGGTTGATGTCTTCCCCAATGGTACGGATGAGGCCCATCGACGTATCTTGGCACCGAGTTCCGGCCGCCTGTCCAATGAGGCTTGACCACCAACGCCACCAACACCTGTGGGTTTTCTCAACGAACCAATCCCGTGTTATATGCACAACGTTCGTCCTCAGACATATCCAGCCTTTTTCACCAAGAACCAGGAACCAGCCCCCAGCGCGGCGGCGCTCCCGGCCCACGTCGCCAGGACCCTCGCCGCCAGCAGCATGTTCCTCGTGACCTTGCTGAAGATGACGAACCGCAGCTGGGACGCCTCGTTGACCCAGGGGAACTCCACGTCGGGCACCGGCTTGCCCAGGAACTCGCAGAGGGGCCCCCACCCGTCGCCCATCCGGTACTCCAGCAGCTGGCCGGGGGGCACCATCTCGCGGATGACGCGGTGGTGGCGGTCGTACGTCTCGCGGGCGTTGGCGAGGCACTCGTCGAGGTTGCGCGCCCGGAACAGGCCCAGCATCTGCTTGCGGGCTGCGAGGCCGGCGACGGTGCCGAGGACGGGCTCCACGAAGTCCACCGAGAAGTCGGCGACGGGGCCCCAGAGCCGGGCCAGGAGGCCCTCGCTGATGCTCTTGTACCACTTGTCGTAGTCGCGGACGACCAGGATCACCTTGGCCTCCGGGTATATCTTGATCAGCTCGGGGGCGAAGACGGCGGCGAGGTCAGTGCTGGCCTCGAACGGCCCGTACAGCTCGTCCCACTGCTCGCGGGTAAACGGCTTCCCCGTGTATGTGGGGAGGACGGGGAAGGTGGCATCGGAGGCCCGGTTCAGGATCTCCCAGACCTCGTTGTTCTCGATGGCCTTGATGCCGTGGAAGACGTCGTGGTATCCGAGGGTGAGCAGGGCCTCGGCCATGGACATGGTGCCGGTCCGGAGCAGGCCGAGCGCGAGGACCTTCATCTCGCGCTGCGGCTTCCCCTCTGCTACGGTCATGATGGCGTGTGTTTTCGAAGCGGCCCCCAGGTTTCTCAGACGTCGGCACGTTTTGTTGATGGACCTCTTCTGCAAAACTCTCTCCTTGGCAAGGCTATCTTTGCAGTTTCAGGAGCAAACCGGCAGACTGTGAATTTTACGGCTCGCCAGGGGACCGACTCCTGGAGGATGGGCACTAGACGCATTTTTGGAACGGGAATCACCCCACCGGCTAATCTCGTAAATGGGTAGGGAGTAAGATTTTGGTGATGCCTAGAGCCGGGCTCGAGCACGGCACCGTTCCTACTTTTGGTTAACCCAAATGTTGTCCATGGCAACTATTCTCTCCCCCCCCTCCCCCCCCAGACTTGTTCATGTTTAGAATCGTGCATTGTAGAAAGGAAACTGCTGCAAGGTAATGCAGCAATCACTTGTTCACGGGGTTATTGGGGCAATCCTCGAGTTTAGCCTGTAAGGGGCACGGTTGTGGTAAAATTAACAAAGTGGTTTTAAGGTTTCCATCTCGGAAAACGCGGGAATTGCAACGGCTCAGGTCCGTCGATGCAGTGAGCGCTTGTTCGGGGACCAAGTGCTGGTAGTGGCATGCTCTAAGCTTTCCTGGGGCCAGCCCACCAAGCTAAATCTTATCTGTGGACGTTGGTTTAAGCATAGGTGAGGGTGTTTCACAGTGAAAACAACAGAACCAGCAAACACTGTGTCGTGGGTTTCACGGTGGGGGTGGCCAATACCAATAGGCGATTGATTTATGGGTCTTTTCCAGTTTGAAATCGAAACCGTTCTTGAAATTTCTCTACCGTGCATCGTACTCGCACTCTCTATGTATTAGTCTAATATGTTGCCCATTTCCTCTGTGTGCTCCAGGCAGACAGTACCGTGTTGATTGCTCTCTAATTTTAGCCACCCAACCTGTCAAAGCAGGACCCAAACCATAACCTTAGAAAAGAGTGAGAGAGAAAACGCTTTTCCAATGCTCGCTAATTTCATGATGCAGATTTGCATCTCCAAAAAAAAACACACATTAAAAAAAAAACCTTGTCTTATCAAATGAAATGTTGGATCGTCGCGTGTTTCTTGTGACCTAGTTCAATGTCTTCGTAGTCGCCGTCATCAGCCGTGGAGTCGCTACCACGGCGGCTGCTTGAGGCGCTGGGCCATTGGGTCACTCTCTTGGGGGCCGGCCGGCTGAAGCGGTTGTACGCGATGAAGGCATCGCGGCCGCACGGCATGGCGTTGGCCGGGAGGGCCTCTCGCTTGGACGAGCAGAACATCTCGACGCCGTCGTCATGGATCGGCTGGACCCCTAAGTACTTGTAAAGAAGGTCCAGGGCCGGGATAGACAGGCCGTGGACAACAACAGAGAAGAATACAAGCCAGTACACTACTGGTGGCAGTATCAGCTGCAGGCGTGTCTCTTCCCCGTCACCCTCGCCGATCTCAGGGAAGAGGTTTCTCGTGTATTCCACGTAGAAGACGGCTCCTGCACCAATGGGACCAAAGTAGCCCATGAAGAGAGCTTCTTTCCAGCTTTTGCACACGGGTTTCATAAGTTTGTAAGCAGCCAGGACTGCAGGAATTCGGCGGAAGATTAGAACTAAGAAGCCTAGCATAAAAAGTCGCCCAATGGTGATGCCAGATCCGTCGGGATCATGAAACGAGGACCACGGGAGGATGGAACCGATATAGAAGAAGCCACCAAAGTTGAGGAGCTCTGTGATGGTCGAGTTCACTTCGTCGTGGCGACGTTCCGACTCTTTCAGATAGTGGCCATCCCAGTTGAGCGCATTGCCTGCCACGAAACAAGCCATAGAGTCGTCCAGCCCGATGGCACCGCATGTCCCTACCAGGAACAAGCCGAGCGCGGACGGGAAGATTAGATAGGATTCATTGTCAACCCATCTCCTGCATGCACGGTTAGTCCTGGAACCTGTTGTTCATCGTTGAGACTTGACGTACCTCTTGAGACAAAACCGAATAATTTTGCAGGCGGCATATCCAACCACAGCCCCGTAGATGATGGAGACCACGATCATGTAGAGCCATGTCTCGAGGAACCACTGTCTCAGGGCCACCCCGACTCCTCCACCCAACCGACCAACCTCTGCATTCTCGGACGACCCGCCTTCCGCCGAAGCACCGTCGGCCCCATCACCATTGCCGTAGGCGTGTCGCATCATGTAGACTGCAATCATCAGGAACGGGAATCCGAACCCGTCGTTGGCGCCTGCCTCGCACGACATGATTTCTCGGAGTGGTCGGGCAACAAACATGTCGGAAAAAGGGCCCTTAGCGACGGCTTGTGAGAGAACGGGGTCGGTGCATGTGACGCATGCGGAGATGACGAGGGCCGGGAGGAACGCCAGGTCGGTGACGGAGACGAGCACGCACACGGTCGTGGCGAGCCACATCATGGTCATGATGGGCAGCAGGCACATGGCCAATTCCTTCCAGCGCGTCCAGACATATCGGGATGGGAGCTGATAACCTGCAATCACGAGCTGGAGGCCGATCATGACCCGCGTGAGGCCCTGTTTTGTGAAGAGTTAGTTAGAACTCATGGTTAATGCAAAATGAGGCTTGTGTGTTCGAAGGGGAGACGAGAAACGTACCAGTGTGATTTCGGGTGTCTGTCCTGCCATCCCGTTTCCCCATCGTTCGCTAACGATGAATTTTGCTGCAACGGGCCCTAGGACAATACCCATGACCATGGCCGGGACTGTTCACGGCATAAAATGGTTAGCGAGTGAATGATTAAAATGGTGAATGGGATAGATAAGGGCAAGGAGACTTACGGGCCACGCCCAGGTACCAAACCTGCTTGACCAGGACGGAGATGAATCCATAGAGGACGAGAAGGGCGCCTGTGAAATCTGTGAGTCGTGTTTCTCTTGGCAGAACCGGGGACGAAACCAGGACGGAACATACCCAGCGCCCCGAGGACGATGTTGAGATCTGTGAGGTCAATGTCAATCATCCCATCGGTATTGAGGTATCGAGTGGTGTGTCGAGATTTTGGCGTATCAGTAGGCCGGCCGGGCTGTCAGTCAAGAGGCTTGAATTAAGGTTGCCAAGAAAAGGGGAGTTAGGCGCCGACGGGATCTAGGCATTTACTGGAAAGGGACAAGGGGGCAACGAAAATAGTGAATGAGGCTCCGAGCCCCTGGGACGTGGGGTGGGAGAGGCATGACATTATGTGAACCGCCTCCCTTTGATCTACATTGCTGGGCCTCGCACTGCGCCCGCTGCTGGGCCCGGCGGCTAGGAAACGAGAGACACGGACGCAGAGCAGCCACAGATACGAAGGCACGGCCAGCAGACGACACGGTGCCGGTAGCCGAGCTGGGGAATGTGCCGGACGTGACTGGCAATGGGCATTTCGCAACCTGTCTCATTTTCCGGAAGACCGGCTCCCGTCGACGGCGGACGGGCCGTGCATCACGTCGCCGTCGTACAACGGCACACGGGGGAGATGCGGCTCCCCGGGGGTGGTGGTGGTGGTGGCGGTCATGTCACATCGCACGACGGCGTTCGACCAACCAACCATGGGACGAAAGAAGAAAAAAGATTATACAAGCACTTGCCACCCAAGGGGCCACCACGTCCCTCGATGTGAGTAACCGTGACAAAACGTCCGTGTCGACGTGCTGTTTTGCCTCGTGTCTCTGGGCCAGGCCGGGGCGTACCTGAAACCGGATAGAGGGCGGCGATCATAATCGGGCCTAGAGAGAGCCATGTTTCACCTGACGACAGCCAGAATAGGCATTTGCTGCTGTCCCAAAATGTGTTGAAGGGTCTCGCGCCGTCAGCCAGACTGTTGGATGTGAGATGGTGACTGCTGTGGGTTTGCTGTGGGTGCTGTGGGGGGAGAGGTAGAGGTGTACGTACGTCTACGCCGTACGTTGGGCTTCAAAGCACACGTTTGTCCGCGAGTCGTGCTAAGAGGCCAATCGTTTGGGCAGGGCGCGCGCGCGCACACCCACGCCGATCGACACACTAACACGGCGCTTCGCAATCCACATCTCATCTATGGGGGACGGGGATAATCATGCTTGGGGGTTTTTGTCATTTTTTCCTTCTTTTGTTGTTGTATAATTGAACTTGAGAAAAGCTTTCGTACTATTCGTATCATTCGTACTAGCTTGCTATACGATACGACCTCTATACGTGGATTCCATCATCGTTAATTTTAAACCCAAAATAAAATAAAAACCAAAAAAACCACACGACTTAAGCTCACAGACTGGTGCCCTCCGGCGGCCGCAAAACTCATCCGGTGTCCAAGCGGAACCTTATCAATCCTACCCGTCGTCAGCCATCCCTTGCCCACCTAATCTGCGTTTCAATCTCGTCAAATCTCATCGCTCGGAACCGTGGCGTTTTCAGGGAACCCAAAACGAAGAGAACAGCGCCTCTCCCTGTCATGATTCGTAATTCTGACTTTGTGTTGGACTTTTTGTGCAGATTTGGAATAATCATATCTTAGTTTGATTTTAGTTTTAGATTCGTTTCCCTTGCATATTCCTTTACTTTTTTATTTTTATTTTGTTATTATTATTTTTTTCTTTCCTTCTTCTCGTTTCACAGCCTCATCAATTCTCACCTTCCCGGCCCTAATCTGCCCCATCCGCCCGTCCACGCATCCGTGCATAAGTGGATTATATGCCTTTCGTGAGATGCTGGCCAACGAAAATAGATCGGCCATCTCAGTTGCGGAAATCTCAAACAAGCCATGTGTTGTCTTTTTTTCCGACCACTCGACCAACCAACCTGGATGGGCTCTAGGATTTCTTCTGCGCCGCTGGCATGACGGGAGGCACAGGAACCTTTTCCAGCCCGTGACGAACGCTGACATCGGTTGACTCAGTCGTGCTCATGTACTCGCCGAATACGCGTTGCTCAACGTCCATATCCCTCCAGCTGGTGCCGTTTAGCCGGCGCGCCTGTCTCCGGAAGAAGACTCGCTTGGCCCATTTCCAGAGCTCGATGCCGCTGAAGAAGAGGCCCGCGCACACAAACACGATGCCCCATTCCCACGAGATGCCCTTGTGCTTGAACACCTTGGTGTTGATGACGGGGATGTAGATGAGAGGGAACAGCGTCACGAAACCTAGCATGATTGCCCAGAACAGGAACTGGTTGCGCCAGATGTCATGCACCCACTGCGTGAGGTAGAGCTTGGAGCCCGGCTGCATGCGGAAGAAGGACCTCCTCTTGTCAATCATTTCCCAAGCGAGGAACAGCGAGAACCAGGTGAGGCACGCGAAGGTGGTGGCACGCGCCCGGAACACGGTATCACAGCTCTCGTTGTAGCTGTCGTTGCAGTGCTGTCCCAGCTCGCCACTGCCCCAGGCGTACAGCCGCAACACAAAAGAACCCAGGCAGAGCGCGGCTGTCCAGAGCCCGTAGACGGTCATGTCGCAGATAAGCTCCCAGGTGAACACGCCTGTTTTGAGGGGCTGGGGTGGCCGCCGGAGAATGTCAGGCACCGCCCGCTCGAAACCCAGGCCCATGTCCGGCATGCCACTCGTAGCCATGATGATCCAGACGATCTGCACCGGCGTAATGGGAAACACCGAGAGCCCAGTGCGGTCCTTGAAGGCCAGTCCGACCAGGAGCACGCATGCCCCCGCGACGTTGGTGGCCAGCACGTGGAGGATGAACTTTTGGATGTTGTCAAAGATGCGCCGGCCCTCCTCGATGGCGGCCACGATCGAGGCGAAGTTGTCATCAGCGAGGACAATGTCTGAGGCGTCCTTCGCTACGTCGGAGCCTGCCTGGCCCATGGCGATGCCCACATCGGCGCGGCGGAGGCTAGGCGAGTCGTTGACTCCATCGCCGGTCTAAAACACACGTGAAAAGTTAGCCCAGTAATCTCGGATGTGATTTGTGTGAACTATGACGCCATACGTACCATGGCACAAAACTTCTTGCGACGGTGCAACGCCTCTATCATTCGGACCTTGGTGTTGGGGGCACAGCGGGCGATAACGAGCGGGAGGAACGGCAACTGATCGACCTGGTCATCCGAGAGTGCGTCAAACTGGGTGGCGGTCATGACCATGGACGCCGCGACATCGTAGGCAATCAGGTCCATCCGGGTAGGCAAGATGCCAACCTCCACGGCGATGGCCTTGGCCGTCTCGGGGTGGTCGCCCGTAAGCATGTGGACGGAAATACCTGCTTCGTGACACTCTCGCACAGCGGGAGCGGATTCGGGACGGGGAGGGTCGTACAGGCCAACGAGGCCTCGGAAGACGAGGTCGCACTCAACCGTAGACCGGCGGACTTCGTCACCCTTCTTCAGGTCGATGAGATACGGCTTGGATGCGAGCGCGAGCACTCGCAGGCCCATGCCGGCAAAGGCCTCCATGTTGCGTAGGATCTCGGCACGGAACTCTTCAGTGATGGGGACCTCTTCATCCGAGTCCGTGGGACAGTATGTAGCACATGCTCCGATGACACGTTCGACGGCTCCCTTTGTGAGCGCGACGAGCTTTCCCGACCGGTTATCCTTCATAATAACAGACATTCGCTTCACGTCCGAGTCGAACGGAAGTTCGGCAATTTCGCTGTACTGGTTCTGTTGGTCATGGCTCGTAAGTTTGAGACGGTTCCAGTCGAATCGAGAGGCGAAAACTTGGATTGCAATCTCAGTTGGGTCGCCACGGGCGTGCCACTCGTCGTCCTTCTTCACAATGGTGGCAAGGTTTGCAAGAGAGGCGACCTGCAGGAACTTGGAAAGACCGCTCGCACTCTTGGAGAGCAGGTTGGACGCCGTGTCGACGATACCGCAGGCCTCGCCTCCTTGCTTAAAGGGGATCTCGTGTGGCTGGCGAGGGTCGTATCTGATATTGCCAACGGTGGGGTCAAAGGGGGACGAAGAGTTCTCAACAGTGTAAGTTCCCATGCCGGGCATCCAGGCACCGCGGGCGACCATCTTTCCCTGGGTGAGGGTGCCGGTCTTGTCGGAGCAAATGTCAGTGACGGCTCCCAGGGCCTCGAGAGACTTGAGGTTTCGGACGATGACATTTCTCTCCACCATTCGCTTGGTGCCGGCAGCCATGGTGATTGTCAAGACAACGACCAAGCTGGCGGGAATCATGGACAGACCGGTTGCGACGGCGTAGATGATGACCTGCTGGTTGGAGTCGAACTCGTTGGCAGCAAGCACAATGATTGCACAGATGACGGCAACACCAAACAGGAGAATCGCCAGACGGGATAGCTTCCTCTGAAGAGGTGTGCCGACATTAACTCCAAGGAAGCGGCCAACAGCATCAGAAAGAGTTAGAGTATACGCCTCGAGGTATCGGTGCGGCTTGGCAGAGCCATCGGGCTTTCGCTTCACAGGGCGGACCTTGCTGTCCTTCTTTCGAAGGGCATTGGCGATGGCACCGATTTCTGTGCACACGCCAGTTGCGAAGACGATACCCTTGGCTCGGCCCTTTGTGACGGTGGAGGAGCTGTATGCGACGTTGAGGCGATCGCCCGGGCCAGTGCTGCTTTCGAATACTTCGTCTTCATTCTTTCGGACAGGCAGAGACTCGCCAGTCAACATGGCCTCGTCGGTTTCGAAGTTTACGGCTTCAATTAGACTATCAAATATTAGCCCGGCTGCCTTGACCTCAGACAACAAAGAAACAAATACTACCTACCGAATATCGGCGGGGATCGTGTCGCCAACCTTGACTTCCACAAGGTCACCGGGGACGATCTGGACAGAGGGGATAACCTTGGAGTCTCCACCTCGGACGACAGTAGCAGTAGGAGAGGAGAGGGACCTGAGAGAGTCCATGGTCTTCTCAGCAGAGTACTCCTGGAAGAAGCCGACGACGACGTTGAGACCGATAACAAAGGCAACTACGCCGCCTTCGATCCAAGACTTGATACCAAAAGAGACAGCCATGGCCATGATCAACACCTTTGGGATGTCAGCCGAACACTATCCACCCGCGTACAACAGAGCGACAATGAGAGGATACTTACTAGTGTCATGGCGTTGGCCACTTGGGCAATTATGATCTTGAGGGGCTGAACACCATCAGCCTCACCAAGGTCATTGCTTCCATACTTTTCCAACCTCTGGCTGGCCTCGACCTCGCTGAGGCCATTCAAGATGTCGACTTTGAGCTCCTCGGCGACTTGGTCAAAGGAGAGGGCATGGGCCGGTTGGCTGATTGGGTCGTTGCTTTGCCCAGAGACGTGAGTCTCTGTCGGCTGGTTCTTTGCCATTGCTCGGGTTTGGCGATGACAATGCTAGTCAGGATTATGTATGTCGAGTTGCTGTTGATGTTGATGTTGGTGCTGTTACGCTTCCTCTCCGGGAAGGATGTTGTGATTGTGGTGGTGATGTTTGAATGAGTGGTGAATAATATGTGTGTAACCCTGAGCCTCGAGAAAGAACTTCAGGGAGGTTTTCTTTCCACTAGGTGTAAGCAAACAAATGATTCCATGTGGATTTGATGCCTGTGAGAGTATGACAGCATCCAAGAGTCGGGGCGACGGCCACTTCTTATACTTGGCATCGCGAGGTTGGGGCGTCTCGTTGACATCAACTCGCTATCTCTGGTGTCCCCCCTCCTCCCATGTTCAACTCTTCGAAGCGATACTTTTCTCCAGGGCCCCCACAATGCCAAGGTTGGTCCATCTTTTTCTTGGATGCTTGTCGCGTCTGCTCCAGATGGCGGGGTTGAGCTGGAGCGAGCGTCTTGGCAGTAAGACTAAGCATCGTGGATGTTCTTGTCACAGCCGGTCCTTCCGCCACATAGCCGGCCCCATTCGGTGACAGACACCATTTGTGGAGCGTAATCTTTTCAGCGTCTCGGAGGTCAATTGACCATGGGGGCGTGTCGTCTCGAATGGCGGCAACCCAGGACACACCCTTAAGCAACCATTGACTTATCTGTATACCAAGCAACTAGACTCCTGCCCGACGATGATAAATTCCTGTTTCGTGACTTTGTGTATTATTACACAATGTAGAATATGCACTGCTCAATGCGATGCTATTCGGATTCCTCGTCTGAGAATTGGGATCTGCGACCCGCTATTACAAATGACTACAACTTCACCAGACAACTAGCCCGTTCCAATGACCCAGTTTATCACAGCTGTTACACCATAAGTATTTAGTATTAAAGTAGGCATTTATTTTCAATCTCAAAACAGCAATAACAGCTATACCAATTGGATTAGGCAAAGGCATTATGACGGCAACAGAGGCAGCAACAATGGCGACGGCGGCAACAGCGGAAACGCAGTTTCCATGAGAGTATTGCCGGATATGACGGCAACGACTGTAGCTAGCATGTAAACAGCAGCAATCACACCCGTCAACCAAGATCAGGGCGTTGGATAACTCGCATTCAACGGCTTCAGTAGCGGCAACACGAGAAAGAAGGGGCCAATTATGTCGTCTACGGTGAATACCGAAAGTATGTGTCAATTCTCCCATCCTGTTCCCAAGTGGGACGTGGCTGCTTGATAAAACTCCCCTTGAGTTGCCACCTGTATACGCGGGTGCATGGTTGGGCGCTTCCCCATCCACACGAGATGTTTCTCAGCCATGCTCTGACGCGGCGAGGTGGGTTTTTGCATCAACAACCCCCTGCAAGGACAAAAAAAACAGAGCCGTGAGGAGCTGACCGGGCATGAGGGGCCGGGTCTCTCGTTGCTTTTGGGGGGGCCACGGGACCGGCACCGAACCTGGAAGGATGAGATGCTGGCCCATGAGCGTCCGCATGGAGTCTCACTTGAACTTCACCGGCGGTGGGTCCATTACGGG
The DNA here is from genome assembly GCA_020623665.1 of Calonectria multiphialidica. NCBI lineage: Eukaryota > Fungi > Ascomycota > Sordariomycetes > Hypocreales > Nectriaceae > Calonectria > Calonectria multiphialidica. The sequence continues at coordinate 77,004 of JAHVYC010000046.1, read as the reverse complement.
CCTGCATTCAGACCTCCGTTAGGAACCGAACGTGGACGGTCTGGAAGAAGCTTCGGGCCTGTAGGCCGGGCAATCACCGTCCACACACCCCCTCCCCCTTCCTTCGCCTCTGTGGGGTACTATCGCCAATTGAGGGGGGTGTCCCCGGCCGAGTGGTCGTGTTGGTTCTGGGCGCTGTTGCTGTGTCGTTCGATTGCATCAACTACGCCTAGGCGATCGGGAAACTTCTCCTCGGAGTGTAGTTGTCCGAGGACACGGGTAATGGTTATGGAACTGAACCGTGGGCAATAAGGAAGTGAGTGCGCCAGGTGGAGAACTCGTGGTTCCCGCCGCCGACAGCATGTAGGCAGTCCGCAGAGCCTCCGCCCTCTGCGGGCTCTCTGGTCTCGTGACCACAGATCAGATCTCGATTATCTCCAGAGATCTTCAACTTGTCAGTACGAGCACCTAAACGGAGAGCGCTTTGTCGCGGCTTCCGCCAAGCACGAGCTGCATGCACTGCCTCCTCAAAGACCCCATGAGCCCCATGGGCGGAGACGGACACGGATTATGAGAGACTTTGCCCTGTTAGACGGCCGGTATCAACCAGGCCTCAATCCTGGCGTTGCCTTAGCTAGGTCAAGTATTGCGTCGTTAGTGGCAGCGAGGAACCGGGGTTGTAACATGGACAGGAGGACCAATGGTTGATGACTTCTTAACAAAACAGCAGCAAAACACAGTGCAAATGTGATGGTGCACTATCCTGCACGTGATGCTTCTGCGGTGTTTCTGGAACTTGGCTCCGCATGCAAGGTACCTTGTACGTAAACAGGATTCTCTGGACGGGCCTTGCTCCGTGATAATAAGCTTAAATGCCGACTCCTGGGCCTCAACCCCACGGCGTCTCAGACCACGCTGTCCGTGCTGCTTCAATAGCCGCATCCTCAAGCGTGTGTCGGCGTCTCGGGGCCCGATCTAGCCCTCACTAAGAGGTACCAACAGGCACCAAGAGCCCCCTCCGCGACGCATCGTCGCTCAATGGGCTCGATTGCGTGATACGCGTACCTAGGCGCAACACACGGTCAGGTACGGTTGAGAATGGAGTCCTCGCGGGTCACCCTGGGGCCGGCTGCCCGCCCTCATTGGACACCAGCCCGGCCGCCCCCCCGAAGGTCCACGGAAGCGCAATGGAATCATATGCCTAGCCGCTCGTATGCGTCTCTGGCTGTCGTGTGCGGGGGAAAATCCCGGAACGGCCAGCGCCTCGACACTCCTTGAGACACCGTTGCGGGAGACTACGGGTGGAGGGTGCCCATAATATGGGGACACGGCCGGCTGAAGGAAGCCCATGGACAAAATCTGCACCTCGAGTGAGAGCTCAACTTGCTCAACCCCTCGGCCTGAGGCCCGTTTGTCGTGGTGGCTTACCCTCCCCCCCTTTCCTCCCCTCCTTCTTCATCGTCTTGCCGAAGTTGCCGTGTCCTCGCAAAACTAGAACATGCCCTTAGGCAGCCATGGCTTGAGGATCTCGGAATCGGTACCGATATCTACCTCAATTGCGGGAACGAGGATGGCCTAGAGGCGCTCCAGTACGGGCTAGAGCCCGATATGAGAATAGAAGCCAATGGCAAAGGCTTGGAGATCCCCGGACACTGGGGTTAAATCGGCAGATGCCTTATCGCGCAACCAAGTAATACCTAGTGTTTGGCCCAAATCTGCAACTAGGCATGGCCATAGCTTACCAACTGTTGTCTAGATTTTGTCCCTGTCCTATCTAGTTGGGAAAGAATAAGTACTGCTAAGAAGCCTCGCGTCAACATTCACACAACTGTGCTCCAGGGCAATCCGGGGAGTATTCCTCGAGAACTCGCCATCACCAAGGCTCGACTGGGGTTGCTAGCTAAGCCTGCTGGGCGATGCGTCGTCAGCAGCTAACGACACGCCCTTTGCACCACCAAGAGAAAACAAGAATTATGTATGAATATAGACAATATCCAAAAAGAAGTTGATTCAAATCGATACAACGCGCAAGGTTTCCCCGGTCCCACGCGGCAAACGAGTACCGGGGCGAATAGACGACACGCGATACCATGTGGCTTGTCACTCGCTGCCGCCCCTTCAACTGAGTTTGCTCCCAAGACTTTTGGGAGATGGCCGCGCGCCGACTTATCCGTCTTGGCTTCAACCCCGGTTACCACCATATCGCAGCCGCACTGGGAGTGCGTTTGGGACTGCTGCAATGGCGCAGCTGGGCGAGGCCCTAGTCACAGATTGTCTCCGCCTGTCCGGAGTCCAAGGAGGGGCGCGATATGCAAGACGTCGTTCTTGTAGTCATCGTGACAAGGCATATTTTACATTCACAGCCATTTTTTCTTTCTTTTTCGGGGTGTGCATAGAATGAGGGATGTGCAAGCGGGCCCTTCGTTGGGGGTTCAATTGATTGCCCAGCCGCTTGAATGAGTGAAAACACTGGATGGGTTCCAAAACTGAGACAGCGTCTCTGCTCATCATCCCTCCTTTACCTTAAGCATATCGTCATATGCTTATCTTCGTAGCCCAATGCCAACAAAATATACGGTTCTGAAGTTTCGCAATGGGTTTAGCTCCCGGCCAAGGGTGTGCCTACACAGCCCGGAGACCCCATCAACCAGAGGGGAGGAGAGGAGAGGAGAGGAGAGGAGAGGGATGCCCAGAGCGCCAGGCGGAGCGGAGCGGAGCGGAATGGACGGGCTGGCCAATCCTGGACGCCAAGAATATAGCGTAGAATAAGAAATAAGAATCGACCAGGAGCATTACCTCATCGCCAACGACCTCCTTCCTAACACGTCCGAATTGGTGCGGATCCACGTTCGGTAGATTCGTCTTCTTTTCGTCAAAAAGGAACGTCTGGCCGGCGAGCCCTACGAGGCTGGGAGCAACACGTTTGAGAGAAACCAACTCTCTACATTCGTTTTGGTGTTTATCCCTTTCACTATACAGATCGCCATTCAGATGACGCAATTTGTCTCATCAACTCGGTCCCCCGAGACAAGAAGACCCCAACGCCAACGGGCCACAACGCCAAGACTCGAGCCCAAAGCAGCCAAGAAGGCTTCATCCCAAAGCCAAGTGCAGTCTCAGCAACGCCACGCGTCATACCCAGGGATGCGACTCAGGACGACCAGGAAGGCCACCGAGCCAAGACTCGCTTTGATGTAATGCTTATCAATGTGAAGAGCCAACTAATCTCACGCGATGACTTCCCAGCAAAGATTAGAGATGCCAAGAGCTGATTCCCAACTCAATTGCGGGGTCGACTCTGAGGCTCGTGTCCAGCGGGAGAGCGTATTCGTAACGTAAGAGGCGATCCCCATGCCGGCCGGGTGCCGTTTTTAACTCGGGCGTTATAAACGGCCCCCGTCGCCGTGGTTGGTCCTCACCCGGACCGATTTGTAAACGTGCCGCCCATCGTATCGGTGTCTTTTCTCCAAGCCGCGCTAGAGCAGCGCGATCCACTTTTGGGATTCTGTTGTTCTGGAAGATGTATGAATCCGGTAAGCAGAGCGATGACGACAAATCTGATCCATCGTGAGCAATGGGCTGTTATCATGGCCCAAGATGCCACCGCCCTCGGACCCTGAGATGTGACGATGATCAATTTTTACGCATAAATGGAACCCAAAGAGAGAGAAGATGAAGACTCTTACAGTTACCCCCTGCTATTTTTGAATCTCCCCCTCCCAGCCTCGGAGTTGACATCAATTCCACACCATCTCAAATCGTTCACCGCGCGACACCCACCAGACGAATGCCAACCACGCTAGCAAGCAGCACAGCCCACATTGTTCCCCCCTCAGGCCCGGGGAGTACATCGTTGAACCAGGCCATGCACGAACTTGAAAAGGGGAATATGAGGCATCTCGTCCATTGGGAGCTTTCATCGGCTCCCACGTGAGCCTCTTGTTTCCTCCCCCCCTCCCCCTGCCAGAGTCTTGGCCGAGTTAGCGCCCCGCCGCCCAATGCAGAAGGTCAATCAAACTTCCGCGATAACGACCAGAGTTTTAGTGTTGTATAATTGTCTGCGAAATCACCAAATGACCTTGGCATTTGTAAAAAATTTTGATAGAAGCGGTGTTGGGGATTGTTCGCAACTTCCCGTCGGGCCGGTGAAATGATCAATGACCGAGGCTCAATGAAATGGCCAGAAGGGAGGGATTCCAGTTTGGCATTATCAAATTCAACATACGACCTCTAGCGCTGGATCAATTCATGAATAGAAATGTATAAGTATGTTGTAAATAATTGTAGATTGTAAATGGTAAGTAGTAAACATGGAGAAAAATAGCCATTCCCATATCCTCACATACCTCACGCACCCAACGCCATCGTAACCCGCATCGTTTAACGCCCTGAAGGTGTCTCCCATCCTATGCCCCCTCCTCCTCCCCCATGCCATAGATTCCTTCCAGGGTAGGCAGGTGGTCATGCGACGCTCCCTTTCAGAGCTGTGCCATGTGGTGAAGGCAGCACTTCCAATCGCCTCCCGGGCCCTGGCGGAAAATGCTCGAGCACATGCCCTCGGTGGCCACCATCTCGCCGTTCTTGAGCCTCCAGGTGGTGACGCGGTACGTCAGGGACGAGCTCATCATGTCGATCTCGACGAACTCCGGGTCGCCGTGGATCTTGTACGCCGTCCAGGGCTTGAAGCCGTCGTCGAGGTACTCGTCGAATGTTGGCTCCGACTTGGGCGAGTACACGTTCTTGTCGGGCTCGGCCAACACGGCGTCCTTCGTCATGTACTTGCGCAGCGTCGCGGGCTTGTCGCACAGTCCCCGCCACAGGATCGCGGAGGCTTCCATTGTGCCCTCCTTGTTCCGGGCGAGGATGGTGCCGGGCTTGGGTGAGGATGACATGTTTATATCACAGGCGACTTGTAGTGTTGAGACGAGTTGGGTAAAGAGGGCGGCAGCCTTTTTTGCGACAGTGACCGTCAATTAATCGCAGCAGACGGGAATCAAGATGGGTGAACAGACGAAGAATAAAAAAATAAAATTTTCTGCCGTATTTGAACCCTTTGATATCATCATCGTCTCATTGCCCTCACTCCAGATGAAACTTGGAACATGGACCTGATCCCTGCCACTATTGACGTCAGCGACGACGCATCAGCAAACCACAAAGTGTCATCGGCCACATTTCCAGTGTCACCATTGGTGAGAATAAAAACTTGGATTAGGACGAGATGGGAATTTATTTGTGGAAGCTGGGGGATTGATGATGTGCAGTTGGCCAAAGGCCATGTTGTGTTGGGGACAGATTCCCAAACACTATGCCATTTTTCTCTCAAAAAGTTCCTATTGAAGAGAAAATGCAATCAATACCATTTTCACAGTGTTCTAGAATCAGTTTGGGTCTATTGAAAAATTGTAGAATGCATGTGGTTGGTGCGACACCACATCATGACCTGTTGCAAACCGGATAGAAGATAGTGACGTCAACCACCCTCCACAACACCATCGCCAACCAGCACCAAATCAAGCGGGAGACGGAACACACGGCTGCAGCGGAAATGAATGGCAGTAAAGGTAAACTTAGTAAAACAGAACCGCTTCGCTAGCCTGCTGTGCTTCGTTAATATACCTTGTTCGTTTATTTTTATTTATTTTAATTTGCTGAGTGGACAGTACTTAGCATGCATATGTTGTGCGACACATTTCTTTGTTCGCTCAGTCATCAAGAAAGCAGCCGCATGATCAAATGGAGACAGAAATCGCATTTCTAACTAAATTGATTCGTCATGGTCGTCAAGTCGTAGAATTATCTCATGAACCTAATTAATCACACAAAGCCCCTACTTTCCACGGCCAGCATGTGCGCAACCCAACCAGCGGGGTATATCGATCGTAGTGGCTGAACAACCAGAAAACCAGATTCGCCCCAATTAAAATCATTCCCCCCCCCCCACGGCATGCGTAAAAGCTGAAGTTTGGAATCTTCGTTGCTCCAAACCTAGCCTTTTTTCCTCCTCAGAGCGCCGTAAAACAAACATGAGTAGAGTTAAGGAAAAAGAAAAACTGCAGCGTCATGCAGCTTGGTGTCATATGTGCAACGGCAATGTAGCCGGCAAAGACCATCTTGAAATTTCAAATCAGATTACAAAGGAAAAAGGTTGAGACAATAGTAAATATGAGGGGGTTTGCAACAATTAGTGAACCCTCTCCTTAACATCCAAAATACTGGAAACTCCAGGACAGCACTTGGTGCTCATCTGGTGGTCGCACCAAGAGCACTTGACAGTCATGCAAACTCTGTCCTCGAAGCCTCTCGTCTCGGGCTGGTCCAAGACACCACTGGGGTTGAGCATCGTCTTGTACAGTTTGGAGGGGATGTCGTGGTAACGCTTGCATTCGCAGCACACGACAAACATCTTTCCAACCCGGTCGCCCTGCTGGGGGTTGGGCTTGTTCTGACTCTGCTTGGAGCCTTCGGGAGCAGGCTGTCCCGACTTGTGACCGCGCACATCTAGGTTGGGTGTGCTTCTGACAGCCTTGGGGCCGTTTGCGGTTTGGGAGAGCTTGACAGTCTGGATATTAGCAGGCCTGAGTCGGCCCTTGCTCTTGGCCTTGTGTCGCAGTCGCGGCTGCGTCGCCAAGATAGGGGTAGAGGGCTGGCTATCGGCCGAAGAATCCTCCTTGCCGCTTGTCGCCGGGCTTCGGAGGTTGGCATTTGAGAAAGCCTCCATCACTCTTCTTGCGGCCGCCTCGATAGGGTCGACCTCCTCCTCGGAATTAGGGACATCGGAGACCTGGAATCGATCGCTCGAGGACATCTCTGGTGAGTTCTCCATGGTCCAGTAAGGGCTGTACTGGGTCAGTCGCTTCTCGCCGTTGAGTCTATATCCCGAGTCAGACTGGGGTGGTGAAGTGTCGGGCGTGTCCGGGCCGGAGGTGGTTTGAAGAGCGTCTGAGTACAGAGACTCGTCAGACGAGCTTGTCATAGGACGCCGGGCAGTAGGAGGCGGCACTTTCATGGGAGTCAGCTTCTCAGTAGAGGGCCGAGGGGTTGTGTCGTTGGAAGAAGCCGATTTCATGTCAGTCTTGCCGGTCAAAGATTGGGTGTCTATCGCGGAGAGTGTCATCTCAGTCTTGAGAGGACTTGGAGAGAAGCTGCGCGCTGTCGACGTAGGAGATGGGGCGTTTTCCGACAAGCTAGTAGTTGAGCCATGTAGCCTGGCAGGGCTCCAATTTGCAGTCGGGCTAGTCGGGGATCCAGCGGGATACGGCGTTGGGCGAACTCCAGCCAGCGTACTCTCATATCGAATGCTTGGTGGATTAGGGTTTCGCCTCGCGCTGGAAGTCTTGATAGCAGCCAGTGGGTTCTTGTCTGATCGTGTGCTTTCCTTTGAAACTCTACTCGAGTCGTCCTTGGAGGTATCCACCGGTGCAGTTTGCGCCCTCGACAACGGGGGGGTGGAATGTCTTTTAGAGCTCTTCCTGGGTGGTGCCGGGGGGGTGGATAAGATGGACGTATTCGATTCACGTCGCTGTCGATGTTTGGGTGATGCCGGAGGATGAGCCGCGGGGCTTTTGTGTTCGGCAGCCGTTTCCTTGACGGGTTCAGGCTCAGGATCTGGTGCGGTCGTTTCAATCTTCGGGATATTTTCTTTCTTGGCAATGTTAAGTGGCTTAACGGCTTCCACATCGCTTGTGGCAGTCGTCTCCTCGCTCTCTGTCGAAAACTTGGATGTCAAAGCACCACGAGAGCTGCTGTTCTTGATATGGACACCGCCCCTCCTCGTCAGGCCGATTGTGTCTTTGGGCAGAGAGGGAGGGTCGACCGGAGAGTCATTGTTGACCTCTGGCGTTACCTCGTCATCATCATCGTCCACGGCACATTCATCCCTCTGGTCAAAAAACTTCTTCTTCGCACGAGCACTCCACAGGTAAATGTTGGCGGAGCCTGCGGAGCCTCGCCTGCTGGGTGTCCTGGGCGGCTTGGGCGAGGCGTTGGCTGGGTTCATGCCCCCCGAATTATTGATAGAAATCGGGGGGTACGCTCGACGCTGTGCCTCGGCGTCCTTCTCAGGCTGCGGGGAAGTCTTGAGCGGTGTAAACGAGCCATGGCCAAGGAAAGATTTTCGGAGTGCCGGGTGAACCGTGCTGGATCCTTGGGCTTGGTCCTCGAGGACCTGCTGAGTGAAGTCTTGCTTCTTCTTCTCTAGCTTGACCCCACCAAGGAAGCCGGAGGCGCTGGTCTGGTCCCATGAACCACGACGAATCTCAAATGAGCCGCGGATCACGGATGTCAATGATCCAGACCGACCACGTTTGGGCTTTTCGGGGGTCTCTTCCTTCGCCGTGTCCTTTCGATTGATCGGAATGCCCAAGAGGCTAGACGAGCGAGACTTTTCCTTGACGGGCTCGGTTGCAGTTCTACCTGGAACGCCCAAGAGACTGGATGAGCGAGACTTCTCTTTGACAGGTTCCGTAGCGGTTCGGCCTTGAGCCGAAGGGGTAAGATATGTAGGCGGCGCCTTGCTGAGACGTCTTCCCCGAGGCTTTGTTTCTTTGACAGCCTGTTCTTTGCCCTTTTTCTCCTCTTGCTTCTTCTTGTCGTCCCTTTTCTCATCCTTCTTCTCATGTTTGGGTGCCGGCGACTGAGAGACAGCCCTGCGCTCATGGACTTCAGGTGGGAAAGCAAATGCTACAGATTTCTGGACTGGTGCCTTTTCCATCATGGTGATTGACATGGACACACTTCTAGCGTGAGCCACCGGCTTTCGTCGTATCGCAGCCTCCGGGTCAGAACCCGCAGCAACAGGCGCCGTGCTGCTGGTGAAAAGCTGTGGCTGCAGAGGACCGTAATTGCGGACAGGTGGCGGCGGTGCCTTTTTGCCCTCCTTTGGCACCAGCTCGAAGCGACGGGGTTGAGGAAGAGGGCTTGGGGGGACAGATCCTGCGGTGGTCGACTGATGTGAGTTCCCAGCCGAGCTCTCTTTTCGGTGAAGCTGTTGTGAGACGTCGTATGAGCATGAGGGGTTCATTCCTTCATCAAAGAAAAAAAGCAGAATATGCAAAATAGGATCTTACCATCATCTTCTTTTCTAAATCCAGCATGCGCTGGAAGCTGTCGGACCGTGAGCGGCCGTGTGACTGAGCAACCTCCGTCATGGTTTGCTTTGTTGATCGTTGAAAGCCAAAATTGGGCGTTTGAGCTACCGGCCTGGTGCTGTGGCGTACGTAGTCGCCCTCGACATGCGAGGTAAGCTCAATAGGCAGCTTTGTTCCTGGGCGGCTGCTGTCGATCCGGCGATTGTTGGCCGCCGAGTGTGTATGTGGCGGGGTGGCGGTTAAGAAGGTGGTGACGGCAGTGGATTAAGCTCTATGCCACCCAAGGTCACTCTCATTGGGTTGGAGGTGTTGGCAACGGATGATCGTGTGGCTTTGGCGTTTACTGTTGAGCCTGCATATCAATTTTCTCTTCCTTCTTTTCCTTCTTGGCTGGGTTCTTGTCGAATAGTGGCGCTAGGAGGAGAGCGAGAGTCGGCGAGCGAACGGACGAGCGAAAGGCGATATGCTCGGGTCAAGAGGCGGTGGTCAGAAGCGAGTGCGTGATGGCGGAGGGTAAAAGAGAAACGGGCTGGTGTGAGCTGGTGTGAGTTGGTGTGAGCCAACCACCGTCGTGTGATTGAGTGCAGATCTGGTGATACAAGCGAGAGACTGCAGAACTAGAACCAGAGAGAGGAACAAGGACAGAGGATAAGAGGAACAGGAATGGAGAGCTGCTGCAGCTGGGCAAGCAAGTAATCAGTTGCTCTGGGCCGATGTTGGTTGAAGGGAAGAGCAAGTGGAAATGGAAAAGTGCAGGATAAACCAGGATAAAGCCTGCTGGGGTCATGCAAGGTGAATGAGAGGCACCGTCTGGTGGCCTTGGACACATCCGCGATGCCAATAGGGCCTCTCCAATGTTGCCCGTCCGCCGCCCGCCGCCCCGCCTGGCCAGCAGCGATATTCCCGGCTTTGTGGAATGCGGGATGCGGGTCCCCTTGCGCTTCCTTGCGCTTGGCAATCAGCAGATCCCGGACCGCAGGGCACCGTTTTTTTTAGAGGTCGCTTACAGGGAGAGGGGGGGAGGCACCGCTTACGAACTCCAGGGCCTACAGCACTGCAACACGCGCGCCCGGGCTCTGTTCCAGCGGTGCATGCCCGTCAGTGGCTTCGTCCAGGCCCTCGTACCCCCACCGGGGTTTGCATTTCAGCCAGCGACGCCAGACGTAGTGCCCTCTGGCTCGTCGGCTCGACCTCGACATTGGCGCCTCGCATTCAGCTGCAGCTAAGCTGCTTGCCAGAAGCAGCCCGAGCTGGACCTCAATGCGCTAGAGGAGGCCGGAGGACGCACCGGATTGGCCACCGCGCCTGCCAACCCGCCAGAGCACTCAATCGGCCGAGCCAGAAAAATACGAACTGGCATGGAGGGCAGTGGGAAAGCCGTGTGGCTGTCCCGGGATCCACTGCGATTGGGCGTTGGGCTGCACCCATTCCCAGCGCACATGGGCGCCAGTGCATGGCACCATTTTCCAATGCGCACAGCCGAAAGCCAGAGGGCTCTTAGTGGGCTCCACGCTCTGTGATCACCCCGATTTAGAAGGCTGACCAGGGCTTTATGGGGAGGGGGGCGTTAACTATGGGCCTCCAAAAATAGCCCACACCCGCAACTCTATGGGCGAGAGTTGAGGGCGAGGAGGGGAATTCCCTACTCGGAAGCTTCTTTCGCTTGCAACGAACTGCCGACCAAAGAGCCCTGCTTTTTTAGCCTCGCGAGCCCTCGACTATGTATGCTATGTATATCAATCCGCCCACCCTTGACACCTGATAGACTTCGATCCACCTCGTGCGCAAGGCTGGAGCGCCGGCATGAATGACGGCGGCGCCGGCGAGACAGATGGACAGATGATGGGGGGGTGGGAGAGGCCGCTGTGACACCCGCTGCATCTGACAACAAGACGAGACGAGACAAAGAAGCGCGGAAACGTGTGCAATGAAGGAGGGGACGGGACGGAATTGTAAGAAAGAAGCACACAATGGAATCAGTGAAACACGCATATACATATATGCAGTCTTGGACAAATTATCAAGTGCCCTATTGCCTCCCCGTGGTCAGCTAGCATGAGCCTGCATGTCCCATCTATTGGTGGCATCTAGAGCGTTGTCTCTCAAGCCTCCTCTCAGATGCATCAGCTCCTACTCGTCACAAATCAACCCAGAGCCACCCCTGCTCTGACGCCTCCTCCCCCCCGGCCTGGCCCCGACAGCCCTCGCCTGGCCTGAGACCTTGCGAGAAAAAATCAATTTAGCTGCTGCACACCGCGCTGCAAGGCGCTGCAAGGTGATGTGATTGCTGCGTGCGTGGTGTTGTCCTGTTCGTGTTGCCGCGTGCTAGTCTCCATCCGGGGGCCAGCGGGCCATGTGCATGCGCGCACAATCCAAGACCTGCTGGGTTGCGGTGTGCAACAAGGTGCTGGCGCCTTGCTGGACATGATGGATGGGAAGGATCCCTCACCCAGTGGGAGCCTTGAAATCCGCGTGATGACGATGAAGTCGTCGTCATTGTTTATTATAAGCAAGTGGCATTGCTTGCACATACGTAAACTATGCTATATGATTTTTTTTTTCATCGAGGTACGCAACCACCCCCCTAAAAATTTTATTTCGCCCTGTGTGTGTATCCTTGGGCCTGAAACCCGCGGCCCAACAGGGGACGACATCCCCGGCTGAGAGTGCAACGACGGAAGAGAGAAAAAGAAAGAAAATACGACCTTCTTGCCGTCTGGTGCCTGATTTCCTTATTCCCCTTCCCCCCCTCCCGCCACTATTCCGAGTTGTGATCGGCGCCGGGCGCTTGGGCGGGGGGGCCGCTTCTGATCTTCCACCATATGCAACCTCCCACCCTCCCACCGTCCAGGCTCGTATTCTATCAACCGACCAACACTGCATACGGTCCCCTGCAGCGTCCTCTTTCGTGAGACCTCCCCTCCCTGTAGGCCAGAATGAGGATCGCCCCTCCGCCGCCCCTCTCACTTTAGCAGTGGCTTGTCCCGATGTGGCCTTGCATTCTCGTAACGTTCCAGCCAGCGCACTCGCTCATCTGATACGAAAAGACGGCGCTTGCTCGTCTAGCAAGTTCGCAAACTAGCCCTGTACAAGCCGTATGAAGCGAAGTCAGCCCATGAGGCAAAGTCTTTCCCAAAGTGCCTTTTTTGGCTTTTACTTATCAGGTCCACTGCTGCTAAGCGCGTCGAGGTTTGCGGTGGCCTGAATGCAATGGCACTCTGACGGCTTGAACCCCTCCACCCACCCACCAACTTGCGCTTGGTGGCTTGCCCTACCCTAGACGCTCTTGACCAACAATTTGGACAAACAAAACCGGTATGCTTAAAGGGTTTGATTCGCCCGGATGCATGTGGTAGAGCTAGAGAATTTAATGAGTATTTTTGTTGGTCAATGTGTGCCAATTGTTGGGCTAAATTTGGATTCATGTGATGTCAAGTGTTTGAGGTTTTTTTTCTCCTCTTTCATCCCAATCTTATCTCAGCTCAAAGATGCATCATATCATCCTTCAACCACAACAGGTCAATGTTTCTATTTTCGTTGACCTCCAGAACTAGAAAGCTTCTCTTAAAAAACAAAAAACTTCATTTATGTATTTCCATAGGTAACAATATAAAATACTCGATGGCCCCGTAAATTACACCCCCGAACCACGCTGCCAAGGATTATACACGATCTTGCAGTTCTACAAAGCGTTTGTTCCTGCGTCATCATCTGAGATGCCTGGGAGACGTAGCGGCCCTGCATAGACTGCCATCGCGCGCAGAGTTACATTTACTAAGAGGCCTTGCACTGCAACCAAAACCCGGGTGCCGGACCAGCAGGACACCGTTAGCTCAAGGGGTATACGTTTGCCATTTACTGGTCGGCAGATCTGACTTTTCCTTCCCCTAGTCTGCATTATAATCCCACTCAAATGACGACGACAATTCCATGGAAGGTGCTCGTAGGATTGCTTACTGCAGCATATCGCGTCACTGCACTGTAAAGAAAAAGTTTGGATCTGGCCACCATGTTGGCCTTTCATATTCATTGCGGAGAGATGGCATTTGTATGGAATGGTTGAGTCAGATGGGAAAAGAGGCCACCAAAATGGAAGATTTAATCTGGCTCTGGTGCAGATCCTCAGCGTCTTGATCGTCTTCTTGGTATTCATTCCAAGGTAATTCGTCGATACAATGGCTGCGGACTAGAGCGCGGGGCATATGGCATTACATAAGCTCGCCAAGGCCAATTTATCCGAGAGGGCAAGTTATCCCCGCTCACGTGAGTGATTATCAAATCACATGATCAGACTTTCCCACACCCAGGCCATTTTGCCAAATTCCCCAAAATTTTGGTGCGCCTCCGTCCCGATCGTCTCACCATCCACATCACCACCAAGCAAATCTATCATCATGGGTAAAGTTCACGGATCTCTCGCCCGTGCCGGTACGTCGTCGCTGCCATTCCCTGAGCGCCCTTTCATCGTTGCTGACATTTTCTCTCCAGGCAAGGTCAAGTCTCAGACCCCCAAGGTACGAACTTCTCGATGACTTCTCGACGGCCGCGATGCCCCTCTCGACGACACCGATGACTGACCATCCCGCGCTACAGGTTGAGGCCCAGGAGAAGACCAAGGTCCCCAAGGGCCGTGCTCTCAAGCGTCTCAAGTACACCCGACGATTCGTCAACGTCACCCTCACTGGAGGCAAGAGAAAGGTAAGCAAAGCTGGCGGAAGATGATCCTGGAGGCAACAGGAGTGCTGACTCCCATCTACAGATGAACCCCAACCCCGGTGCTTAAGCGAATACCTCGGCTATGCGAAAGGAAACCGGTATTGGGAGATTGGCTTACGAAACCGTTCATCGATGATGCTTGATTCAGCTATGGGAAGATGGACTAGATTGGGTCGCTTGATAGGCTGAGCCCCCTCACGAAAAAAGGAGAGGTGCGAAGAAGCACTACGGCTCCATGCGGCGTCCGGTGTCGGTTGTCAATACAACACACATTTGTTCGCAACTACCTATTGCTTGACTCGAAGTTATTGTGACTGCGACGGGAATCGCCTGCCAGAGCCCACTCTGGGCGGAGCGCAGCGCATGCGGATTGCGCGGGCGTGTTGGCCTTCTCGGAACCCGTGAATGTGTTACCTGGAATTCCGTAGACTTGGACATTTTTTGCCCCACGGCCATCCCGGCGAGTGACTCACGCCGGCCATCAAGTTTCGGATTTAAGAGCTATGACGGGCGCGGCTTGTCAGATTGCGAAAAAGCCTCCGGACACACCTCCCCTGTAATTGTCCCCGATAAGCTACTACTAAAACACGCGGGGAGAAACGCGTTTGGTGGATGTGAATGATGATATCTCTGAATTGAGGCGCGGCCATTGGTCGTCCCCCTCGAAGGTGCTTGCTTGCTTGCTTGCTTGCATGCTTCCCAACCTCTGCATCACGTGACATGTACTTTCCAACTTTGGGCGCCGCGTCGTGCCCCGCGAAAGAAGAGCTTCACCGTTACCGCGACAAGTAGCCCACCCTCACATATCCTCCCCCCGAACTGCACGCCCTTGAAACAAGATGGCCGACGAGCAAATGGACATTGACGTCGAGAATGCGTCGCCCCCTCCCCCGGCCCGCAACGAGTCGGACATGCAGACACACACAAAGGCCACGGCTGTGCGCTCCATCGAAGGCTGGATTGTAATTGTGACCAACGTCCACGAGGAGGCCGACGAGGAGGCTCTGCAGGACAAATTCGGAGACTTTGGCGAGATCAAGAACATGCATCTGAACCTGGATCGCCGAAGCGGTTACGTCAAGGTAAGAAGAAACCCTGGCCTCTACCATTGCACCGGAGCCGTCATATAAATCTGTATAATGGCATCCGTTCGCAACTTGCGCGCGTTCTCCCCCCTCCTCCTGCTGACACACGATCCCACTCCAGGGTTATGCTTTGATCGAGTACACCACCCTGGAAGAGGCCCGAGCCGCCATCGACGGCGCCCACGAGACCAAGCTGCTCGACCAGACGGTCCAAGTCGACTTTGCCTTTGTGCGACCCCCTCCGGGCAAGGGTGGACGCGGTGGCGGCCGCGGCGGCCGAAGAGGAGGACGCAGCCGCAGCCGAAGCCCCGAGGCCAAAGAGCGCGAGGAGCGTGACTGAGGAGAATTGCGCATGACTTTTTTTTTTGGGAATGAAGCGAACTTGAAAAACAAAAAAGAAAAGTTATCTATATATATATATTATATATCCTCTGATGATGGGTCAAGAGAAGAGGACAAAAAAGGGCACACAAATAGAAAAAAGGGAATTGCCGATGTGTCGAGGGCACGTCGGCACGTTTAATCTCACTCTCCGAGGTATGTTCATCTCTCCGCCTTTTGGTGTCGCTGGGCATACATCTAACAAGGCGCAGGACCAGGACTTCAAAGCTGGACATTGCTCCCCTTGCGGCCATGCAGCTGTCGCATTCTCAATCGATATTTCGGGACGAGTAGTTGGATGGCGCCGGTGGACAACTCATACTTGGCCTTCACTATGCGCTTCTCCAGAACCGGACGAGACCGCATCTTGGATGTTTCAAGACGAGACAAATATCATGAATTAATATCTGAACTGAAAGCATGCCGTGCGTAAAGCGTGCCTGACAGACAGCATAGAGGTTTCAAGGTTGCCCGTGACACGATTCAAGAACTTGTATTTCCCTACACTACCCAAATTCACCGAAACCCCCTCATCATAAAAGTTGCATGATATGTATGTACCTTTATCACGACAGGCCGACTAGGAAGGAAAAAAAAAGAATGAGTGACAAGAAAGGAACGACAATCGATCATATGTACGTTGTGCCAGAATATCTCGGCGCACAACATTCTTCCTCATGGCCACCTCCTGAGCCAGGATTCCTCCTTAAAATACCCAGCTAAACGATTCCTCAACCTGGAATTGGCCCGTTCGCCTGCAGCTGTTAGCATGGTCGTGATTTAATGACATCGCTTTCGCTTACCTGATATCCGCGCTGGATGCTCCAACCAATACCTGGAATGTACCCTCCTCTGCGATCCACCCCGGAACAGTCTCGTCATAGTATCCTACCGCATATTTGTCCAGAGTAACCGTAATGTGTTTGGTCTCGTCAGCATCAAGAGAGACCTTTTCGAACGCCACGAGCTCCTTCTCGGGACGAGGGAGGCGGCTCTTTTCGTCGCGGACGTAAACCTGAACGATTTCGGCACCAGCGCGCGAACCAACGTTGGAGACGGCCAGAGTTATCTTGATGGTGCCATTGGCGGTCAATATGCGCGGAGATACCTCAAGTCGACCGTACTCGAACTTTGTGTAGGAGAGCCCGTGTCCGAATGGGAACAGAGGTTCGATTTTGGCGCGGTCGTAGTGCCTGTAGCCAATGTAAAGGCCTTCGCCGTACAGCACCTTGTGGTTCTCGCCTGGCCAATTATGCCATGCTGGAGTGTGTTCGATCCGTTTGGGGAACGTGGCCTGAGTTAATTTATTAGCAAAAAGTCGTGGATAAGGAAGCGCATTGTGAAAACTTACCGGCAGTTTTCCGCTCGGGTTTGCAATACCGAACAGAACATCAGCCAGGGCGTTGCCTGCCTCCTGTCCTTGATACCAACCCTGAACAATGACTGGCACCTGGTCTACCCACGGCATATGGACCGGGCTGCCAGATTGGCTGACAACAACTGTTCGAGGGTTTGCTTTGACAACTGCTTCTATAAGACGATCTTGGCTCCCGTCAACGGGGAGGTCCATCGTCTGACGGTCATATCCTTCCGATTCCCATTCGGCGTCCACACCGACGATTACGACGGCCACATCCGCGGCTCGAGCAGTATCAACGGCTTCCTTGATGTAATCAACCTGGTCTTGCTCCTTGAACCCGATGCGGCAGCCTCCGTATTTATGCGTCATTCCAAACTGTTTCTGCTTTGAAAAAGGTCGCAACTCATTCGTCATTTCCACTTTGAGTTCTACAGGCTTGTTGGCTTCCATGTTGACTTCGACAAGATAATCAACGGAACCATCGAACATTGCTTCCCCCTCCTCGGTCCAATCCCAAAGGTCGAGGACCAGCTTGCCGTCAATGTAGAGCTTTCCAGGGCCCACACTCATGAAGCTAATGGTGTGCTTGCCTGTGGTGGTGGCGGTCAAGCATGTCGTCGCAATCGCGGACCACTCAGGGCCAACTTCACCAAGAGGCGCCGAATCCCAGAGGAAGAGGTCGGTATTGGTTCTGCGCTGCACAACAATTGGGTCTCCTTGGAATTTATCCCCGGCAAACCAGTCAATAGAGACACCTGGCTTGCCCGACTTTTCTGCACAGTACTTAGACGCTACAGGAAGCCATTTGTAGATATGGCAACCCTGTGCGAAACTAACGTCCTGTTCTGAAATCTTTTTAATACTCTCAAGTGGTATGGTGTTGTAGTAAGGGTTGAGACTGGCGCTGCCGCCGCCTCCTGCAATCGCGCGGTTGGCATTGGGCCCAATAACTGCTACCTTTGTTGTTTTGGGGCATAGGGGAAGAATGCCGTCATCATTTTTGAGAAGTGTGAGTCCCTCATGACCTGCTGCACGGATAAGTAGCCTCGTTTCTTCCCGATCATCTTCCCTTTCGGGCTCCTCGGGTATAATATTGCTTCCCTTCAGGCGCTTCACCAATGTGAGTACGTTTTCGGCAGCTTGATCTATCTCCTCCATCGTGAGTTTCTTTTCATTAAGAGCCGATACGACCTTTTCAAACCGCCATTTGTTGGAATTTGGGAACTCGATATCACATCCGGCTTGGATTGACTCAACTGTCGAGTTTGTACCACCCCAATCGGAAACAACGGTTCTGATGAAATTCATCAACACAATCCTTGATGGTATTCCAAACAAGCACTCACCCATCATAACCCCATTCCCCACGCAATATGTCCTTCAATGTGTGCGTGTTAAGGTCGCAGTGGACTCCGTTGAGTTTATTGTATGAGGTCATCACAGCCCATGGGTTTGCTTCACGAATGGCAATTTCAAAGGGACGGAGATAGATTTCACGAAGAGCTCTCTCAGTAACAAGGGAGTCTATTGTGACGCGATTCGTCTCTTGTTCATTAGCAACGAAATCTGGCTCTTGGTCAGCATGCCCGGCTAAAGGTTATCATTCGCGCTTGTCTTACGCTTGATGGTTGCAGCGACCCCTTTATCTTGAAGCCCCTTGATGTATTGTGCAGCCAGCTTTCCGGTGAGAAGAGGGTCCTCGGAAAAAGACTCAAAGTTTCGGCCACCAAGAGGGTGGCGGTGCATACAGACCGTAGGGGCGAGCAGCATGTCGGCAGATCTTGCTCGAGTCTCCGCAGCTAGGTGCTGCCCGACTTCATAGAGGAGTTGCTTATTCCATGTAGCTGCTAATGAAACACCACAAGGGAAGAGAGCGGCCTACGTTGTTTAGAGGCGTCCAATATGATGATGAAAGTACTGACCTTAGTACCGCCGACAAAGATGCCGCCCCGAGCGCCATTGGGCCCATCGGTTGTTTTGATGGCCGGGATGCCTTTCTCTGGAATGGATTGGGTCCTCCAAAAATCGGCAGCAGTGAGAAGCGAAACCTATAATAATCAGACTACTGCACACAGAGACCTGTGTTTTGATATCCCACCTTTTCCTTCAAGCTAAGTTTTGCCAACTTGTGTTTGGCAGACAAACGAGTGTCTTTGAGAAGTTGGCTATTCTGGTGTGTGCTATCCGGCGAGGAATACTCCGTGTCGGGGGTTGTAGGGGTATTTGGGTTTGTGTCATTCATGATGGAGATTGATGGATCAGAGTGAAGTCAACGTGAGCAACGAAAAGCAGAAGTAGATTATCTTCCCCTTGAATGTGAAGTCCGTCTTCAGTATCGGGTTCCTGCGTCAAACTACCGAAATTTAAGTGGGGGGTCACGGAAACAAAAATAGATCCTGAATTTAGAACAGAGTAGAGGGCGGGAAAAAAAAATCAATATTAAACCAAAACGAAAGACCAACTGGTACTTCACTAGTGTAAAAAAGGTGCGTGTAAATGCTTTGGTAAAGAGAAGTCGGTCGGGAAACATGCACACTAGATGGCAACTGGCGACGACTAACTTATACAGGCAATGAGAGTCTTAGTTGCCAAGGCATCAGCATCTGAGCACACCATTTGTAAATTTTCCGGCCACAAATAACCTCATGCACCTACTCGGGATACTGGCCTGAAAAGAGAACATCAATGGAGGCCTGGGACTTCCAGATTTGCCGGAGCCGGGGTGGGATGGAGGCCCCGAGCCTGCCGCATGGAGTCATGGAGGGCTTCAGGATAGCAGCCACAGCCTATTAGATGGGAGTGAGAGGTCAAGGGTAGCCGGAATACCGCCGGGCAGCAGACGCGGAGAGAGTGGAGACAAGGAATTACTGGATGTAGGCCCTAGGTGGGAGGTGCAGCTGATGAGCCAGCTAGTGCGGTTGGATGTTATAACAATACCGGTATGGACGGACCGTATGAGCGGCGGCATCCCTTAAGCGGACACTCTTCCGATCCGGCGGGCATCATCTGACAGAGGAAAGCTCTGACAGGTGACTGCTGGTGCAAGGAAGTTATTTTTCGTCATTGGTAAGTTTGATATCAACACTGGCAGTGGTGGTGGTGGTGGTGTTGTCGTTAGTGTTGGTGTTAGTGTTGGTGAGGGTGGTCTTGCAAAGCCGGGGGGGGACCAGTGAGAAAGATTGTGCTATGGCTGCCACGTTGCACTGCTGCCACGATAGTCTGATGAGAGATCTGGCGATGTGGTCAAGTCCAACGCTAGTAGACAAGGGTGGCAGCAGCGTCAGAATGGGCTGAAGACGCCTGCAATGGCTCAACGTATCGGAGGGTTGCCAATGGTGTTCACGGTACCGCTGGGCTGGGAACGTGGGAACGTGGGAACGGGGCGCAGGGAAATGGAAGCGGCTAGGTATTCCAGAACCCTAATTCTCCAGGCTCGGCACAGGTTGACCGAGTCCCAGCGATTGAGTCGGCGGTTTGGACGTTCCGTATTACTGCAACGTTCGACCAGCCACCCATGTTTGGGAAATGATGTGCAACCCGAATTGGAGGGGCGACGCCGTCGAGAGGAGACAAGCCGATGCGGTGCAATGCAGGACTTGTGCAGGCAGGTACAACAGGTACAATCGCAAAAGAAGGTGTGCGGTCCTTCGGGCCGGATTTCCTTGGGCTCGGCGGCGCGACCGGGATGGGCGAGAGCCGTCAGCCGTGTGGTTATCTCCGGGGGTGCGGCGCAGGGCTCGTCAGTCGTCAATCATGATAAAATGCATCGGCCCCGCCCTGTGGCACGAGAGATATCGGCAGCCGAAGACCAACATCTTGTCTCTGCCTATCACTCGACTCCGGCTGGCGGAGAATTCGGCTCGCTCGTGTCTGCACTGCGACTTTGCGCACCGGAACATGGTCCCTGCTGCGATTAAACGAGAAAGGGGGATTCCAAGCCAAGCGGGATTGCGGGAGTTGCAGACGGTTTTGGAAGCTCGTTGTGTTGAGATGATGGGCAATGAGGGAATGACGAGATGAGCCTAAGAAAAATGTGTGAAACAAAGTGCAATCGAACCGGGAGATGGATGACGCCCGTTCAACCAGAAAAAGGCAAACGCAGTGCGGGGTGAGGTGAGGTTTGACTAAGTGGTGTACCTCGCCTGTCATGCGAATGACTCGAGAGGCAATTGATTGGTTCATGGGTTGAAGAGACGAGATGAACTGGGCGGCTGCTGTCTCGGTTGTCGACATGACATGACGCTGTAGATACCGGGTAGGTAGTCAGATATGTGGTTTCCATGTTTCGTCTGGGGAGAGGCAGGTGCCTCAATGCCTCAAATCTCGATGCCTCAAGCCTCAGGCCCGAGTGCACATGTGAAACGAAACACCAATGAGACAATGCAGCCGCCGCTGGAGTTTTCTCGTGTTGTCACCAACCTCAACCGACTTCCTCGGGTATATTATGATGTTCTGTGATGTTCCCGTTGTCGATCAAGGGCACGGCCATGTCACGGCTCCGGTTCAGTCTAGTGCCACGCCGTTCCCGACCGATATCCGGAAGTCGGACACTCAAAAGATCAAGGATAGCTACTCGAAATAAACCGCAAATTTTCAAACTTTGCATTTTCCCCAATGACTCCAATTTCTGCATTAGAATTCTTGCGAGGCTAATTGACCGCAGAGCGCCGGGATAAACTTTGCCTGATTCTATTCCCAAACGTCATCGGCCTGTTACCGTTTCCGTCGGCAGGTACAGGGCCTCAACCAGACCAAGGAGATTTTAAAAAAAAAAATCCCACCTTAACCTTGGCGCATGGTCGCCTTGGCAGCACTACACCATGCCTCCTTCGCTCAGACGCCGTGCCAATTCGGCAATTTCTCTCCGGGAGCTCGACGCCCATTCGCGCCGTCAAGTGGAAAGCTGCCTCTCCTTCAGCAGTGGCGAGAGTAGCAGTGAGAACAGTGCCGGATCGACTCAGACTGACGGAGGCGACGGGGACCAGAGCCATCACCACAGCTGCGAATCCGACCAGGAGGAATCTTCGGACTCGAGTGGAGCCGGGACCGCCGTCCCGCCGGCCTATGAACCCGGCCATGAAACCGAAACGCTACCTCGGCAGGGACTGTGCTCGCATCTCGCCAACTTCTGGTCAACTCAAATTAGTTGCGAGGTCGATATCGACGCTGCTCGCGATCATTTAGGTACGTGCATATCTGAATGCCTGTATCATCACGACTTCTTGTGCGCAAGGCCCTTGCCAAGTGGCATGGTTCATGGTTCATTCGCGTATCTTGCCCATTTTTACCAAGTCTCTCAAGATGACCAATTGGAGGAACTGGTCATTTATTCCGAGAGAGCTCTCCCGAGTTACTATCCGAGTTGGAGGGTTGCCTCATCCCTTCATTCATGGATAAAGCCATGAATGACCTGGTGATGCTTCCTGATTTGCACACGGACCTCATGGTCCTCTCCCCAACCTGATCGTTAAGCGTTATTAGATCATTTACCCCCACGCGTGGTATACGTCTCCTGCAGAAGACGCACAGGGAATCCAGCGATATTCGGGAGTGACATGTGAAAACGCTGGTGACGACCTCTGTTGCCTCAAGAGACGATCATTCAGCGAAACGCTGTAGGTTCAAGCAAGGTTGCACAAACAGAAGCAGTTTGTGGGTGGTAGCTCTTCGACCATTTTCTTGTTATGGGTTTACCACGCTGTGCCCTTTAACTGTGGAATTTCAGCCAAAAAGCCCCTGGCTAACATTCATTTCTGACAGCGCTTGAACGGACCTTTCTTGGTTATTTAAGGACGTCAATGATGATGTCGATGATTGGCACGACAATCGCGCAACTTTTCACTGTAACACACCACGATTCTGGCTTTGGATATACGCTGGTCGGAAAACCTTTGGCGACTACTTGTTATGTCTTTTCCATTGGCACAATCCTCCTCGGCGCCGTTCGCTGCTGGAGGCACCAATACACCATAATGCACGGAAAAGCATTAGCAGGGGGGTTTGAGTTGAACGTGATTGGCATAGGAACATTTCTGGTAAGAGTCCATTCCTCTTGGTGTAAAAGCCTCTAACTTGATAGCTTCTGCTTGTATTTTTCGCATTCTTGCTAGCCATTGACATAATAAAAGCCACATCTGATGAAGGCGACATAAGCTGAGACATGATCTGAGCAACAACACAATTAAGCTCATAATATTTCTTGTTTTATCTTCGTACGAGACTGGAATATGAGTTCCACTCAGAGTCGCCAATCAATGAGTAATTGGTGGCCTCAAGGCGACTTCATGATGAGTGATAATGCATCCGTTCACCACACTCACGCTCCGACCTAATTCGGATTGGGATTACGCCTGTAATTGGACTAGGACAGGACCGAATGGATTCTGGACTATACTATTACATTTCACACATACCGCCCATAATAGCACCTATTGCCAGAGTATAACATGCGCAATAAGGGGCCCGGTATAAGTAATAGCAGACGCAGAGTAGACATCTAGCAAATACGAGAAGTTTTTCAAGTGGGGCGACATAACAGGCCGACATTACTATATATATATATATATATGCAGAGCTAATTGCGGCAAGGAAATTAGTTAGGATATCATTATACGCGAGGGGTGCCAAATATCAGCACATAACAAGAAAAGAAACAACAAAATCGAGTTTATCAAGTCGCACTATTGCCTGGCGAATTCTTGTCCCGTATCCTGCGCCTGGCGGGCCTCAAAGTTTTATGGGAGTTTGTACGAATATCTCCGGCCCTGGAAGCTGGTTAGTAAGGGAACCCAAGGCGCCCTGAGGCGAAGGGGGAACAGTACCTCAATACTAACCTTCTAATTTTTCCCAGGTGTTCCGCAGTGGGGCTTTCAGACCTATCGCGGGGTCGCTTTGGTGCTGGGTAGCCGGAGAGAGAGAGGTCTGAGATGGCTGAGTCCGAACTGCCGGATTGGGGAGATGGGTCCGAGTCGGGAACAATCTCGGGAACACTTGAAGTGGCCTTGAAGAGAAAATCGCGTGAAACTTTTGGAGAGGTCAAAGGTTGAACCGGTGGGGTGGACGGGTCGGCCTTGTCCGGATTCTTCTCAGGCGAAGCAGGGCAAGACCAAATGCTTGGCTCATTGTCTGATTTGTCTACCAGCTGCCAAGTTGATCCACCAAATGACTGTGCCGAAGGCGCCTTCACAATGGGGGTCGAAGCCTCTGTGGCTGGGGAGGATGTCTGTCCCACAGATGTGGTGCCAAGGTTGACCTTGAAGTTCTCGTGTTTATCCTCGGTGTCCAAGTATACAGTCAGTGGATCGGTGGCCGAGCCGGCGGATGGGGAATTAGAACGGGATGACATCAACGGTGGGCTGTTCACCACCGGTGGCGTATCCGAATGATTTGGCGGAGAAGGATATTCGCATTCGCAGTCGAGAGGGAGCAAAGGCGATTTTTCAGGGTTGTAGGGTTTGGGCGACATGTTACGGGTGATGAGGTGCTGCTTGCTGAGGCGGGCGAACCTAATGAGTGAGTCGTTGATCAGCATGTACGCTTTCAGCCATGACTGACAGCTTCAACTAAGCCTGGGAACGTACTGTTCCTGGGCACCCGCAGAGTGATCTTCAAGCTCGATGCTGTGCTCGCGCTTGCTGGGTGTGCTGGGTGTGCTGGGTGTGCTTGGCGTGTCTGGGCTGACGGGCGATGGGCGTGAGGAGCCGATGCCCGTGAGCATGCTCGGATCCATGGCGAAGGACGCAAGGGACACGAAGCGCGTTGAGGGGGTGGGGGTGAGTGCGTGAGTGCGTCGAATGAGTGCCGAGTGTAGAGTTTGATCGGAACGTCGAGTTGGAAGTGCGGCGAACTGACGGAATAAGCAGGGGAATATGGATACAAGAACACAGTTTATTTATCACCGTCTCTTAAAAGACTGCGACCAGGTTGGCACGACCGGATAGCGCAGCAGCAGGAAACACAGCACCCTATATAAAGAAGTTCTCGGGAAGGGGAGAGGGAGGGGGGTGGATGGTTGGAGAGAGCCCGACTGTCTGGTCCATCAACACCCTTTCCGGCAGGGGCTAGGAGGGAATGGGCAATGGGCGGCGGCTCGAAACGTGTTCCCGTTGCGCTGCAAAGAAGGAGAGCCTACGCTACGGCGCGGCCAATGCATCCATCTTGCTGATTGGGACCCAACCGCCCGGCTCATGCCAAGCTCATCCAGAGCCCCATCTCCAGGGGGGGTGGGCAGTCTGCTGCCGTGCTGCTGGGAAGGCAACCTCCTGAGGACCAATGGGCACAGCACTCAGGCGGATAAGATACCCAGGACGGTATAGGGAGGGCTTGGGGAGGCAAGGGTGAGCTGTGGAGAAGCGAGCGAACCGGTCCACTGGGCTGAAGCAAGCTCGCCCCCAGGCTGGGAAAAATGGGATTGCTCTGGAGGGAGGGAACAGAAAAGATGGACACGGACAATGACGTGGGGGTATGGACGGGTGTGCGGGAACACCGTGATGGAGGGAATAATGCCAGACCGCCGGGCTCGGGATACATGGCCAGGTAAGGAACAACTGCAAAAAAGCCTCCCCCCCCCGGTCGAGTCCTCAGATGTCCTTCTCCATGGATCTGCAAGTGACGACTATTTGTCTAAGTTGGGATCTTGAATATTGGGATCCCAGACGCCATTCGGCACAGCTGGCGACTCAACAGGCTAGACGCAAGCCAGGAACCACTTGGGGCCGCGCCAACGGACCGGCGTACGGGCTTTATGGCCTTGTGCAATTGGCCAGGTCTTTGTTTCTTTTTCGATGGGGATATTTTCCCTCCACCTCCCCTCACCTTGTCTTGCCTGGTCGACTCCCCGAGTTGCTTGGTACGGGAACATCGGATGCGTGCCAAGGTTATTGTTGTCGTTGGTAATTTTTCGGTCAGCCTTTCTTTTTTTGTTTTTTTTTTGTTCTCAATAAAAAAAAACTAGATGGATGGAACATTGAACATGCAACATGCAGGCATTGCATTCTATCACACACATGCATGACGAGAAGGAAACAAAAGACAAAAGGAAAGAAAAAAAAAAGACAGGAGAGAAAAAAAGAATATTGAAGATTAGATATTTTTTTCTTGTCCTGTCTTGTCTTGTCTTCCTCTCTCTGTTTTTTTGGGGGGTTGACCTTGTGTCAATCAGTCACCAAGCCCTGCCAGGGTCCCGAGAGAGGGTTTCCGGGATGTGAACAAGATGGCTTGCAACTAACTAACCCGGACTCTTTCCGTCCAGTTTCCTCCCCCCTTCATTATCTCGGCGGGAGCAGGTTCCGAGAGAGGAACAAGAGAGGGAGACGCAGAGAGAAAGAGGCGGCGGATGTGGCGATCCATGCTTCCACGTCACTGCTGCACCCCATCATCACCCGGAGACTTGGGGTTTGGTTCTCTCTGCAGTTGAGATTGGAGATATGGTTAAACCAGTCCCGTTACCGCCATCACACGCCCCCCTCCCCGAAAAGCCCCAGCCTCCGTGCCCTCGCTCCTCATGGCCCCCCTGCCATCAACCCTCCTTTTTGGAACGCCTCGCATGTAGTCTGCATGTAGTCTGCATATGCAACCTTTCATTTGGGACGAGGAAAAGGAAGGGGTCTGTGTGCACCCTGGGACAAATTTAAGATGTAACAAATAATAAATAAAATAAAATAAAAATAAAAATGCCTGTCAAATGGTACCCGGAGCCGTGTCTCTGGAACAAGCAGGCCAGATACGTATGCACACAGCTCGCAGATTTGTGACTGGGGTGGATGGATGGATGGATGGCTGTGTCAGGCCTGCGCAAGCCTCTTTTTACACCCTCGCAGTCGCGGGTCCATCGAGCGCCCTCGATCGGTGTCTCTGGCTGCTGCGTGCTGTTCGGAGATAGCGAGAGCGAGGAGGAAGAGGGGGAGGGCGTTAGGCGTCCACTGCTGCATCTACTTCTGCTGCACAGCAATAAGGCGTCCTTCATTCGGCTCACCGATGTGGATAAAAAAAAAAACCGGAGGGCATCACGTCAACGGCTGGCTGGCTGTACGTCAAAAAGAAAGGAAACAGTGGACAAGACGTAAAGGCCCCCCCCCAAGGTTTGGCGCTTGCGGAGAAAAAAAAAAGGGCCCAGAACTCGTCCTCGGGTTCCAGGCATCGTGTCATTTCCCTCGCTCCAATCGCCATCGTCGACAATGTCATATCGACAGTGACCGACCTGGGAGGGGCCCGGAGATCAGTTCTGACAAGGGAGCAGCATGGAAGCAACTGGGTCGATCGCTTTGGACCCTCCCCCCCGGTCACAGTGGCCCTTACAGCACCGTTCGGCAGCACCCGTGCAACCCCCCCCGGGCACCAAACACGGCCCCGTCGCGACGCCGCCCGCGCCGTCCGGCCCGGGGGGTGGGAGACAGATAGAGACAGAGACAGAGACAGAGACAGATGACGGAGAAAGAGACGGAGAAAGAGAGAGAGAGAGAAATGTCAGCCAGTCCGTCCGCCTGTCACATCTCACCTGCAGAAGCAAGACGAGGAAGTATGGGAAGAGGGGCCGGATGACGACCCAACTACCAGGCTCACACACACACACAGGCTCTCTCAGCCAGTCTCTCTCTCTCTCTCTCTCTCAGCCAGCCAGTCTGTCTGCCATCCTCGAGCGGGAGGGGCGTGTATAACACACTCCACTCACAAAATGCACTACACATGCACCATACAACAACCACGACGTAACACGCCACATCCGTCACACGCAAGAGCAAAGACATTGAGACACTAAAATATTGTCTTTTCCTTTCTTTTCCTTTCCTTTTGCTTTTACTCCTCTGTCCATGCCCCAGGAGCCAGGAGCCAGGTTCGACATTGATGCCCAAACCCTTTGCCGCGACAAGCCTCTCGGGGCTCCGGGCTCTAAACCGATGGGTGGTGGTTGGCCCCACCCTCCCCGGCCGGCCCTCTCAACTCACTCACTCGCTCGTCCACTCATTTATTCATTCATTCATTCATCCACCCGCTCATTCAATACGCCACACTGTCATGTTTCTTGTTATTCTTAATGCTTATTTTTGATTCAGTTCATTCACAGCACATTGAAACATACAACTGGGCAGTCAGTCAGTCAGTCATTTAGCCAGCCAGCCGCCAGCCAAGTAGAACAAGCAAGAACCCTGCCTTAAATTACTCTGGCCCTTCCCTTGGCACACTTGCACATGACCCTTCCTTCTCCGTCATCGCCATCATTCAGCCTTCACTTAGTTGCCTTCCCCTGGTTGCCTTGCTGTGGCGGCCCAGCAGACAGGTTCGCGGCAGCAGCAGGATCCAAGCCGGCGCCTCGTTATAGAGCAAGCCTGCGATTTGCGTCGGCCCACATCCCACATCCCACATCACGTTCCCCTTGCTCGTCTAACCAGCCAAAACGGTTCGCATACATTCACAGCCCGGGGAAACGGATGTACTAGACTTGCAACCGCAACCGCAACCGCAATCGCCGCCGTGGCCGTCGTGGCCGCCGTGGCCGTCGTGGCCGTCGTACACCCGGACATCCCTGCCCCGGACAAAAGCCAGCTGCTGTTGTGGAGCGAGCCACCAACCGTCCGGCTCACCAATCCTTTACAAACGGCGCGCTACTTCGGCTGATCGACACCACCTCGATTTCAAAACGGGTCCGGGACAGTGGGAAAATAACACCTTCGCGTAAAGCGGCTCTGGATTCGCTGCTTTGCGGTACACATAAGCCTAATCTATGTAGTCTCATGTTGCTCAACCAAGCCCCTGGTCTCTGGGCTACAAAAATAGTAAAGAACAACGCCACGGCATGCCTATTGCACAAAAAAAAAAAAAAAAAACAAGAGAATAAGAATAATAATAAATCCCCATCCAAACGCCCGTCGGGTAGATAGCTGTAGTCTGGAAGAATAACGCCAAATAATGCCCATGTCCTGCGGTAAAACAAAAATCTCATCGAGTGCGAACAAAAGACTCGGCCTGGCTTTCACAACTCATCCCGGTTAAGGTTGGGGAGCGCAACCTTCCACCATCGAGGAGCGATGGGGACGCCCAGCCAGAACTGGGAAAGACGAACCACCTCAGAACTGATAATTCGGTAACTACAAGCATCCGGAACGTTAGCATTGCCACTGGGCGTCGCGTCATACGCGGGTAAAGGGGAGGCAATCTTACATTGTCTGGGGACCACGGATCCAGCCCTTGACCACAAGCTTCATGGCTAGCTTCACGCGGGCCATTTCGAAGCGGAACGAATCCGCCGCCGAGTCGCTCTTGGGTCCGACCTGCTGCATCTTGATGAACTCAATCATGTCCGGGTCCATCTCCTCGACCTCCTCCTGAGACTTGGCCGCCCGGCTCATCTCCTCGGCATCCTGGGCCGCCGCCTTCTCACCCGCCAACTTCACTTCCATTCGGTGGCGGAACTGGCCAATTGCGTGCATCGAACTGCTGATGCGGGCGTACGTGTTGAACAGGGCCACGAGCTCCGTGCGCTTGAGGATGGGGATGTCATTGCTGTTGTTGTCGAGCTCAAAGAGGACCTTGAGCGCCGTGCCGTAGCCGGCTGTCTGGAGCTTGCCCCAGAGGCGGCACTTGTCGCAGCCGACGCAGTCCATGAGACGGCTGACGTTGCGGAAGCGGTTGCGGAAGTCCTCCTTCAGAGAGGGGCCCTCGCCGTTGACAAACATGAGGCTCTCATCGAAGATCTGGGGCACGCTGGCGGCCTGGTTGGTGACGGCGAGCACCTTGGCGCGAGTCGTGGCATCGCCTGCGGGGTCGCCGGTGCAGAATGTGTAGTCCTTGGAGTTCTTGAGATAGGGGCCGAGCTTGGCGATGGCGCGCGTGACCAGGGCGTAGTTGAAGTAGACGTTGCTGACACGGTCGGGGAACTTGTGCAGGCGGTGTTCGTAGCAGGCCAGGTTGGGCTGCCACTCACCCGTGGTCTGGTTCAGGAAGTCCCAGCACAGATGGGTGCTGATGCTGGCGTGCATTCCCGACATGACCTTGTAGAAGACACGCTTCTCGAGGCACTCGTCGTCGACCTCGAAACCAGTGTTGGCCACGAAGGGAGTGTTGGGGTTCTGGACACGCTGCTGGGCGAGCTGGTTCTGGCGGCCGGCGGCGTCGAGCACCTGCTTGAAGTCCTGGGCGGCGGGTCCGGGGGGCCACTGGGAGGTGCCCAGGTCGGCGTGGTGAGGGAACGAGCTCTTCTGGAAGCAGTTCTCGCGGTAGACGGCGTCCCAAACCTGCTTCGCACCATCACCGGCGTAGCCAGTAAAGCGCTCCGGGTTGCGCGTTAGGCTGACATAGTCTCCCTTGGAGCCTGCGCTCTCGTCTTCGGGGACACAGTAGTCGCGCTCGTCACATTCGTCGTCGTACTCGAAGACGCAGCTCTCGCCGACGCCCTCTCCCAGCGAACCTTGGAAGGGCTTGTCTGGGTGCTCGTGGGCCTTCTTGCCCGGGTGCTTCGCGCGGGGGCCCTCGAGCTTGCTCAGCTCGTGGGCGCGCCAGACCTCGGGGATGTCCTCCTCGTTGTCGAGCGTCTCGACGGCGCAGCCGATGTTGCCGCACATGCCATTTTCGTCGTTCCAGAAGGGGCACTGCTTGTGGAATAGGTTCAATCGGTAGTGCGAGAAGAAATCGGTGTTGCGGGTGAGGTCGTCGACAACGGGCTTGACACGGTCGTTGAGCTTCTCGAGCGTCGCGTACGAGGCGCAGGCATCGTCGACGATGGCCTTGGGGGAGATCTAGATTCCAGGTCCATGTCAGTATGTATTATATGGAGGGGGGATCAATCATCTGTGCGACGTCGTTGCCGCATGCCTCTCTCCGAGCGCGGCACTAGCAGAGACAGGAACCCTCCTTGACAAAAAAAAAAGGAGGCATGGGCCGATGGGCCGAAACAGACGATAAATGGAAAGGCGACGTACCGGACAACTCTCTGTGTCAGTGACACAAGAGCCGGGAGCAGCCCAGAGGGCAAAGACGGAGAGGTAAAAGAGCCTACCGGCCGACTTCATGGCTGGTCTCAGGTGGGCGACCCTACGGTGCCGCAAACGCAATGCAAGACAAGATAGATTGGATCGATACCACGAGGGTTGATATGAAGAAAAAGAGGCAGGTGGGGGGGAACTGAGGGCGCTTTAAATTTGGGGGGAGGGGGGCTTTTGGGGAGGAATGTTGAATAAAAGAGGCCAAGTTATATTAAGAGAGAGAAAGAGAGAGGGAGAGAGAGGCGCAGAAGAAGAAAACGAGTGTCTGTGAAATATTGTCCCCTTGTCTCGTGGGAGGCGCGAATCCTCTGCCGTTGGAAAGAGTGAGGCGATGCCACGAGACAAACAAAAGATGCGACGTATGGCGTTTAAGCTGGGAGCGAGTCGGAAGGTGAGCTGGCCTTACCGCATCGGGGCTGGCATGTACCTTTTTTAGGGCCCCTCCTTCCCTTTCCCTCCCCCGGGAGCTGCGGCGGTGCGGTGCGGTGCGGGTACGTCACAGTTCTGGCCCGTTCTTGGTTTGTCATCCGACTGGCCGGCACCCTGATCGAATGCTCCGGGTCGAGTCAGTGCGAGCGCTCGGGGTTAATTAGATAATCGGACGAACGAGTCGGGAACACACAATTGCAGATCACGTTTGGTCTCGCAGAAGGAGGCAGGTGAAGAACAAAAAAAAAAGATAAAAATGAGCAGGGAAATGGCGAGAGATATAGTACAATGGATGCAGCACTCTTAATTCTTCCCACGGTCGACCTAACGAGACGCTATCCAGCCAGCCAATCTTAAAAAAAAAGAGACAACTAGCATAGGATCACTTTCTTTTTTGCGCCGCTTAGAAATAATCAAGCCACGTACGATGCTTTCGTAAATCCGGCTCTGTCTGGGTAGCATCTGCCTGGACAATCCTGACTGCCGGGGCTGGCGGAGTAATTGAGCGGCAGTGCCTGGAGAAGAAGCCACGCTGGCTGTTGCTTGCTGCTGCTCTGCTGCCACTACTTTGCTGCCACTGCTGATGACATTCAAACTTCAAGGGTCCGCCCACATCCATATACAGTACTATGCACCCATCCCTCCCCCTGTCACACCGACCGACTGATGCTAATCCCTGCCGCGTACAGACTGCCTGTACGTGTACATTGAATATATTTTGGAACGACGGGCCGATGACTTGTGTCGCAGCCTGACTGTGACGGCCTGGGCTAGATAATCAAACAGTGAATATGTGACATCTCTTGTCCCCGATAATCACAACACTTGCGCGATAAGGAGAGGATAGCAGCAGCAAACCGCAGTCGCTGCATGAAGTCAGGTTGTATCCCGTGCAAAAAAAAAAAAACCAAGCAAGCAATACGAAATCTCATCGCCACTCAATTCGCCTCCGCAGACGAGCAGCCATCGACTCACACCTTCAATTGTGAAATCTGTCCTTGTTTCGCTTGGCGCCTTTCGTAAACGGCAATTGCCTGGAAAGATCGTCCATGAAATCAGACATTTTGGGGTTTGCATTTTTTTTTTAAACCTTTGATCTTACCAGCCACCAACACCATCCACTGTAAGCCGGCTCCCCCCATCCCCTAAAAAAACATGCTCGTTGCACCACCCCCCGGTCGCCCAAAAAAAATCAGCAGATGTGCACTAGGGCACCCCGGATGCTGCCGATCAGCCCAGAAGCTTGGGGCCAGACCCGAACCACGGCATTGGGCGGAGTGACTAACAGCGCGCAGCATGGGATGACATGCCGCCCCCCCCCTCCTTCACCCCCCTGGCCACCAAAGTATTTTTTTTTTTTGCTTGCGCGCTGAAGCGAGCTGAGCGTTTGCTGCGCCGCGAGTTTCATCATGGTGCCCCCAATTGGGTTGTCATGACACGATATGAAGGAACTATGACTCCCACTCGCTGACATGCCCCTCGCGGCTGAGAATTGTTTACCATTTAGACAACAAGCCTCTATCCAGACCTGGACAATTGCTGGCACCAACTACTATGCATATGTTCATGATGATGTCTCAGGCCCCTCTACACAGCATTTGACGCCTTGCCTTGAATCTCTGCTCTCTGGTCTGTTTATTCTGACATTGAATCCTCCCAATCGTAGCCTCATTGTGTCACTGCATGCAAATCATGTCCTCAAGCATTGGCTTGTGCATAACAGGCCTGTGGTCAAAGTGTCCCCCATCCTTCTCCGTGCCCTCGTCCCAGCTGCTCCCAACCAACGCCCTTCTGCCAATAGCAACGACAATGGCGACTGACAATGCCATACAGACACGCCAATAAGACGCCTAGGAAGCTCCGCCTTCCCCATCACTGCCCAAATCCCCATAAGCCCCGCATTCTATGCATCTTATACCGTTTCCCTTGCGTCATACCATCTACGACCGTGCTCGCCCAAGGCCCGTGTTTCGTACGTCTGAGTCTGGTCCACGTTTCCGCTTCTTGAGACCTGGGGCACTCCCGCCTTCCCCTTGATCGTTTCCACGAGCAACCGAAATGCCATTCCCGCCGACATGTTGAGGAGGGGAGGGAAAGAAAATTCATGTTGGAATTGGGTCCTTTTCCCTGTCTAAACGCCCATCCAATCCACCAGTTTAATAACTATGTCTGAGCAAACCACCTTGCCCCTCCTGATACCGCTCCCACCTGGATTATTCCTCGACTTTGCCAATAACAGCTATCGGCAGCCAGGTCCTCTCTTTTTGTATCGGGTCAGAACGGTGAGTACAGAGCTACCTCACCCCCCAGCTGATTTGAGTCTCGATGTGACCATTGAATCTTAGACGTTTCGACATCCCGTCCAATCCCACTCCAATTCCTTTTCACCTCCTCCCCTCTATACACACGAAACTTGGAAAACAACATGACAAGCCACCAATCTTCCTGGATTCGTAGCTTCGTTTCGACCCCACACCCCGTTGACCCCGTTGTTTAATATCAGATACATTCGAGGCCCAATGTGAAACAAGAAAAATAAAACAGACGAGGAGAATAACCTCCGGATGCCACCTGGCGCGCACTGTATCCACACTGGTCTAGAATGGTTCTGCCATGCTTCGAGTGGAAAGATTGACGGTACCGGGCCCATTTGGCCGGCCATATCGTTCCGCATTCTCTTTGCGACTGTGGTGCTGGGAGAAACGGACGCATTCGCATGGGTTGTTGGTGCCCCAGTTCAGGCCCTCGGGAAAGCTGGAGAGAGGACATCGAGAGGGGCAAACGACGACGGCAACGCGACCATGTAGGAGCAAAAAAGTAAACGAGGCAGGAAAGCAAAATCGGGTCGAGGCACGGTGGAACGGCGTGGCATGTTTATCGTAGTGAACCAGCAAGTCTTTTTTTTCTTTTCTTATATCTTAACGTGTAGACCGTAAAATCGTGAGAAGACGTAGGTTTCCCATCCAGAGCCCCGAGTATCTTGCGCTGGTACGAGTATAGGGCCCTGCCGTGCGAAGTAAGGTAGGTAGAAGTTAGGTATGTATGGTACATGCGTAATAAATAAATTTTTTTGGCCGTTGAAAAGAGACGTCGTTTACTGCGGTGGCTGATAGTTGAGTGGCCGCCTGTGGTGCGAGATATGTTAGTTTGACATTGTCCTTTTTGCAAGCCTCGAGAGACGAGACCGCCGGCGGCCGAGCGCAGAGAGGAGAGTGGTGACATACTTGAACAAGAGGATGTGCGGTTCAGGCTCGTGGACCTCGTAGTGTTCCCAGCCTAGACTCTGGAGGGAATTAGCATCAAACGCAGAAGCGGAGCTCGAGAGGGGAGCGGGGATGCTTACCTGGGTGATGCCTAGAGCTCGCCATTCCTCCTCCCACAGAAGCTTGAGGGTGCCCTTGGAGGAGTCGTGGTAGTCTTTGGGGATGGCCTTGAGCATGGCCTTGGGGAGCTGGACATGACGGTACTCATATTCGCTATCCGAGTATCTGGAGCGGGAGTGTGTTAGCACAATGGCAGGCGACCAAGCTGGCGGGCGTGGGAAGCATGTCGTACCTGGCCGAGTAGTGGATCGAGTCGATGAACTCCTCGAGGCGAGCACGCTCCGAGTCGGTAAGCGGCCGGGGAGAGTTGTTTCGGCGGCTTGCGTCGATATCCATTGTGTATGATTTGATTCTGGCAAACAGAGGGTCTGACGTGCAAGCTCGAGTCCCAAGCAAACGCGAGCGGGAGCCGAGATGAGGGGAGAGAGGGGGGAGGGGGAAAGGTCAGGCACGCGCTCGGTCGATGCGTAGATTGTCGAGTCGAGGGATGTGGATTAAATTTCGGGGGGCGAGGATGGCAGCGTGCCTCTTGGGACGGGAGGGAGCAGAAGTCGACTTTGGCCGAGGAAGGAAGACGGAGGGGGGTCGTCGAGAGCCTAGAGTCAAGCGACGCAAGGCCGACGGGAGGATTTTTGTAGGAGAGGGCTGGTTGCCCAGGGCGGTGCAAGATTTCGCGGGGGCCGACTTATTTGAGGGGGGTGGTTGGGACCAGACCAGGGCTAAATCTGTCGAGGAATGCGGTGATGGCAGGAAGACAGCGAAGTGGGGGTGGAAGGGGAGAGAGAGGGAAGGAGGAGCAGGAGGGAAAAAAAAAAAAAGAGAGGGAAAATAGGATGAGGAAGAATAGAGGGTGCACGCAGGCAGATGATGCGAGGACGAGGACAAGACGTAGCGCGGCACCGGCAAGGAAAGCGAGGAAGAAGCCCAGCCGCGGAGACGAGGTTGCGCAACGGGTGGTGGCGGTGGTGTTTACTTTTCAAGGCGTCGGTTGTTGATGGGGTCGTGGTGAATGGGCGATATGGGCGGGGGAGGGAGGACAAAAGAAGCGGGGTGGGTGGAAATAGGTTGGATGTAAACAAAATGCAAATACGGATACCCAGGTAAATAAACGGGAAAGACAGACACAAAAACAAGCCCAACAACGCCCGCAGCGCGCACAAGTAGCCACTAACTAATTCTCCCGTCGGCCTTCTGCGCTGTCTGCATCCGTAATTAATCACCTGGCTGTGTGCATCTCTCTTTTTTTGCCCCTCTCCAGCTGTGCACGCTGGCATCCACCGCCCGCTTTCACGCGAATGACTCCATCGCTGCAGGAGGAGTGGGAGGGCCAAAAAAAAAAAAAACCACGACTGGCTTGTCCACCGAAGGCGCGCCTCCACTTCCGCCTTGCTTTTTCCCCCTTCTCGATACCCGCAAAAGACCAAGAGAGAAATAAATTAAATTAACCCAAGACGCACATAGGCCAAGAGAGTCGATGCCTGTTGCCTGCTTTTTATCCCATCTTATTTTATTTTCTTTTAATTGCACTGTTCATCAGACAGCGCGAGCGAGAGAGTGAGAGCAATCAACAGGAGTCTAGTCGGTGTCGAAGCCCGGTTTCGGGACAAGGGTGGTCAACAAAAAGGTTTGCTAGCAGTCCTCGGTTGAGGGCACGCGCGGAGGATCGGCGCAAACCACAAGACGGGACGCCGTTTGACAAGCGCAAGGGGGAGGGGGGCGAGGGGGGCGATGGACTCACAGTCACACACACACGCACACAGCACACGCGCACGCTCTACTCTGTGAGAGAGCGAAGGGCGCGCAAGGTCAAAACGGGGCGGCCCTCGGGCCCTCTTCCTAGGGCGACCGCGCGCCGGCATCCGTCGTACCTAGCGCTGGCGGCGGCGGACTCCCAGGCGGCCGTTGACAAGGCCTGTCCGGTTACAGGGCGGTTTGGGAAAGCTTAAAGGGGGCGTCCGCGGTTAATTGATGGCGTCTTTGCGCTGTCCGTGCTCTCCTGGCTTCTCAGATCTCACCCCCAAATTCTTTGCGCCTAGAAAAACCCAACGGTGGGCCGATCGGGAGACCGCCCTATGCCCCGTGAACCAGTCTCTGGCTGCCGTGACGAGACCTTGCCACTGGTTGCCGGGCGAGGTTTCGATTGATAGACAGGAGGACTATGGGCGACCTTACCGGGCCAGAAGCATGGCTTCCCGAAGGAACCCCTACCCATACTCACCCGTAGGTTTAAACGGCATTGTGCATGCCTCACGAACGGCTATAACAAGCCGTTTAATATCGTCGCACGTGGCTTCAAACGCAAACTCCCTGCTCTCAAAACGGGTATCCACAGCCGCCTCAACGGACAACACGATGCCAGCAAGAGAAGAGAAACAGAAAAAGAAAGGAAACGAGAACCTGTCATGGACAGAGCTGGACATCATTTCCACTGTCCTGTACCATGATGTCATTCCTGCAAGGCCCATCTCGCCTGTGAGGTGGGATAGTGGTATCTATCCTGCATTGGCTAGCAGGACCCATAAGCTGATGCTTCTGCTCAAATTTCTTTTTTTTTTCCCGCACTTTTCTTTGCGTGGAGATAGAAATGGCTTGCTTCTCCGGACGGACCTGCGCGGAATTCACCGATGTAACCCATCTGTATGCATCGCAGGGAGAAATGACACAGGCACGAATGTGGTTTCACCCACAGTATCGTTTTCCAAAAGCCTCATGCTACAATTAACCCCAGTGTTAAATTAATTCTCAACAATCTTATTCCATATTAACTCCTTCATGGCATTGCATTTTAGTTCTCCTACTCTGCACATTGGTTTTGCTCTAATCCGGCTTCCTCGTCTTCGAGACGTGCATGCGAGCCAATTCTCTCTGCGTTGCATTCTTCAGGTCGCTTTTGTTATTTGTCTACCGGTTTATGCTCCGACAAACCCCGTGCTTCCACCACGCCCGATATGTTCCAATTCCATGTCTGTTTTCGGCCCGCCTTTTATTGATACCCGTGATCCGGCCATCTCAATTGACTGGCGGAGAGCCGACCGAGACATCCGAGTGTTCACAATGCCAACATACCCGGTCATTACCGGATAGTCCGGCGATGTAATGCTATGGAACTGGGCAATGGCTAACTGCGTCATCCTATGACATCGACAACTTCAGATCCAACGCGAGGTCTACATCATAGTCCGAAAGAGGAGACAAGGATCCTTCAGGGGTTTGTCAGAGCCCAAAGAGAGAGGACTTTGCACTCCCTCTTTCTGATTCGTTCAGCGCAACATGATTCACCACGTTGCCAATCTTCACCTTGATGCCGGTCACGTGAATCTCCCACGTCTGAATATCAGAAAACTTGACTTGATTAAACAACTCTACAGTTTCGGCCGAGGCGTTGTTGTCGGGATGATCGAATGTCCACCCGATGGAGACGTGAAATGCACTCCCAGCAGACGCCGTCTGGTTCGTTTTGTACAGTAGAGATTGGCCAAAGGCCTCGGCAACGCTGTTACTGCGCGTGAGAAGGCTTACAAGCTCTGGGTTTGGGTTCTTGATACCATCCTCGTCGTACTCTAGCGGATGGCTGGCTACGCGAAGGACAAGAAATGTGCGGTTGGAATCGGGCGATTTGAACCACATCAACCCCCGAGGGCGAACGGCAAATGACGAAGTCGCAGGAGCACGGAGCTTCTGGGTGACCTTCTCCAAGAAGCCATCTTTGTCAGAGGTGGGGAGGGACAGAGGCCGCGACAGGCTGATATGCAAGGGGAGTGGTGCACCGAGATCGCTGGTGAGGAAGTTGTGCAACTTGGCTTGGCTCAGACGGGCTTGGATGTTGGCAATGAGGTCAGATAAGATGGCATGCTGAGTGGCCGTTGGATGCCCTGTATGGTTAAAGTTAGCATAGTCAATTGATAGGGTGGGACGAAGGCACTCACACTCCACATACAGATGAGTAGGCCAATTGCCAACCACATGAGGAACCTGCCGGCGACGTCCGTGGTGCAGGCTAGGGTCGTCTATGACGCTCTGGCGAACAGTGGAGGCATACAGGTCATGGAACTGCGATGGCAAGGGGGGCAGATCCGAAACAGCCATGGTGGCTGTGTTGGATTTGGCTCCCGACCCGGGCTCGTCATGAGACCGGTGGTCCGAAGTAGCATCGGAGGAGTGGGCCGTCCGACTCGCAGTGGCCTTGCGGCGTTTTGACGGCGGTGGCTCAGGGCCAGATTCGGAGTCGGAGGACGAGTAGTCGACCAGAGCCATTGGTCAACAGGATGCGTGGCGACGGCGGCCGCGCGAGTGGCCCTGACGAGGCTTGGACGGGAAAGAAAGGCAGCCCGGGTGAGATCCTAGGTGAGAGCTGGTTCCTGCATTCGTCGTGTGTCACGGTCTTTTGGGAGGGGTGGGGTTGAGTTCGATGCTGGTTGGGCGGTGGTGGAGGGAGAAGGGCTGCGCGGGCAAGCCGTGTGCGGGAGCCTCAGCTCGCTAACGCCATCGGTGCATTGTTGGGGTGGATGTTTTACTCACGTCCCAAACCAACAAACGGACGATTCGAGACTACATAATTTCGGCGCTGGATCCCATGACAATGGATACTAGGAAGCGCAGACCAAGACATGCTGCGCAGCATTGAAGTGCCGACAGTAGTGTATTAGTGCAGCAGGGTCCGTCCATGGGCCAGGGCGGTGAAGACGTTATAGAGGACGGAATTATCACCACCGGCCCCTGTGCATAATTAGCTGGATTAGCCCGACATGAGCTGGGGAGTGAAATGAATGGATTCAATGCTTGGTCGGGATAACTTTTGATGGCAAGGGCTGCCAAAGTTTCGCTTTTGGACGAGCCCAAGGATGCAAGTGCATGCATTCGGACTGGCACATTGCGAGAGGGGTCCAAGGCGGAGCCCCCACTGCCGGCGGGTGGCCCGAACGATAGCAGGTTCCTGCAGTTGGCGAGCTTAATGCCACACACAGTCGAGCCTTTGACGTGTGTGCGTGCGTGTCCCTGGGCTTAGCTTGGGGGCGCTTGGCTCGGCGGGACGAGAGGTTCCACTGAAGAAGCTGGAAGGCTTCTGGGCGCCAAGGGAGTTGAAACGTCCATGGGTGCCACGCTTGATCTTGGCCTAGTTTGTTTGGTCTCACTGACTGGGACGACTGGGACCACTCAATGGCCCCGAGGCATTTGGCGAAGAAGGAAAGAAAGAATACTGACGGCAGGCGTACCTTGTCGCGGCGATCATGTGGTGCCGGCGAGTCGTTTTCTGCTTGGCTTGTGACTTGCGAGTCGGGGTCCAGTGGGGTGGGTTAGTTGCTTGGGCTCATGGCTGCAGAACAGGCCCAGCGCGGCCTCAAGGCACCGATGGCAGTTGTGGACAGCCGTGGACAGCCACTGACGATACGGAAGGCAAAGTTGGATCAGAGATACATCATCAGGGCCGGTAGTTCCGGTGGTGTGGGCGAGGTAGCAGACGACTGGATGGAGAACGGCTTCATCGGACGAGGCTTTATCTATTCGTTCGTATCATGTATCCAGGTATTTGGACCTGGGCCCTGTCTTGGGGCCTGTCTTGCGTGCCTGGGCCTGGATAGGCGAGTGGTTTCTTTATCGGGCGACTAATTCTAGGAAGGGAAGTCGACGAGTTCTGGGGCACGCATGGCGACGACGGCAGGCGTGTGGGATTGGATGAAATGGGATGGATGGCCTGCCATGGCTGCCATGGGAGGGAGGGGCACCATGGCTAGCTCCAGTGGTGCGGACGGCGTATTTTTGGGCACGCAGAGTGGATGGTGGGTGGTGGGTGTGCGTGCGTGCGTGCGTGTATTCTGGTGCGCTCTGGTGCACTCTGGTGTCCGTGTTGGAGGTGTTTAGTGGACGGTGGTGGATGGTGGTGGATGGTGGTGGTGGTGTGTTACCCGCAAAATAGAATGGGAATGCAATGTGAATGTGAGTGGAGGTCAAGGTTGTCGCGATCACGAGGAAGCTTTGTTCACTTCCCGTGCCCGCAGCGGGCCAAGATCCAAGGAGCCGGGGCCGGCGGACGTGGAAGAGACGGGGAAGGTGTGTCTGTCGTGTCCGCTGCTATGCTGCTATGCTGCCATGCCACCCACCATTTCCATGTGCCTACCTTGTCACCTAGTCTGTCGCCTTGTCTGCGCTGCCGTCTCGTTGACTCAAACTCGACACATAAGACCTGCAGCCTTCCCACCCCTTGCGTCTCTGGCTTGACCTCCTCGTTCACCCTTCGCTACACGAGTCAGAACATTGCTGCTGCGATCACTATTGCCATTGCTTTGCTTTGCTTTTTTTTACCCGGCCACTACAACAGGGCGAACCATTCTTTATTTTTATTTTTATTCTGGCCCTCCCCTCTCACTGTCCAACCCCGCCAAGCCAGCCTACTGGACTGGTGACTCTACTTACTGCTCACACATTTGGACTTCCCGTCGTCGATGAACTAGCAGCTTGTTGTCCGATCCAACCAACCCCGCCCAACACTCAACGCGCAGAGCAAGGAGAGCAAGGACAGCAAGGACAGCAAGGACAGCAAGAACAAAACGACATCGAAGCACCTGGACAGACCCATCTAAAAACACCTGGCTGGCCGATCTGCCCTCTATCTTAAGTCATCCCGCATCCTTTATATCATCAACGCCATCATACCGTTGCCACCATGCAAGAATCCAGCAGCGACAAACAATGGGTGAGTTTGGCGATCTATACTTCCCTAGGCCCCGGCCCAGTCTTTGTTTGGCCCAGCACCTCGCGCCGTCCCAACCCAACGTCATTTTGTCCAACCCCGACGGTGTGATAAACGTCAGGGATCAATGGACCCTTTTTTTCATCTTCGTCTGCTTTGCGTCAATGCGGGCCCGCCCCTCACCCAGGATCCCTAGTCCTGGGCCCATCTCGACACTGCCATTGGCATGTGCCAGCGCAGCACCACCCAGAGAGCCAAGATACAGTCGTCAATGTACGCGCAAGCGCGCCGGCGATGCTGGCAACACAGCCCGAACCCTACTTTTTACGCTTTCTTGGCTTTGGATTGCTTGACATATAACTGACTCTCAACTCGTAGGCGCAGGCTTACATTCTGGATCCTCTGACTGCCCCAGAGCCCAGCCAAGACACAGGCATTGCATCATCTCACAACCTCGCTGCCAACTTCAAAAGAATCAGCCTGTCTGACAACAAGTCAACATCGT
This sequence comes from Calonectria multiphialidica, assembly GCA_020623665.1. Taxonomy (NCBI): domain Eukaryota; kingdom Fungi; phylum Ascomycota; class Sordariomycetes; order Hypocreales; family Nectriaceae; genus Calonectria; species Calonectria multiphialidica. Next base: position 35,473 of record JAHVYC010000046.1, on the reverse strand, counting down.
CAAAGGATTCCGCCGACAAGAGGACGCCCAAGCACCACTCTCGCCAATCCCGCGACCTTCTGACGCCTCCCTCGTCCGCAAGCCCCTCCCGCTCCAGCTTCCACCCATCGAACCCTTTCTTCTCGGCCAGCGAGGCGTCCAGCGTCATCTCACCCCCAAGATCCCCGGCCAGATCCCCCCGTGGCGCCCCCCGCAACTCCCGCCGGTACCCTCCCAGCACATCCGTCAACCGTTCGGCCAGCGCCCGGGTTCCGCACCTGGCCCCCAACCGCTCTGAGCCACGACATCATCGCAGCCGCAGCACCGGCAATTGTGACCTCGCCCGTAAAGGATCAATTAACCAGCGTTTCCCCGGAGATATGAGCCACCGACCTCTTGACGTCCTTCGGAAGGAGGCCCGCGCCGCTGACCGGTCGCCCCACCTCCGGCGGAAGTATTTGCCCCACACGGACATCATTGACGCCCTCGACACCATCGGCGGCACCTATCATCACGGCGGGCCATACGATGCCACCCTTGCCAGCCGCAACCGAAATAATCTGTACTCGCCTGTCGCTGCCGTTGAGGAATCTTCCATGGAAGCCATCCGGGCCACCCCGAGAGAGTACTTGGAAGACTCAATGCGTAAAAAGGTGCCTCTGCAGGGTACCGCTGTTATTCCCAGCGGCTCGGAAGACTTCCGAGGAAATGTTATGAAGTACGAAGAAGGTGCCGACCTGATGCGGGAGCCAGATGCTGAAGGCGGAGCGTACAAGCGCTGGGAAGATATCGTGAGTAAGCCCCGCCTCTCAACAACCTGCATTTACTAACATTGAGGTAGACCTATCATCCTGATGATCTCAAGGGCAAAGGACCCAATTTCGAGTTGGAAAGAGACTTGAAAGAACAGAAGCGTCTCGCGAAAGGACAGCCTAACGAGTACGAATTGGCATCACAATCAGCCCGCCCGTTGAGCTTCCACCGTGGCCTCGATGATAATGATCCTGCCCCCGTCGGTGGTATTTCAACCTCTACAGCTATTGGCCGCCACAACTCTACCAGCAAGCGATTGAGCGAGGGATTCAAACGACGATTTGGAAGCATCCGCCGCAAGAAGATGCAGGCTGTATAAGAACAGACTTGATTGATTTGCTACAAGCACAATCTTGGAGATGTGTTGGGCGTTTTCTTCTTCTTAATTTAGCAACTTGAGCTTACCGCAGAGATGGGAGCCTTTTTTTTTTTTTTGGATTTTGGATTTTGTTCTTTTTTGGATACTGTATACATAGAATGAACATGATTTGACGTTGATAGAGATGGATATACCCGGGCACGCGGTGTTTTAGGCTGATAGGGTTGGCATCAGCAGACCGCTGTACCGGGAATGGATTTGATGCGCAGCGACGACGAGACGGTGCCAGACAACAGCTCGACCCCCCAAAAATAGGTGTGTTGATAGATATTACATACAATGATTGATGTATTGGTTCAAAAATCTTTGCTGGGGTGACGGGTGATGGGCGATGAAGCATCCTTGTGATTCGTAACGTGTTGCTGGGGATTTTCGCATGTCTTGTACGGAATACCTGCGACATGTTGCAGGTTTGACACGGTCGATGAGGGCGAATCTCATCAGTGATGGCATGAAACAAATCATGACCGGGACTTGTCTATAGTAATTGCCGAATGATGTGTACAGAAACGCAGGTGCACTGTTATTGACGGGGGGAAAATATGTAACCCAGCTGAACTTTTTTATCCTATTTGCATCCTTGTAGCAAATACGGGCGAACTGCCATTGCCTACTTCTACTTGAGCTGCCTATGAACCATCCATGTCTGACAGCTCCCTAGACAGGAAGCAACAACTACAACGAATGCACCCGCTATAGCCCCCCCCTTCCCTCCTAACAAAAAAATAATAAAAAGATTGATGCTCTCGTTTAATAGTACGCCAATCCACTCCAACCAAGCAGCGCCTCGAGCTCTTCCCTCAGCTCTCCCACGCCGTCGTATCCGCCCTTGCCAGCGATCTCGGCACGTTTGGCGGCGGCGATCTCTGCCCAGCGGGCCAGGACAGCTCCATCGACAATGGTGCGTCCGGCGGCCGTCTCGACGCCGACGGCCCGCGATGTCTCGGGCAGGCGGTGGGCCTTTGCGTTGAGACCACCGTGGGGGGTCAGAGCGGGGAGAAGCTGGTTCGTCACCGAGAGCAGGCGGCGGTAGGTGGTCTCAGGTAGCGGTACCAGTGAGGACAGGTGACCCGACGGCGAGGCCAGCAGGAGAATGTGTGGTGCCGAGTCTGGTGTCGGGTGTGTGGGTGGTAGGGTGCGCGGGAGGAGGAGCGTACATGTGGGCGGGTTGGGGGTGACGGAGAAGGAGGTCCGGTGGAGGAGGAGGTGGCCCTGGAGAGACTTGGGGTCTATATTTGTGGTTAGTAGACATGATACGAGACCGGGCTTTGGGTTACTCACGTTCGGGATTGAAGTCAAGGATGTGCAGGTCGCCGTCTGCGTCTGCGGCAACAATGGCCAAATCCTCGCCATCAGGCAAGAAGTCCGCCACGAGCAGCGGCAGTCGCCCGTTGCTTTTGCCCAGAATCTTGAATGTATAGGGCTCCTCGGTGTATCCAGCAAACCACACCCCCTTAAAGGCGTCGGCCATCAGGCACAGTCCTGTCGAGGGCAGGGTACGAGCGCTTGAGACGTGGCAGCTCATATCAAGGAATGCCACGGGCAGCAAGGATCCGTCTTCCTTGAGACCGCGAACCATGCACTTCTGCCCCTGGGCCACTAGCATGAGACCCTGAGCGCCAATCTCTGATAGGGCTGTGACACCACCTCGAGGGATATCCTCACGCGCAATGAGCTTGAGGCGCTTGTTCGTCTCGGGGCGGCCTGGCTCAGGAATAACGGTGACAATGTCAAAGACGTGGACGCGGCCGCGGATGGGCAAATCTTCACCCTTGGAGACAGCAGTGCCGACTGCCAGAAGCATGCGGCGCTCCTTGGTCTCCTCAGATAGTTCAAGGTGCAGAGTCTTCATGCACTCAATGGATTCGCAGGCCTCTAGTTCGAGATCGTGGATAACTGTCCAAGTGACGGGGCTGATGAGCTTCAATACGCCACGCGCCATGGTGGGTGGGAATGGGATTGTCTCCTTCGACCATTCCTTGTGGTAGTCATCGTCGCGGGGCAGCTCAAAGGGCTCGTATGACATGCAGCCTGCGATATAAGTGCCAGTGGGATCGTGATATGCTACACCACGCACATCCTGGTTCAGAGGTACCTTTCTCACTGAGAGGCCTAGCTCAGCAAAGTTGGTGTCTGGTGGTAGCTGCGTGACACGCGCGATGCCCTCGTTGTCAGCGTAAATGAAGCCTCGGTCACATCCTTCGGTGTGGAATGGGCTCATGCCCCGTACGCCGAGGCCTTGGAGGCCAATAACACGGGGGATGCTCTTGCTGGACTTGATGACGAAGCTTGGCGAAGGTCCAGGCAGGAAGACTGTGCTGTATCCATTCACGTTGGCGCAAGCCCGAAGAGGTACGAATCGCGTCTGTTGGACAGTATCATCACCCGTAGTTTCGACGGGGGTCGCTGCTAAAGCCGCATTGGAAGATTTCTTGAAGGAGAGTGATGTTTTGAGTGAGGGCTCAGTACCCTCCCGCTGATAACGGACAGGCTCATAGATGGTGAGATCGTCGGTGGGGTGGCGGAGCTGGAACAGTTAGTTGCCTACATCACCACTCAGGGCCAACCGTAACAACTTACGATGAGATATGGAGATTGCGACACAGCGTCTCCGAGGTCAGCAACCATGATTTCAGAGAGCGTCTCACGAGCCATGCCTCGACGAAGGACATAATTAGGGGAAAGGAAAGGGGGAATATGAGACAAGCCCTCTGTGACATAGACGGGCTTGGATAGATCAGGAAGTGCATATATCTATGAATTGTTAGAAAAGTCCACAGTGGCTGAGACGAATCGGTAACAAGCTTACATAAAGAGCCCCAGTTGAGCTCAACAAGAACATCATGATCTTGGCCTCGGCCCCGGTATCTGAACCCTTGTCGCTTGGGGTAGTTTGGAAGGTGCCTTTGGTATCGGTGTACAGGCATCCAGCTTGCCACTTGGTCGTCAGGAGAATGTTGTCAGTCTTTTCAATCTCTTCCAGTTCATTGTTGCTGTCAATTTGAGCAACAAAGGCGCTGCTATCATCTCGAATGAGCAACAGGTAGGGGTCCGCGATGCTTGCACTCGTAACTCTTGGCTCTGCACCGGTCTCCTCGTCGAGCATCGGCAGAATCTGAATCAACCCGAGATCTAAAGCCTGTCAGTACTTCTTCTGCCGGTCATGATACAAAGTCTAATCAATCTCACCTCCATCATAGGACCGAACCTCAGACTTGAGCACTTGAATGATTCGCATCTGTTTGCCCATTGTTCCGGCTTCAACAGTAAACCCTGCCGCTGGGTCAAATTCGGTCTCCTTCAGCGTCTCGAAGCCCGCGGCCGTGAGTGCATACACATCCGACGTCTCATAGCCGTCGAGGTCCACCTTGGCCACAATCATGAACTTGTCGTACTGCCCAAACGTCTCATAGTCGCTGTCTGCAGCCACATTGGCACCGAGCGACTTGGGGATTGGTTTCTTGACAGACATTGTCCAGAACCCTCGTGCTTCGGGAAACTCAAAACGTCCAATGATTTTGGGTTGGATATTGCGGTTGATAATAGCGAGCGAGCCTGCATTGCCGCGGCCAACGGCGCAAGCAAGCTGTAAATCGGACACGACACCATCTGATAGCTTTGCCTCTTCGCTATCAGGCAGAAAAGACGCCTTGCCGCTGGTCAAGGACTGGATAGGGGCGATGCTGAGCAGGGTATCATGAATGCGGAAGCTCAGTTCGCCTGATTTACCTGTGCCATTTAGGGCCTGAGGCTGTTTTACAGCTGCAGATTCGGTTCCGTACAGGTCGTCGTCTTCGTCGTCCTCGTCGTCGTCAAGATCCAAGTCTTCCACATCCAAGGCCAGATCTGGGTCAACAACTCGAGCCTTTCGGCGCTTTTCTTGCCCTTGTTTTCTAGACCATCCCAAAACGACGGGGTCCCCAGTCTCACTTCCAATGAACATGGTTGTTTTGCCTAGTTTTGATGTGCAAGAGGCTCGACTCTTGACAAGGCTTCCTCCACTCTCCGTGGGTACCAACTTGATGCTAATGCCAGAAACAGTGCGACCGTCGATGCGGAAAGACACTATGCCCAGTCGTCCATCATTTAGAATCAACAAAAGTTCCCCATTTTCTATTTGAAGCTGCTCGATGGTGCATCCCTCCAGCCGCAGGTTCAGGTCGGCCTGATCCGTCAAGCTAAAAGATGTGATTTGCTTTGCCATCGCGTTAACTGCGACACCATTGGCCTTTCCAGACTGATCGACGTGAATCAACTCATTTTGACCAACCAAGAGAGCGCCTCCAACTGGCGTGGGGAGCGCAATGACCCTGAACAGATCCCTCGGAAGATCCGTGACGGAGAGGATAGTAGTCGAAGCACGCTGTTGCAGGTCCAAAGTGAACACCTTGTAGGTAAGATGATCTTTTTGGCCTAGTGAATGGGCGCACGATTGACTGGAAGAGAGGATACCAAAGGTGGGCTCTCTATACTCATGCAGAAATGCGAAGTGCACGGGGTGGAGCAAACTGGGATCTAGCAGAGGGAGACGAAGGACAAAAGAAGGTGTATACGCTGCTTCTAGACTGTCGCTATCTCCATTGGCGACTGCAGTGGACTCCTTGACAGGGCGCGGCCCGTCGAGGTCCTCATCCCAATCGTCCATTTCCAAGTCCTCTTCCGACTGCCGGAACGGGAGAATGGCGAGGTTCCGCGACCCAAACTTGAAGGCGGCGCATCTGCTCCCAGGATCGGCCTCAAGGTAGTTGGGGTACTCGCCAAATGGCACCTCCCAGGGCGCGCCTTGCAGCTCATCTTTTTCGTAGTAATGGATCGAAATGGTCTCGAGCGTGCTCTTTTCCGGATCCCACTCCGCAAGGCACATCTTAGCCGCCTTGTACGCCAACAGAAGCGCCTCACCCCCCGATTTCGTATTTTTAATCTTGAGCCTGGCCAGGCCGCTTATGGCACCGGCTAAGGGAATCTCTGTGACCAGCACGAGCTTGGTGTTGTTCGTTCGGTCGGTGCGCACGAGCATCGACTCCCCGCCGAGGAAAGACGATTCGAGACCGTCATCGTCGTTTGCTCTGAGATCGAACTCTGGTTCAGATTTGGGTGCTTGCTCGGGTTGGTTCTGGGCGTCGAGCTCGGCGGATATGGCCTTGGTGGCAAAGATTTGTAGCAGCGAACCCTTTGCGACGACGAGGTTGGTGGCGGTGGCCGACGTGAGAGGCAGGCTCAGGGAATGGGTGACGGCTGAGGGAGCCGCGAGCTCGGTGTAGGCCTGCATTTCTGCAAGACCATGCTTTCGCGGAGGGAGATTGAGCTCGAGCTCTGTTGGAATTGGTATTCGCTGTTGACTGATTGGACGTCGTCGTCGTCGTCGTCGTCGTCGCAACAGCTGCAGCTTTGTTGCATGTCGCGAAGGCGCCAGGCTCGAGCTTCTCGTCGGATCAAACAGCTTCCGGCCTCCGGCGCGGTCGTTGCTTCAGGTACCTCCAGAAGCTCCATTGCGGGCCAGAGCCCATCGGCCTAGGCCCTCAGGTCCCTAGAACAACGCCCCAGCTAGCGAATCGGACGGCGCCAGGCATGGCCTAGCTTAATGCGTCAGGGGTGCTTTTAGCGTCGCCTCCACCTTGATTCCTGGCAAAGCCCAATCGATTGCGTCACGAAAACACACACCTGCTCCTCAAAGCAACTCTGGGGATGCCTGCATTGCTGCCCTTGCCTCGTCAATTCTTGTGAACAGTGCATTTACAGCATACTTTTTGCATCTTTACCGATAATCGCATGGCTTTCATGCCTAACGACGACGTCACTTGGCAACGCGTCTCTACACACCCAGTGTTTTAGTTCTCGTATCGCATCTGAAGCTACAAGTCCGGAGCTCGGCTATCACATCCCACAAATAACAAAAGGCACTTCGCCCCGGTGCCTGAGCTTTTCTTCCTACAAATCTCTGCTTCCCTTGCATCGAAATTTGAGACTTGCACCTGCGCCGCTTCTCGATTTAACGCACCCTTCAACATGGCCCCGGCAGGCCTTGTTCACACCAGTCTTATCTGGGTCGCTTATGCCGTCGCCGTCGTCCTCTGCCTGATCGCCGCCATAATCACCACTTTTACCTGGCAAACGCCCCGAGACCGATCCGCCGTTGTCAGCATCGTCGCCATTATTAGCTTGACGTCTCTGCTCGCGACCGTCCTACTACTCCCCGTCGACATTGCCCTCGTTTCTGCGACCAGCTCCCCGTCACTAGGCGCCAAGAAGGATTGGGCGACTCCCGAACGTATCGACGAGATACTCTTGACCCTCAAAATCGTATATTATTCTCTCTACAGCTTCGATGCCTTGCTGTGCCTCATCGTAATCCCCTTTGCCTACTTTTGGCACGAAGAATACGATGAGATCGAGGTCGAAGAAGGTCGCACACTTGCCAGTCGCTTCTGGGCTACGGCAAAGTACACCATCTTCTTCATCGCGTTCGTCGTCATTCTATTCCTCCTCGGTTTCTTCGTCCCGGCCGCTGGCGACGATTCACAAGCCCATTGGGACTTGGACTACTTCAAGAAGCTCATCTCTCAGAACCATGGAGAAAAGGCATTGACCTTTGCTCTCGGCCTTCTCGTTACGCTCGGAATCCTACTCTATGTTGTCTACACCGGTGCTGGACTCGCGCTTCTCCCCATCTCCTTCATCAAGTCGGCGCCCTCAATCTCTGCCCCACAGCTATCCGAGACAACCGCGTCGCAGCTCGAACAGAATCGCGAACGCCAGCGACAACTCGAAATGCGCAATACGGGTCGCCAGGAGGGTATGTCACGAAAGGACAGGCGAGAGCTGGACGCTTTGATCAGGGAAGAACAGACGTTGGTGCGTCGAGAGCGGTTGGCAGCGGAAGCCCAGGGAGAAGGCAAGAGCAAGATTTACCAGTTCTGGCTCAAGCTCTGTGCTCTATTCCGGCCCATCAAGATGCTGGGTGGTATCCTGCTGCTGCTTCTCTCCGTCCTCATCTGGGTCTCCATGCTCATCACTGGGATTGATAAGGCCAAGAATTCCATTTGCAAGCAGAAGTGCGGTTACATTTTGGGACAGATCCACGTCTTTCAGCCCATGAACTTCATATTTGTCAAGGCCGCCAAGGTTTTCCCCATCGACTATGTTCTCATGGCTCTTTTGGTTCTCTTCTTTTTTAGCAGCTCTATCTCGGGTGTTGCGACGGTCGGCATCCGCTTTCTCTGGGTCCGCATTTTCCAGATCCGCAGGGGTCGAACCGCGCCGCAAGCGCTCCTCATTGCGACAGTCATGCTGGGGCTCATCATCCTTGCTACAAACTACGGAATTGCCATGATGGTTGCTCCTCAGTACTCCATTTATGGAACACAGACCTTTTGTGCAAACGAACCCGCCTTGCCAGGTCTCCAGCCCAACTGTCGAAACCACAAGGACCTGATTCAGCCCTGCTCGGAAATGCTCAAGTACAAGTTCGCCAAGGATGTCTGTACTCCTTCCATGATGTCTACCTTTTTGAACCGAATCACAATCACGTGGCCATTCTTCGGCCTCATCGATTTCTGGGCGCAATTTGCTTTCCTGGCCATATTCCTTGTTGTCTTCATTACAAGCATTTTCCGCACCCCCAAGCTGAACATGTCGGAAATTGACGAACAGGCCGAGGCCGACGAGGAAGAGAGCTTACTTGCTACGACCGGCAGGCGTTTCGGCGCCACTTGGCAGGACGTTAGAGGCAAGCCCGGGTCTAGAACTAGCTCGGGCAGCAACGGTAGGAATGGGTCACGATCCACAGAGGTCTGAAACGAGCATTTGGGTGGTACCTAAGTAAAGGAATGCGCAAGCGGTGCGGTTGGGTTTTTTAAACGGATATAACTACGCATGGACTTGGGTTCGGAGTTGAAGCGAGGATTTGGGCACATATTTTTGGGTATGCGTTGTGCAACTTGCATTTTGAGGTTGCGGAGTCGGAGGCTTTCGTCACATAGTACTGGATTAGGGATATCAGATTGACCTGGAATTTGAGTTGCTTTTTGCTTTTTTTGTTTATGACGCCCCAATAGCCACTTTTCTCTTTTCCTGCTTCTTGTCCCGCGTGAACTGCACCGCTCTGTGACTGCGATCGTCAAAGCTGGCTTGCGGCCCAATGTGCATCTCTCGCCAGCACCGTGCACAGTACGGGTCGTCATCGCAGCCCAGGCACCGCAGCGTAGCATCCTCGAGGCATACGGTGCACCAGCTGTCCACATCATCGTCGGTGTAGTTGGTGCGCGAGGTCAGGCGCTTGAACTTCTTGGCTTTAGATTTAGACGGCGCGCCGGTAGGCACGTCTGGCAGGTTGAGCACGTCGGCGTTGCTGGCCACGCTGGAGCTGCGCAGGGCGGCCATGCGCGCAGTCAGGTCATCGAGGTCGGTGCTGGCCGCGCGGGCGGTGCGCTCGGGAGGGGGCAGGTCCGCGAGGTCTGAAGGGAGGTCTGGGAGCGAAAAGGCCGAGTCGCCTCCTTCTATGGAGGGGATGGGCTTGGATGCGTCGGCATCCTCAGCTTCACCCTCGGAGGGTTCGTCCTTGGAGTGGGCCGCTTCGATTTCGAGCTCGTCGCGAAACCTGGCCAGGACATCGTCGATTTCGCGCTCCATGCCCTCGTCGTCTGAGTCATCCGGGTCAATCTCCCTCTCCTCTGGCCCGGCTTGCTTGGCGTCGCCATCGACATCCTTTGGGATCGAGTCGGCCAGCTCTTCCAAGAGTGCCTTGACCTGGGCATCACTGGGCTCGACATGGAAGCCCTCATCGGGACCAACGTCGCCCAGCAACTCTTCCAGAATGTGGTCATCAGTTTGGAACGCAGCGTCAAGGTCCTCCTCCTCGTCTGGACTTCCAGATTTCTCCTGTGGGGCTGACTTCACGGGAGCAGAGCTTTCTCTAGGTTGATCCGGGATGGTCGATGGCTTATTTGCAGTAGGAGATGGTTTTGCTGATGACGATGGTGCAGTATCTTGGTCTCGCAACGACTTTAGACGAGCAGCAAGGGCTTCCTCGCGCGTTGGAGTCCTTCGTCGCTCTATGGGGTCTATTGAGATCCTGGAAGATACGTCAGCTCATTTTATTCAGTGCAAAATATGTGCCACCATGTCTATACTTGGTAGGTGTGCTCTTCACTGAGCTAGAGCTGCTGCCTCCTCGCAGCGCCTGAAGGCGATCGAGGAGAGATTTATCGATCGGGTCGGTCATTTACAGGCGCGGGTTCTCTGCCTGATTAGATTTTCAAAAGATTTGTGAAAAAGAAATAAATTACAGGCATATGCCACGCTTTATCTAGAATTTATGCACGACAAGACCGGCCAGTGTGTGGATGAATAGTGAGAGTGATGATGAGATGAGGTCAGGTGCTGGATGCTTGTGAGCTCATACAGCCACCTGACATTCACAGCGGGGTTACCACAGCCAAGACCTTGGGCGGTGGAGAGCCGCATTTCTGTAGGGGCCATGTCAGCCAGCAACTAACACCCACCTGCGAATACGGTCACACGCGAGACAACGTCCCCCAAAAGCAGCAATCAATTGAGTTTCGGTGGAAAAATGCCTGAGACTTATTCGACCCAGGTCTCGATGTGATTTAGGATTCACATGCATCTCGCATCTCACAGCCCGCATGAAAAACGCTTGTTTTGCATGGTTATCGGCAAGCGATGACACGCACGCTAGCCGCTCTCGTAGTGTGAGGGTTCTTCGCTAATCCTGACAATGTCAATACTATCATCAATCCCAATGTTTATTATCTTCCAAAAAAAAAAAAAACTCCCCGGAAATGATCATAATAAACAGAAACACATGTGAAATAGTTGCATTAAAAGAACTCTAGGGTGAGCTCAGCTCCGAACGGGCCGGAGGGGCTGTTGCTGCAGCGGCAATTGTCATTTGATCGTACAATGCGACAAGTGCAACCAAGAGAGTGCCTTTTCCCAGTTGTTAGTCAGATAAGTTATTGACTCGGTAAAATTCCTCCCACGTACCTGTTGTCAAAATGTAGCCTGCAACACCACTTCCCGTTTGATAGGCAGCGGACCAACGCGCGAAGAAACACTTCGTCTATCGAACTTGCTGACGATGGAAAGTGAATAGGAAAATACATGGATGATAGTCTCCAAGAAAATACACTCTTCAGAGGCACGGGCTTGGGGTCGACCTCTGCCGCCTCGAAGGCCGCTGTGGCGAATTCTGGCCCAAGCGCAGAGCCAGCCATTGTATCGCACACCAGAGATAGGGTAATCTTCTTTCTTAGGGAAGTTGTGGAATCAGGTCGAGAAATGGCACAGCAGGACATGAAGCAAAAATACGTAAAATATTAAACGATAGCAACTACTATTTGGGATACGTATGGCCTGTGCCCTGACACTAATGCTCGATGTCACGTTGTGATACCCTTCACGTGAAGAAAAGATTGATTGGATCAGTGTCTACGGTTGTAGCCAGGCAGAAAAATACGATCTACGGCTGATTTGAGCAGTAGACTCTGAACATTCTCCTGTCTTGCCATGATACAAGCCAAATCCAAGCGGCAAGACATATCGAAACAACCACCATGGCAATGGTACCCTTTCTAAAACCCTGAATGTGCGTCAGCAACGAGAACAAATACAATGAGGCGAGCAAGGTCTACCGATTCCGCATCAGTCACCGGGTAAAAGACGATACCCCAAAAGGAAAAAAGTACGGATGAAGCGCCTGAATAGTTCTTAGTATTGACAATAATCAAGCCCCACTTGTCCATGCTTACCATTCATGGCGAATAATATAATTGCTCTTGCAGCGTCGTCTCCATTACGCGTTAGTATACGATTTGCCCAAGTGAAAATGACGGGCTGGATCATATATGCGGTCCCAGCAAGATCTGTCCCCATCAGTCATCTTAAAACCACGTTTTCAACATTTGAAAACATACAGTACGCTGTCATCTTTGCCTTAGAACCTATACTATTCCAGCAAAGTAAAATAATAGATGAGACAATCTGCACAACACAGGCTAGAAGTCCATATGGCGCGAACATTTCTGTGGCATCAATCGCTACAGAAGTACCCAGTGTCAGAACAATGCCTAAGATAGTATTAGAGATGTGAAATAAAGCCAAATTATTGAACCAAACTTTCCAATTGCTGTAATACCGAGAGGATATGTGTTGTTTTGCGGCACTGTGAATAAGCCTGATGCCTTCATCCAGAGCACCATACACGATTGCGTGGAGTAGGCCTCTAACGCACCTCCAATCATCCAAAATATTGTAAAGATCCAGCTGTGCGACTAATTAATATCGTATGATAGGGAGAAACTTTCAGATACTCACAAATTCCAGGTGAGAACTACTCTGTTGATTAGTGTCATCCCAATGTTGTGGCCGTCTGGATTCTTAGGTGGAAGCCGGCTCAAAGCCAGTTCCCTCTCATGCGGTTTTAAGTAAAACGCCTTGGTAGTTTCAGGGAGATCGGGAAATAAAACAAATCCAAATACCGCCACGGGAATAGTAATTATGCCATCGATAATGAACGACTGTAGCAAGTCCTGTTAGATGAAAAGTGCGACTTAGTAAAAGAGGCTAGAACCTCACCCATCTCCAGCCAGGTAGACCAGCAACTCCATTCATTGTTTCCCACATTGCCGTCATCATTATTCCTAGAATCCACATCAATATTCATCCTCGAACAGACAACGAACGTACCAGAAAACATAGTTCCAACCATGCCTGAGGCTTGAAAAAGACCTATTCTTTTTCCGACCTCCGAGCCCTTGTACCAGCTTCCAATAATGTATTGAGTGCCACTGTATGTTGATGCTTCAGCGATTCCCTGGAAGAAGCGCACAGCGGCAAGATGGGAAAAGGAATTGCAAGCTCCACAGGCCATAGTGAGAAGCGCCCACAGGAACGTCATTAATGGAAACCAGATACGCGGAGCTATTTTTTGGATGGCCAAACCATGAGGTACCTGTCCTATAATATCTAGAGATTATCAGCTAAGTGGCTTGAGCAACCCAATGCTGACCTACAGCCAACTGAAAGACATGTGACCAATACATTGTATTGATCACCAGTGATGTCGATGTCTTCCTTCATTCCAGACACGTATGCGTTGCTGAGGACTGCTCGATCTGGATAGCAAGAGTCAATTTAAAAAGCATATCTGAGCAAGGAAGGTTGGTAAAAATAACCTAGGTAGTTAAAAAAGAATGCAACACAACAGTATGTCTAGATGACTTCTTATTGAGTACCGCCTTCATGCGCAATCTGTGAGGGAAAGTCACATACCAGAATGAAGAAGTCGATCTTTCGTAGGAGCTATAACAGGAGTTAATATTTAAAACAAGGACTGCTTTGAATGCAATCATACTGCTGACCTTCCTCTCCTCTGGGGTGTCTGGAGCTTCGCCCCATACCGCAACACGGAAGCCATCAAGCTTGGTAGCCATGGGAATGCGGAGAACAGGTTTATATTGCGAATTTGGCACTTTCAAAATGTCGCGAGAAGTAGTGAAGAACCCCATTTCGGAATTGGGAAAAACTCGCGCATTCATCACATGAGAGGTGCTTCGTCTTGGTGTGGGGGTTATGTCACATGAATGTAACATAGCAGGTTGAGAGGCAGTCTCGGACAGTAGGTGATTGACCAGCTCATCTCTTGTAATAATTGGCTGTCTTTCTCTTCATAGTACCCATCATAGCAAGCTTGAATGATTGGATGGCATAATATGTGCGATTGGTTCGGAGATGTGGTATTGATGAGAAATGTAGACTGCTCAGTCATGTCACCGAATGTCATAAAGTCGCGCTCCACATTAAAATTGCCCGACATTAACGAAGACAAGCCGGATGTTTCGCCAAATTGATTCAATTATTAGTATCTTCGCGATGCTCCTAGATATTTTACTATGACGGCAATTTATCCATCAATGAACTGTTACTGAATTTGCTATCCATGATAAGTAACGCGCATAATGTGTTTAGTGGGTGCAGGGTAATCTAGCCTACTTCAAACAAGAAAAAAAAATTGGACAGCGTGGTGTGCGACAAGTTGAACAATATACCGCAAGATGCCGCCTAGGTACAACCCAATACTTTACCCATGATAAGAAACGCACTAGATAAAAAAAGAAGGTATCGTAAAATGATACTAGCGTGCTCATCCTATGTAACCTCGCTACGAGATGTTTGGGATATTACTTGCCAGCTTTCTCGATAATGTTCGACTATAAGTATGCTGTTATACATCCGTACAGATTAAGAAAAGAAACACGACTGATTTAACATTCTGACATGGTCGTATGTGTGACTAACGAAATGAAGGACTTTTTGCAAATTAATCCCTTAACGAGTGTAACTGAGCCATGGGACTATGCAGCTAATTGCTACGCGAATAGACCCTTGGCAGAGAACGGTCTGGCCGGGCACGGTGCAGCCTTGGCAAAAGAGACACTTTTGTCACACCAGGTTTCCTCTCCGGAGCTGAACGGTAGAGCATCTGCATGAAACTTGGTGGCGCTCGAGTGTCAGGGAAGCGAGCTGAAATCAGGGCACACGCCATACCCTCTAGTGGGTGCAGAGCGGGTTTAAGACCCGACATGATCGCAGATGCCGATAGAATCGTGTGTGTTTCTAGCGCTCAATTGGCTAAATTGGTTGGATGTAACCGATTCCCCGATGTGGCCCGGGATGCCCCTTGCATGATATTGGTGCACGGTAGATCCAAGGCGCTGCATCGTCCTCGCTTCGGTTAGCTGTCTAGCAAGTGTCTAAGCCAGGCGCTGCCAAGAGATACTATTGTCAGCACTAAACATCGTGGCCAGATCTAACCTGCCCCCACAGCACTATTTCGCAACGGAAGCCATTCCTTTGCATAATACCATGCTTCATATCATGGGTCGTAGCAAATCGGGATCTCCAGCCGTGCAATGCATTAGCCATATATGCCAGCTTCCCGGAAGCACATCCTGTAATTACCTCGCTGTCTCCACCGCAGCGAGGCTTTGGTGGCGCACTCAGATGATCCTAGATGCAGATGATCAGCGGATGAATTGCTTCTTCCAGAGACTTAGCTCTCAGCTTTGAAGATGGTAGATTTTTTTTTGTACCTTCTAGCGTCGCTTGGCAGAAGACTTCAAACGTCAGTATGGATCGTATGTTGATATAGATTTGAGTTGCTGTTGAGCTGAAACCTTCCCTTCACACGCAAAAGAGCTCTGTAGAAAACCTGCTCTTCAACTTTAATGTCTCAATAAGCTATTGTTCTGATCCGCCCCCGCATACCCCGTACGAGTGGATAACGAAGATCAGGATGTGCACACCGACACATACATGAATGCCTCCACTATCTCCGCTAATTTCAGCCCTGAGGCCCACAAGCTTGGTCTTTGCCCGGGTTGCTTGGCATGCCAACTCGGATCAAAGACTTATAAGTGACCCCTTCGTCTCTCCTTTGTGTTTTGGCAGCGGTAAAATTCAACCACCAATTCCCAGCCTGGTTTTGATACCTTCTAGTAATCATGGGCCTTTCTCTCGTTGGTGTCCTGGGGCTTGCCGCCTGTGCGTCTGCGGCGGCCACTTATGATTCTCATCGTTGCGTATGTTCTGACCAATTCAGACGCCCCGTTCTCGTGAGACTAACTTGTGTAGTGTTCTGCCCTCACTACGGTGCCCGAGCTGAAAGGCAAGGTGTACTCGCCAAACAGTGACGAGTACGAGAACCGCCTCAAGAGCTATTATTCCGCCAATGCAGCCCTGGAACCTTGGTGCATGGTCATGCCCCAAAGCACCCAGGATGTTTCCCAGATCGCAAAGACTATTTCCAAGAACCACTGTCCCTTTGGTATGCGCAGTGGAGCACACTCCGCTTGGAAGGGATCCAACGGTGTCAAGGATGGTGTTACCATTGACTTCAGTAAGTATACGACGAAGAGCAATTTATTTGTATCAGACTAATTATATTTTAGGTTATATGAACACTACAACCTATAACTCCAAGAAGAAGATCGCCTCGATTCAGCCCGGCTCGACCTGGGGTGAATCATACAAGGCCCTTGACCCTTATGGCGTCACCGCAATTGGTGGACGAGCCTCCGTGGTCGGCGTTGGTGGTTTTACCACTGGCGGTGGCGTAAGTTTCTTGTGCCGCCCACAGTTATGATGGCAATATTTCGGATTGCTAATGCTATTTTTAGTATTCGTTCCACACTGGTGCTCGCGGATTCGCTTGTGACGCGGTGGCAAATTTTGAAGTTGTCCTTGCCAACGGCACAATTGTGAATGCCAACAAAAATGAGAACCCTACTCTCTGGAAGGCCCTCAAGGGCGGCTCTGGTAACTTTGGTTTTGTTACACGTATTGACCAATGTAAGTTATCCTTTCCCACTAAGAGTATGTCAAGATGGATACTGACTTGATATATAGATGTGTTTGAGTCTAACAAGCTTTGGGGAGGATTTATCAACTATGACTTGGCTGATACCGATGCTGTCTTCAAGGGCTATCTCAAGTTTGTGGATAACATGCACAAGGACCCCGCCTCCCAGATCATTACATCCGTCCAGTATAATGGAAAGGAGCGCATTCTCCTTTCTGTCCTCTCTAACTCCGATGCCATTGACTCAGCCCCTGCCTTTGACAATGTTCTTTCTATTAAAAACATTTCGAGCACCCTCAGTACAGGAAAGGTCTCCGAACTCGTTCCTCAGTTTACTGGACCTACACCTCTTGGACTCTAGTAAGCCCCCCTAAGTTACTTCGTATTGGTTCAAACAATACTAAAAAATGACCAGCGCCAACTGGATGGTTGGCCTCACGACAAACGACATTCGAGTTATGAACTTCGCCAACGAGAAACACGAGGAATATGTGAACAAGATGAAGGCCGCCGCTCCGGGGTCTGACTTCAGCGTTCTTCTTCAATTCCAGCCTGTTACGAAGTCCATTGTCGACCATTCAGTCAAGGCTGGAGGAAATGTCATGGGGTTGGAGAAGATCGTCTCAAAGGGCCCAGTCCTGATGTGGATGATTGCAGTGACTGTCGACACAGCCAAAAACCAAAAGAAGATTGCTCCCCTCACTCTGGAATACAGGGATGCGATCAGCAACTATGCTACTAAGATCAAGGCAAACTTGAACTGGGAGTATCTTAACTATGCACTTGGAGACCAGGACCCATTGAAACAATATGGGCCTGAGTCTGTCAAGTTCCTGAAGAAGGCATCCAAGAACTACGACCCTCAAGGCGTGTTCCAGAAGCTACGATCTTCAGGATTCAAGCTTGCGGCCTAGTTCAATGGGTTAAATAGAACAGAAAGCTGAGGCATTTAGAAAATTGATGATAATGTTCCCAATAAAGTATCACAAAAGAAGTACTGTCTGTAGTTGGTTTTTTTTTGGCACATATAAAAGGAGAATTTGAGCATCCAAAGTTTATTCTCCGTCCCAGCCTTTTTGCCTTTCCCAAGCAGCGATGAAAAATAGCGACCAACTTTATAATCTGCCATCAACAATTGATGAGGTCTAACAAAGTCTATCGCCGTATTTTACCACTCTCCGAAAACAGAGTCGAATTATCAGCTGATAAAAATAATCTCCGCAAATCTACTGTTCATTTGATAAATCATGGCTGAACACAGAGGTATCAGGGGTGCAATTTACTACTATAATGATATGGATAGGCATCTTTTCGAACGGCTTACATCACAGACTTCATAATGAGAATTGACTAAATTACTCTTGATATTATGGTAATTCTATAGAAAAACGAGTCGCTGTATGTGAACTGTCATGGAACGATAATACTGTCATCATGCGAGGCTAAATATATACATATTGAACAAATGCTATTATGCTAGTAGGGGCTGGAGCTCCCTGCTCTAGAAGAGAAATGCACGCATAGTATTACCCATGTCGTTTCAATCGTAATCTCGCATCTTAGTTATAGAGACGCTTAGAAAGCCATGAGGGCGGCAAGAGCAAGGACCATGCCACCGAGCTGAGGGAGGTGGGCAGAGGCAGCGCTGACACCAACCTGGGGAATGTTGGGGACAGGGGTGGCCTTGGGGGGAGATCCGGGGCTGTAGCTGCCACCAGTGACAGTGCCGTTTCCGGGGTTGTAGGAGCCGCCACCAACAGGGACAGTAGCAGTAGCAGTGGAAACAGCAGGGCCGGTCTTGCTGGGAGAGTTACCGCCAGCAGGGTGAGTCTGCTGCGAGCCAGGGTTGGTAGCCGTCTTGGTGTACGAGGAGACGTACTGGCAGATGGGGCATTCGACAGTGACGGTCTTGGTCTGGGTGAGGACCAGGCCCTTGGAGGGGCAGTCAGAAGTGACAGTGGTAACCTCGGTGACGACGGTGGTATCAACAACGGGCTTGTAGGTGAGGGTCTCGATGTCGTTGCCGTAGGCGGGGACGGTGACGGGAGAGGTGCTGTTGGACCAGCCCTTGGTGGGGGCACCGGTGATCTTGACACCAGCAGCAGAGCTGGTCTTGGAGGCTCCAGAGGAACCGGAGGAGGAGGAGGCGACAGACTTGCCATCGGCAGCCTTGATGCGCTCCTGAACCCACTGAGCGGCGGCATCGGTGTAGATGTCAAAGTAGTTCAGGTGGTCAGCGGTAACAGAGCCCTTGGCGCAGATGGGGTCGGCAGCAGCGCAGTAAGAGCGAAGAGCATCGCCATAGGCAGCAAGGTTCTTGAGTTGCTCATCGTTGCGAGGAGCAGCGCCGTCGTGGGAGGCACCGTCGAGGACGTTGTAAGGCTGGTTGGCCGTGTGGCGGACATCACCAAAGAGGAGACCAGCAACGACTAGAGACTCAAGTCAGTACGGATTCTATCTGGAGCATATTCAAACAACTCACTCTTCTTTCCGGCCTGGGAGTTGGC
The DNA here is from genome assembly GCA_020623665.1 of Calonectria multiphialidica. NCBI lineage: Eukaryota > Fungi > Ascomycota > Sordariomycetes > Hypocreales > Nectriaceae > Calonectria > Calonectria multiphialidica. The sequence continues at coordinate 16,419 of JAHVYC010000046.1, read as the reverse complement.
GTTAATGCCAGCGTTGGCGGCGATCTCGCAACCGAAGACGTTGCCGCCACCGCCACCAAGGACGTTGCCAACAACATCGGCACCCTGAGAGTAACCGCTGACAACCAGCTTGGAGTTGGGGCACTTCTGGTTGTAGGCAGTGATCTGAGAAACACCGTTGGCGGAACCCTCAGAAACGGAGGTGCAGTAGTTGGAGTTGCCAGGGTTGTAGAACTTGATGTCCTCGTAGTCGCAGCTGTCGAGGCCGTTGCAAATGGCGTTCACGAGCTTGCCCTGGCGGCCGGGGTAGGGCTCATTGTTTCCCTTTCCGAGGAAGATGTGAACGTCCTTGCAGCCAGTGTCGCGGGCGGCGATGGTGGCGGCATCGGTGGCAGCTGCGAGCAGCAGAGAGAGGGCGACGGTGTGCTTCATTTTGGTTATTAACGAAAGACGGTAGTGGGATATTAACGAAAGAATAGCGAGAGGCTGAACGTAGACGAGAGTCAGACGGTTGAAGAGACCAAAGGAAAGGCCAAAGGAATCAGGACATCAAACGATATAAGTAAAAAATGGAAGCTACCTGGTGTGCCCAGCTTTGTCAGCGGCTAAAGAACGTGTTTTTTTTTATTCTCATCCAAACCAACACGCCAAAATGGGACGATCTGCCCGAAAGAGTGTAAAGATAGCAGCTTGTATCCAATCACGACCGCCCAATCGTAATTCTGGTCAGTATGATTCTCCGCCGCGCGCGGTGGTTCTTACTCCCCATCATGTCAGGCCCAGGGCACTTAGAAATATGGGACCCTGTCAATATTGCTGCATTTGGGGAGAATTCAAGCCCTGGGTTTCAGCCCGAAAGAGCCGATACAACCTGCGATCGGTCTAGAAAACTCGGTGTTGTGCGGCGGTGCCGAGTTGGCCGAGGGGCCCTCGTATTGTAGGGGCCACTCTTGGGCCAGTGAGGAATGAAGCTTGCGGGAGGCAAGGATTGGAAGTGGACGATTCCCTGTGTTTAAGCTCCACACTATTAAGCATTTGGTCAAGCTCGCCCAGGAGGACGACTAGAATATTCTAATCGAAGCCAGCAGCAGCAACAGAAATTCATAGCTGGTGATTTCAGAGCAGAAATGATGCATTGGAAAATGATGCATTGTAAATGAGTAAAAAAATTTCATTTGTTATTATTTTCTCTCTGCGCCGACCTTGACATATGATAAGCTGACACTCTCGTCTGTTGGCTGGCATGTCATGTACGGTGGCCGCGGGTTCCTTGCATGATCCGGCAGGCGCCGTGCCAGGGCGAGTTTGGTGATGATCCACAAACCTCGTGTTCCAAAAAGGCCCACTCCAGTCAGAATGGGGCTAGACTCCCCAGAGTTCGACAGTATGGGGACGACCCCGTCTCGCGATTTTGCTATTTTGAGTCTGACAGCAACATGGGCAAAAACTCGCCATGTCACGGAGGCACTATGAGTGAAACCGGGTCGAGAAGCTTAATAGGAACACGGATGGCTCACTCAATGGCATTGATCCAGTCTAAGTGGCCGATGCTAACATCGGGTTTGCATAAGGCTGACTTGTCAGTGCAACAGCCGCACTCTGAATCTGGCGGAGAATTAATCGTCCATACGCGCTTTGGAAGCTAAATTCGCGCATGCAGATTTGGCCGCAGCGTCGACAACGATTCAGGAACCCTAGCTCGGGTCAAAGCCCTTGAATCGTACCGGAACAATTCATTCAGCTGCATGTTGGTTGGCTAGGATCCAGCGGATCGCAAATTGGCCTGATATCACTACGCCGCATGAAGTCACGAGATTCAGAACAAGACCGAAAATTGCTGGAGGAAAAGAATCAGTTCAGAAATATTGATAATTCCCTAGAGGAGTTTATGAGAATTAGTAAATTGTGCAGCAAAGACCGCAAGTGCTATTGGTTTCAATTGCTGTTTCACTTTTTACCACACTCAATTTTTGCCTTTTTCTCCAGTGAACTTCATCTTTCCACGTACCCATTGCGCCGCCCCTTTCCTGCATGTTTATATGTAAGCCGGAGCACAGTCCACTTTGGGCTTGGCGAACTCCTTCCCTCTCTAGCAAATAGTCCGTCGATGGCTACGACTCCCCGCTTCTTCCCAGTGCTTTTAATAGATAAAGCTTCAAGGTTCACTCTTCGGGCGGGCGCCGAGAGATACGAACTTTTAATCACAACGGCCAATTGAAAATGGGTTTGCCTTTTGAGGGTTTCATCTGACCCGCCCTGTCTCCCAACATAACGAAAGCATCGACGATCAAATCTTGGCTTTACATTAAGCAAGGATGAACGGCAGGCCAATTTGTCCGGGTTTTAACCCTCGAAGAATTTTGGTCTCTTCAAAGAGCATATCTACTTTCAACTATCGCTCTGGATCTGTGGTTGCCTCACCAGCTCACCGCTCAGATCCCTCATGATGCAGTTGATTTGAAAATACGGATGACAATTTATGGCGCCCGAAGTGAAGCAAAGAACGCCATATTACCACGTATTTGATGGAGATGTAGGGTATCATGCCAATAGGGTGCCCAGAAAATTCACTTGAGAAAGTTGTGGCTCATCCAGCCATAAGTCTGATGGCATAAACGTGGAGGGAAAGAATTTGAGCAGGACGATCTAGACTAATAAATACGCCAAGCCCATCCGTAGATGGAGATGACAGCCTTTTATTTACTCCCATAGACATATTTGTACTTGCAGTATATATGGATCGTATGGGTATTGCGTAAAATCCTGCGCATGTTCATCAGGAATGCCTCGTATTCATCTTTGGGCCACCCCAACACGGTTGTCCAAAGAAATAAGGTGTAGCCTTGCCAAGTTGTTAGTATGTTTTGTTTAAATATTCCATGAATATTTCTGGATGGATCGCACCTTCCATGTCGTTCTCAAGTGTCAATTGTGTGTAGCGCCCAACCTCAGCGAGCCTTTTATCAACGGACCATGCGCCCACTGGAGCCTAAATACGTCATGAGAAATCGAACCAGGGGAGGGGGTGGTATTATCTGGTGGGCTTACTTTGAAAACAGTCGTATTGATGTTCCTGAACCCGGCATCTCTGATTCCTGATTCCTGGATATTGCCCTCTATCGCCGGGAAAGTTCGACTAAGTTTCCTCCCTCCTTCTTCAAACAAGGAGTTCCACACTTTGATTGTGCTCTCTTTATTAGCACTACCATCATCATAATAATACCGTGGGTCAAACTCGCCCGATTCGACGTAACCACCGGGCTTGCAACATCGGTAGGCTTCACGAAAAAGTGAGACCCAGTCCTTGATAGCGCCATTCAGGAAACGGAGGGGGACGAAGTCGAATTTGTTATCGGGCCAGGTCCAGGATTGAGTCGCGTCATCAACCTCAAACTTCACGTTCGGGGGAACCCAGGTCGGCTGTTTATGGGGATTAGAAATTTATGGAGTTTTAGTGGCTCTTCAGCGAGAGGCGTACCTGCACCGGGGATAGATCCGTGCCTATCACCTCACAATCGGGATGCTCATCCCCGAAATCACTAGCGGAGGGGTGATCAGTACCCACTCGTTTTGATAACAGTCTCACTGCACCAAGAAGCACTTACATTGCCCATATTCCTGTATTACAGGATATTAGTAGACATACGGTCACAGATATATAATTTGAAACACCATACCGTTGCCAGAACCAATGTCGATGACATTCTGGGCATCACGACGAGTGTCAGACTGGCATCCTTGTGGGTAGGTCAAGGCGCATGTACTCACCTGAACATTTTTCTCGATTGGGGCTAATTGCAATCTACCGCTAAGTAGAAGGGTGAGATAATGGTGTCTAAGCATGATTAGATGATAAAAAGGGTTCATCACGATGCTCTTACACAATATCCAAGGACTCGCTTTGTTTGGCGTCGTTCGGCGTAAAGTATTCTGCGTCATACTTTTCACTATGATACCTACGTCCGTGGATCATGCGGTACTCTAGAATACTTGAGGATATGGACGCAGCAGAAGTGGCGCTGGATTGCGAGCTAGTTATCAATTAGGATCAATTTCCCCCGAACCCGCAGGCCACTCGCCTTCCATCGCTAATTATGGATTCGCTATCATCATTGCCCTATTGAAGACAAGGCAAATCAATTGCTGTCAGCTGAATATAACTAGATCGTCGAAACGCCATGGTTACCTCTGCTAAATTAGAATCGGCTTGGATTGGAGCAGGGTCATGAGCCGTCACTGTTCCCGACTCCGTGGGCGCTGTGGCTGTGCCGGGCATAACCCCAGTACTGCTAGCCATGTCTGAAACCGTAGGTAAGTATCTCAAAGAGAGAGTTTTCTACGCCGATTCGAGTCTCGTGTCAGTAAGAATTATGAAATGTTAGGGAAAATGCAAAGATCAGAGGAGCGGGGGCATCTGCAAGTTCAAACAACTGAGCGGCGGGGTGGTGATCAATTATCAATGTGGAGTAAGACAATGTCCTGCAGACAACCGGCCCGGTCTCTCGCCAATTCGCGACAAGGGTTGTGACAGGGAGCTTAACACCTGGAACCTGTTGGGAGTGCTTATTTGTGAGTCGGAAGAGCCACCTACTCCCCGATCCGCGATGGGCTTTTATAGCTGGAGGTGATTTGTTGATGCGCATCGTTCAACGCACCGTCGCCCTGTCACTGTCAAAGAATAGGTGATGGATCCAATGCATGTATTGATTGATAGAGAGCGACTAAACTAGCACAAAGAGCAGTTTCATATGAAATGAAAAACGTCGACGCGAACGAAAACATCGAGAAGTGACATGGAATCCGAAGGAACATTCTTCCTGAAGGACCTTTGATCGTTCAGATATCTCAACCCTGGCCCGGATTGTTGAAAGCCGAACAAGTAATTGGGTGAGAATGGTTGAAGATTGATTTCATCCACGTTACTCGATATGCATCGGGTTTAATCGCATGAGCTGCTGTGGTGGTGGTTTCCAGCACAGACCTCGAACTTGTGTTGTATATTCGGGCCACGGCATACCTATAAATGTGTTAAAAAAACCAACAAGTATCATGGTTAATTGAAGGAGTTATTGCCTTTCCATTCTCAACAAGGTTTCCGCCCACGTTATGACAGCAAGTCTTGGTGCACGCCTTAACATCCTGCCCCTGGGTGCAGGAGCAGTCACCCGCAATGACACTGATTTTTTGAAACTCGGGTTAGATATGTGGAATGTAAAATAGGGAACCCAGTTTTTACCTAGAAGACAAGGCCAAGGTCATAGCCACAAGGATCGAGGAAAGTGTGACCTTCATGTTGTCGTGCGTGTTGATTAAAATGGTCTTGGGGAGAAAGTGAATTGTGAGTAGAAGTGTTGATATCAGATGCCTGTGACTTGAGATTTAATGTTGACCCCCAAGGCTACGACTTGGTCGCCTTTATACATCTCAGGAGCGCGCAGAATAAAGGTTCGGGTCCACTATGTTGCATCATTATATCCCAGCTGAAAATTGTGCAGGACTAATGTCGGAACTATTCGGGTCTTACCTCCATGTAATCTTTTAAAAATGCTGTTTACGTGAAAGATCTACGACTCCAAAGAATTTGGACCTTTTCTTTCTTTTCTTTCTGACATTGTGGCTGCATAGCCTTCGTATGTGCGTCGCAGCATGAGGACAGACACACCAATTAGCCGCAAGATGTGCATTGGAATCTTTCAGCCCTAGGACTAGGTAGTTTTAACTGGCCGGTTTATCTTAACTCAGGAAATCAACATGTATGAGAGTACTCAGGGTCAAGGGTATGGTACTCCAATGAGTGGCTTAGATCAGTCTGACTTCATATCCATTCTACCTTACTAAGATGAAGAATACTTCTTTTTCCAAAGCATCTGACCATATATATTACCTAGTGCTCAGGGACTTTTAAGTAGGGGTCATTTAATGTCAGCCCTTTTGGGATAGTGCAAATATTGTAAATCTCCTAAACCTCGTTGGATTTAGAGAACATGTTACATTTGTTTCAATCTACTGTGAGGGATGGACATGAACAGTATTTCACAGTGTATTCAAGTTCCCTTGAGGGAAAGATTTACTGCCTAAGAATGTCTAGAAATTCATGGGGATTCTATCACTTCATCATGACGATATGCAAACGTATGAGTAGGGATTTATGGGTAGCGGTTACATCCGAGTTGGACGCAAGTGATACGAATAGTCCTGTAAGCGGGGATCTACTGCAAGCTATACGCCATAGGTTAGGGATTCGAGCTGAAATCACAGGATTCATATTTAGACCGCATGTCCAGAGGCGAGTGAAACAGAAGTCGGTGGCGCGACCGATCGGAATGTTGATCGCCACGCATGGATTGGCGAATATGGCTGACGTATTGTGGTAGAAGGGAACTAAAAGATGACACAACATCCCAATCCAGCAATTCTAAGAAAATCACAGGCCAAGCTTTCCGCTCATCAATGCGACTGAATATCAACTAACGCCTGCCATGCCGACAACCCGAAGGTGCCTGCGCCTCTCACCTATCCTGACCGCATCTCACCCCATATGAAAAATGTAACTTCTCCAAGCTTTTTTTTTTTTTTTTTTTTTTTACTCGGACGCATGTCTCAATATGATCCATGAGGTCAGCTTATTCGAATTGTGAGGATCATCCCGTGAATATCCCTGTAACTCGGAAAACACTAGCAAAAGAGCGGTCTACGCCAGGGGAAAGCGTTAACGTGTGAAGGCAAAGTAGCGGACGAGGTAGATTATCGGCACTGCCCGAAAGAAAGTCTACCAAATTCCAGATGGAAGAATAGCTGGATACTACTAGAGTACAAAGACAAGAAGTTCAGTCGGAAGAGGTTGTTTGCCCAAAGGATTTATTCAGATGATGCAACTTGCTCTTTTGCCGTTCAGTGTCTGAGTTCTGGGCGTGAATCCCTCCCGAGATCCAACACATGATCACAACAAAGTGGGTTTTAAAGACTTCCCATCAGAATAATGCGAGTGGCTAGAATTCCAAGCACCTCTCACTGAGCTTCCAAGAATACCCGTGTTTGATGGACATTCATCGGCCGGAATGCTAAAGGAGTGCATATTTTTCGCGTCACCTAGTGTCAAGGCCATAGAACCTAGCGATGCCATACGTGAAAGAGGCTTAATTTACAAAGGCCAATGAGTGAGATAACAATTCCGTGTTACCATCACGTTAAATGACTGCCACATCATAATCAATATTAGCAAGGAAACGGATTGGACATGGAGAGCCACAATTACATTTCGTACCCGTCACGTACACCCTAAAGATGTGGCTTTTGCCCATTTGTTTTTGTAATTTTCGCACTGGGTGGGATTTTTTTGGCGCGTGAGCTTATCATGAACTGAGATGGTGGCGCTTTCATCATTTTGTTCAGTAGTTTTAAAGTATTCACCCAAGATCAACACTTGAGTTTTAACATGATAATTCAAAGGGATTTGCTTCTATATTCGATAAGTTTGGGCTTGGGCTTCGAGTCAAACAATTGAATCACCTGTCGTTAGATCATCATATTGTTACCATCCATACCGGTAATACCTCCCGGAGCTCCGTCGATTTCTTAACAGCCATAAGTGCACCATCCAGATGATGAGGAAGGGTCCCTGAGAAGAGTCGCAGTGGACTTGATCTCCTGCGTATCCGCCATTGCGTCCGCCTCATTTTCTTAGAGGATATCGTGTGAGATTTTCGAACTTGTACAGTGATTTATCGGTGGTTTTACCATCGAGCCTGTTGAGGTTGGGTGAGCGCAGTCTCTCACCTGCATCTGCTGTGCCATCCAACGATATTATTTCTACCGCAATGCTACCCGATAAGCCCAATGCAACATCACATAGCCCCGAGTTGCTTCTTTAAGAATTCGATTGCTCTGAGCATGCTGGATACCATGATAACAAATGACTATGCAAACCACCGCCCTTCAATGTGGTTAAATCATCACGATTCCAGCCCACTAGATCATCCCTGCGCTAGAATAAGGACTTGGGCTGACTGTTTTTCTCGTCATATTCATGTGGAGTCGACTCGGAAAGGCTCGCCGAGCAAATTGTTTTTCACATGTCGCCTGCGGCTCATCAAGCCGGAGCAAAATCGAGGAAAAAACGATGAAAGGATCTGAACCCAGCCATAGGTTCCGTTTACCTGGGTCCTATCCAGTGGTGTTTGCGTTAAGCATGTTTCGTAATCGAGGAATCCACTCATGCGGCCGAAACTAGCCTCGGTGAGCGAACAAATCCTAGCGACGATAAGTTGACAGCCAACGCAGCTTGCCATCGACGAAGGCCCATTGCCACCACGTTTTTGCTAGACGACCAACATGGATGCGAAAATCCATAAATTCATATGCTTTTTGCTTTATCCCCATCCCTATCGTCCCATCAAAACGGAGCCTGGTGTGGATCTTGGTCGGGTGGAGCATGCCGGCTCCAAGCCACATGGTTCAGCAGCGGCGTTTCATAGGCCGACTCGGTTATAAGTGGCCGACCCTTTGCTATTGCCAGAGCTACTTTGGAAGGGCTTCCGCGTGGAGCATCGTTGTATTTGCCCAAACGAGCAGAGCGAAACGCAATGCACGGAATATCGGCACCGTCCACCAGTTCCCGCAGACCAGGTATGTGGGCTGGCGGCACAGCTCTTGGCTTGGCGAGTGTCGCGTGCGAAATGCAACCTCTGTATAAAGCGATGCAAGCCCTAGTGTCCACGCAACATGTGGGCAGGGCGAGTCAGTTCGCATTACTTTTTGCTGATATATGCTTAATATTGGCGTTTCGCCTTGCATCAGATACGGTTACATCCGGCGTTGATCCTCTGTTTCTTCTTATTTTGCTCATTGACAGCTCGGAGCAGCTAGCACCACCCAACCCACCATGGCTGAGAGGCAATTGGATCCGGTTGAGCCATCAACCAACTCAAAAGATGCATCGCTCGAGGGCACAAACCAGGTTGACATTGAAGCTGCGCCTGTCGCAGTTTCAAGCACCCGCCAGCGCATCTCCGACATTTTTACTATCATTTGCGCTGGTGCGGCCCTGATCTCGGACGGATATCAGAACAACCTGATGACCATGTCCAACGTCCTGTTCAAGAAGGAGTACCCCGAGCAGTACACCTCCCCCGTCAGCACCCGTGTATCCAACGCTCTTCTCGTCGGTGAAATTATCGGCCAGATTACCATTGGCCTCACGTGTGACTACATGGGCCGTAAGACGGCCATCGTTATGACCACTCTGTGCATTGTTATCGGTGGCATTCTGGCCTGTGCTGCTCATGGAAACACCATTGACGGCATGTTCTGGATGATGACTATCGCCCGTGGAGTGGTTGGTTTTGGTACTGGTGGCGAGTACCCGGCGAGCAGTGTCTCCGCTTCTGAGTCTGCAAATGAGCACACTCCGAGCCGACGTGGACCCATCTTCATTCTTGTCACCAATCTACCTTTGTCATTTGGTGGTCCTTTGGCTGTATCTGTCTTCATGATTGTGCTTTCAGCTGCGGGTGTCAATCATCTTTCCACCGTTTGGCGTGTGTGTTTTGGTATTGGTATCATTCTGCCGCTCACCGTTTTCTACTTCCGAATTCGCATGCTCAACTCGAAGCTGTACCGTCGCGGCGCCATCAAGAAGCATGTTCCTTACAAATTGGTGCTGCGATACTACTGGAAGAGCTTGATTGGAACCTGCGGCGCTTGGTTCCTGTACGACTTCATCACCTTCCCTAACGGTGTCTTCTCCGGCACGATTTTGGCTTCTGTGGTACCTACGGGAGGTAATACCTTGTTGCACACCGCTGAGTGGCAATTGCTACTTGGATCAATCGCCCTTCCCGGTGTATTCCTTGGTGCCTGGATGTGTGACCGTGTTGGCCGCAAGAACACAATGATGATTGGCTTTGCTGGTTACCTTGTTTTTGGACTTATTATCGGGTGTGCATATGAGAAGATCATCAAGATCGTGCCTCTCTTTGTTATTTTCTACGGTCTCATGATGAGCTCTGGTAACATGGGCCCTGGTGACATGCTCGGTCTCTTGTCCTCTGAGAGCTATGCCACCAGCGTTCGCGGAACCTGTTACGGAATCAGTGCAGCGCTCGGCAAGGCCGGCGCTGCTATCGGTACTGAGGCATTTACACCTATCCAGACTAACCTTGGTAAGAAGTGGACTTTTATCATTGCTGCTATTTGCGGTGTTGCCGGTATGCTTGTTACCTGGTTTTTCGTGCCCGATATCACTGGCGAGGATCTTGCCAAGAACGACGAGAAATTCCGAGTTTACCTAGTTGAGAACGGTTGGGATGGCGAGATGGGCGAGGATGATATGAAGGCGCTCGCGGATGACGTCCAACTCCCCAGCGGCGCAGCCGCCATTGTCACTGAAACTTCGGAAAAGAACTAGCTAGTCAGAATAAGGTAGTCATTTATTGGCAAAGACCTAACTTTGCGAATATAGATGTTGATATTGGACAATTTAATCATATTCCTATTTCATTGATTTGAAAGATTCTATGGTCCTAAATGATGCCATGTTCAAGCCATGTCCCATCGTTTTTCTCCAGTCACGATCGATCGGAAGAGCAAGTTCTTGATTTGTCATTCCCCTATTGTGACTTTTTTTATCGATGAGAGGTGGTCATGAATTTGCACTTTTTAGATCTTATCTTCATACACAAACAAAGCTGAGGGGAGGCTTTCCTTTGCCAGCTGCCCTCAACCGTCAGGTTCTGATAGTGCCCTCTGGAAAATCTCCCTTTGCTTGATTTACGCTTCTTCTCCCACACAATGCTGCAAAGTTCTTGTCTTGATGAGGGGAACCTTACCGCTTACCTTTCAGTAGAACTGCTCAAACAAATGGAGGTCCCGGGGCAGCAGTACAGAAAAATAAATCTGCGACGAGTTTGAATCAAACAATTGGAGATTGGGAACGCTTACCAACCGAATTAACCACGGAAGAAACTTTCAGTCTGTTCAAGACTTGTTGACTTCAGAAAAGTCGCGCTCGGGCGCGCCCAACTAACATCAAAGCTACCCAGTGTGTCATGTTGCACAACGTTGTTGAAAAGATTTCCTTCCCATCGAGAGATCATCTGTAAGCAGTGGCGCTGGGTTCAATCTGCTGGTACTGATGATTACCCAAGATATCCTCCCATACCTTTGCTCTGACCGCATGCCGTTTCAAGATGCATGAATGGAATTATAGCCTTGAAATTCAGGTAGGTGGCCTTGGCACAGCTCAGAAAGCTTATCCGCTGGGAATATGAAAGCCGTGTGGCAGATGTTCAAAAGGTTACGCAATTTTCAAACTATGTCCTCATTGTATCCAAACTTGTTTTGGGTTCTGAACGCTACGGCTGCCATTATGCCGATCTGTTATTCTTTGTTTTATTTTCATTTTTGCCGTATATTTAGTTGCAATCATCCTGAGAAAGCTCTACTGAGAGCCTTCAGAGTACAATCATGCACATATAGACCGATATTGATCTCATTCAGGTCAGCTACCTAATTCTCGCTGCATTCTTTACTTTGGGATGGCAGTTGGGCTCATTGGTACCTTTCAATGGAAAGGCTAACATTTCTTTCAGCTGAGTAGGTTTATTGATAAATTACCTTAATCGTTCATGAATCAATGTCACACAAATTCCATTACCTTTTATTTGCGTTTTTCCACCCATGGACGGAAGCGTTTTACTGCATCAAAACACTTCCACGGGTATGTCCTGTTGAAGTGGTTGGAAGACATCGTAGTCACTTCCTTTGTACGGCATAAAGCTTGCAATTAAATCACGACGTACCATTCATTTCACCGCCAGGGCATTGGTTCTTGAGTGAGACTGTCCTAGATCTTGTAAGATATCACACAATCATGTCTCAAAACTGTGCAATGGAGGACCCGTGGCATGAACTATTGTCTCAGTTAGCCAGCTGACAACTGGAATTTTGCGCGACCCCAGATGCACGAGATGACACTCCCTTTGCATTCATGCTCATGGAGACATTCTATTTCAACCACTTTCCTAGGTCCCCTCCAAGATATAGTTGAGGCTCGTCATTCATATTACCCTTTTTACGCCCATCACTTCCATTCTAGAAAGAGTACCTGTCACACTCACATCATGCGGATGATATCTTCTCTGGGTGTTCTCGCCTGCTTGGTCACCTCAGTTTCCGCCACGGGAATTCTACTACCTCTTTACGTCTACCCTTCTGCAAAATGGAATGATGGTGCTTCCAACTGGAAACCCGTATTTCAAGCTGCCAAGGCTCACTCTAGCATTGACTGGGTCGTTGTAATTAATCCTTACAATGGCCCTGGGATGAGCGGCCAACCAGGCGACAATGACATTAACCTGAAAAGTGGCTTGTCGCAATTGAACGCCCTTGCTAACGTCAACACTGTTGGCTATGTTCGCACTAATTATGCAAGGGCTTCGATGAAAGAACTCAAAGCTAATATCACGAATTGGGCCAGCTGGTCCTCGTATAAATATGCAGATATTTCTGTGCATGGGTTATTCTTCGACGAGTCGTATCCAAATTTTGAGTACTTGAATGAAGCGATTGCTTTCGCTCGTAAATCATTCAAGAAACCAATTACTACCATATGTAACTTTGGCGTCAAAACTTCTGAAGAGTACTATGGAATTTGCGACATCGTGGTTGGCTTCGAAAGCTGCCTCAACTGCCGCGATGGACCTCAGTACAAGGGTCAAACCACTCTGGACAGCAATTTTCCAAGCAGGCGCAAGCCACAAAGTGCCCTCATCATAAACCAGTTTGCCGGTCGGGACTACAAGGGCAATATTGCCTCTGCATCATTGCTTACTAGCTATGTCAAAACTCTCGTTGACAATCACTTTGGATGGTTCTACTTTTGTGCGGCGGGCTACAACAACATTATGGCTGCTCCAGCTACCGTTGGCCTGAATGCGGATTCGCTAGCTCGTTGTAGCGTTTGAATTCGATTCGTGTGGTGGATTGTGTCAATTGTGTTTTGGCTGATGAGTTGCACCATGGATTATGAACGAGTGCGATGGGAACAAGCGCCGGGCATCGGGTCAATAATAAACGGGTCGCTGCAGCCCATTTTTTATTTTAGGCATGGCCTTGTCCTCTTGGCAAATGGGAACTACTTCCTTTCTTCTTTGATAGGCAAGACTAACCGCCTGGACCCAATCAATAGCGACGCCACTCAGGCACATGCCAACTAGTTCGTTCGTGGACCAGTGCTCTTCGTCTGATGGAGCATGTGAAAACTCCAACATAGGAGAATCCTTCATACATTCACATCCCCTCCAATTTTATGCGACCTGGACCCTCTGTAAAATTTTTGATGCCCACGCAACCAACCAAATTTCACATGCCAGGTGACCATGTCTATTTTCATGATTTGTAAAGTATCGGAAAGCAGATTCTTTTTTAGGCAGTTATGCTTCTCAGCATGCTTTTTTTTTTTTTTTATTTTTTTTTTTTTTAGGGGGAGGGTTGCTTTTGCCGCTTCCGGGTGATGGACCTCGACCGTGAGGAGGTTGATCGCCAAATGAGGCTTTCATCTACCCATCATCCATCAGCATCTCAAAGAGAAAGTAAATTTAGCTTTTGCCCATACAATTACACCCGACTAGTTAAAACAAAAGAGAGACGATCTTAGATCTACCATTCAGTGCTTCATCCCTATAAAGGAAACTCCGTTCGGGAATCTCACCGCATCTCTCCCTTAGCATCGTGACCCACACACGCCGCAGAAAAAAACCCTTGTCGCGCATCTTCGGTAAGCCCACCTGGCTCGAGCATCTGACCCTCTTGTTGAGATTTCGCCATTGTCCTTTCAACGAAACAGGATCGGAAATACAAAATCGCAGTCTCCGTAGAGGATGTGGTTGGTTGCCCAAATTAAAAACAAGCCGACTGGTCCACACAGATGGTTGTGTTGATTGTGGATGCGCAACACACAAACCTTATCATTTGTCGAGGGCATGCCTAACCATTTAGCGGCTTGCAGGGAGTCCACTTTAGATAAGTCGCACACGGGACAAGACTTTGCACCTTCAAGTTCGCGGCAACTCGCTCTTCAAATTCTTTCAGCATCATACCACAGCAGAGGCTTGGCTTGAAACCATGGCGCCCAAGGTTCCCTTCTATGTGACCGCGAGCATCATCACATCATGTGTTGCCTTTCTATTTGGGTGAGTTGACGACTGATATTTCCGTATACTTATGAAACACCAATTTCGCTGATACTTTTTCAGCTACGACACGGGCAGTATCGGCTCTGTCACAACTATGACCGCGTTTAAAGACACGTTCGGTGACTTTTCAGCAACTGTACACGGATTGGTCGTCTCCTCATCCCTTATTCCAGGCGCAATAACGGCTCTCATAGCTGGTGCTCTGGCCCATCATTTTGGCCACACCAGTCTTATTGGTCTTGGTTCCGTTACATACGGAGTAGGCGCGGGTATCGAATGTGGATCTCCTAATTTGGGCGTCTTCGTCCTGGGAAGGCTAATAAAAGGCATTGGAGAGGGCTTGTTTCTCAGCAATGTCTATGTTCAAGTGTCCGAAATTTCCCCCTATCGTGTTCGGGGCATCATGACAGCTCTTCCTCAGTTTTTAATCGTTTCTGGACTAGTGACCGGTTATTTTGTCTGCTATGGAACATCGCGCCTTGGAGACGCGAGTTCCTCCATTACATGGCGCTTGCCGCCTGCGATTGCCTCCTTTTTGGGACTCGTTTTATCCATGACTTACTTTGTGACACCTCCGTCACCTCGCTGGCTACTTTCCAAAGGAAGGCTGGAGGAGGCCAAGGTGGTTGTGGCTCAGCTAGGCCTAGACGAGGCTGAACAAAAAGAACTTCTCTCACAAACACTATCTCCTGATGAGAGCATGGACCCGGACGCTACATTCTGGCAAAGCATAGCCCATACTTTCAAGGAGTTCGCTTTGGCTTTCTCCGGTCCCTATCGATCCAGGACTGCATTTGCTTGTTTCATCTTGGGGATCCAGCAATTCAGTGGCATAGATGGCGTGCTATACTATGCGCCCATTCTCTTCACTCAAGCTGGACTTAGCAGTGAGCGCGCTTCGTTTCTAGCATCTGGCGTCTCTGCGCTGGTTATTATGGCTGCTACAATCCCCGCAACTATATTCGCCGACCGCTGGGGACGCCGAACTTCTGGAATCCTGGGCGGAGTGCTCATCACAAGTCTGATGCTCATCATGGGATCCATGTACGCGTCGGGACAAGTCCATCCAGACCATGGCGCTGGCAGGTGGGTAGTCATCGTATCAATCTACCTGTTTGCAATTTCCTTTAGCTTCACTTGGGCGATTGGATTCCGAACATGGGTGGTAGAAAGCATGCCGAGAAAGACAAGGAGCAGCGCTTCAAGCCTTGCTCAATGTTCGAATTGGGTACGTCACTGTTAACAGCCAGAATTTATCCACTTACTAACAAATGCGTCTCAGTGTTCGAATTATATTGTGGCATTAATCACCCCAGTTCTAATCTCAAAATCTACTTTTGCGGCCTACTTCCTATTTGCGGGTTGCAGTCTGTTCTGTACGGTGTTGGTATGCATGTTCATGTTTGAGACCAAGGGGCACAGTCTTGAGGAAATAGAGAAAAGATACGAAGAGAAGAGGGCAAAATCCACTGGTTCTAATTCTGCAACCAGCACTCAACTTGAAGCGGCCGGGGGAGCTTGGGACTCTGCGGATGCGATGGAAAAATAATATGGGCCAAAAGGGCACATTCTTAATTGTTATTCATAATACCATTTCTTTGCGGAAACATCTCACGTCCAAGGCATGTTTGACCCTTCAGGGAAATATTCTGTCCAAGGTGACAGACTGCCGCGACGATTGACATAGCTTCGGCTAAGGTTCGCAAAACAAAACGGGTATGCTAGTGTTACCAATGGGGTATAAGTAGCCCATGGGATAACTAAAGCCCACAACTGCCAAAAGCATCTACCGCCACATCCACTCATGCCAAAATCACTGCGGTCTTATTATGACTGGACTCACTTACTTACCGTCGCAATAGTTAACCGCACATTTCGATGGCTACAAACGCTGGCAGATGCAGCTAAACTGACTGTAACGGACGGCCGTTGCAGGATACTTCCAGTTATTGGACACAAGCAGGTTATACGCTAGTTATGATTCACACTTGAGAGCGAGATCTGATTTTCATACTCTGAGAGTCAAATATGATGAGGGTTGTGCATATTGTACATGTCGCCAAATGCATAAATTACTGATACGGAAATGGGGCCAACACGCACAGAGCCTCTAAGAGTGCGTGCCTTAGGCACCCTAGGAAGACCTACATAAGCCCTCTACTGGGGTAGATAGATAATAGAACATCAACCTTCCTACTACATATCATTGAGACCCTACTGTTCTGACCCTACCGTATCATATGGTAGG